>WNWU01000034.1:9910789-9982167 GCA_012654045.1 Ptyas mucosa
AAAAAGGTTAGCCATCACTGGTATAGGGTTTCCTGTCTGAGCAGAGGGCTGGATTAGAAGACCTCCAAGGTCCCTTCCAACTCTGTTATTTTGTATTTGCACTTCCTTTGCAAACCACTTTCGGAAATTGCTTATTAAATGCTTTGAAAAAATCAGGCACCTTCAAAATGACAAGAACAGGCAAGTGCCTTCAATTCTTAATATAAAAACATGAAGATGTATCTTTATAATCTTTAAGAATTTAAAATAAACAGCGAAAAGCAAGACACGGTTTTGACTATAAAAAAGCTGTAAATGGATTAAGGGCTCAAAAATGTTGGAATATTTGATGTTTTGAATGTTAAGACTTTGAAATTAATTTTGAAGCAATTTCTCTCACCCTTCTAAGAAAAGAATGACCTCAGGACAGAACAGGAGAAAGCCATATTTGATACAAACTGGTCACTTAGAATTTTAAGTCACTCGCTTTCATGAATTCACCTCTATTGTTCCTATTACTAGATGGGTTTGAGAAAAACCCTGAGCATTAAACTTTACTGTGATTTTCTCTCAATGGGGATACATACCAGTGGTGGGTTGCTACCGGTTCGCCCCGGATCGGGCGAGCCGGTAGTGGTGGCGGCGGGAGGCTCCGCCCACCCGCCCGGACGTCTCTGCCCATGCACAGAAGTGTCACTCGCGCGAGCACGCCACAAGCAAACCGGTAGCGATGGGATTTGAATTCCAATACTGATCCACACCCATGCAATGCTGGGTTGAGGTGAGAATGTCAAGATGACCCATATTTTTCAGCGTCTTCAGTCCACTATCTGGTTTTGCCTTATAAATGTTGTCACTTCTTCATTACCTGACTAACTTTCAGTCTGCTGGGAAATACCTCAGAAAGTCAGCTTCCACCTTACCCTTGGTTCTGGCAGATTTCATCACACCTGAAAATACGATCTCTAGCTACTGAAAGGTAGCCCGTGTTCTCTAGCATGGCAATGGAAAACAAGAATGGCGTTTAAATCAAGCTGCTCAGATGCCATCTTTTTCAGAGCTAGAGAATAATATGTGGGACTGTTTTTCTTTTCCTTATATAAAATGTAGGACTGCCGAGTTTAACTTCCCACAAAATATTTTTCCTCTGGCAAAATAGAAACAAGAGCTTCAAAGGGTCACGCTCGCATTATAACCTTTTCTCATTTTAAGTGTGGGATTGGATTCCCCCCACTCCAATGTACAGTTTTGTAAGGCAAGCCCTTAGTGAAAGATTTCTGTATGAAGATTAAAAATGTATTTTTCAGTGGATTTTTATTCCACGTGTTGAATAGTAATCTTGTTGTACGAAATTACTGGAGTGAAAATTAGAGTTCGTTTTTTGAACTGTGCACAGACATTTCGCAAACATGGGATATTTTAAACAGAGTTGAACAACAGATATTCATAATTGCCTTATTTTATTATTTATTATTTGATTTTTTTTTATCCTTTCATTTCATTAAGAAGCTTTGTAAGTTCACAGCTAAACTCAAAGCCAAAAATCCTGATCCAGATAGTATGGAATATAAAACTTCCCTGCGTGATTTAATTTTACACACACACACACAAAATGTACAGAAGTACCATGGAGAATGGCCTTCTGTAAACAGTTGCACTCACTGAACATTAACACTGGATTCTACATTTTTTGTAAGAAAATAACTTTTAGATTATTTTTATATAATCATTTATATAACCATTTGTTTAGTGACCGTTGAAAGTTACAATGGCATTGAAATAAAAGAGACTTATGACCATTTTTCATACTTACAACCATTGCAGCATCCCCAGGGTCATGTGATCAAAATTTGGATGCTTGGCAATTGGTTCATATTTATGATGGTTGCAGTGTCCCAGGGTCATGTGATCACCTTTGGCAACCTTTCAACAAGCAAAGTCTGGTGGTGCAGTGTGATTAACATTCAGCTGCCTGCAATTACTGCAAGTTCTAATCTCACCAGGCTCTAGGTTGACTCAGCCTTCCATCCTTTCTAAGGTAGGCAAAATGAAGAGCCAGATTGTGGGGGCAATAAGCTGACTTTGTATAAATGTGCAAAAGTATGAAGGCTATTGCTTAACGTGTTGTAAGCCGCCCTGAGTCTCCGGAGAAGGGCAGCATATAAATCAAATTTAAAAAAAAAAGTCAAAGGGAAAGCCAGGTTCACTTAATAACGGTGCTACTATCTTAACAATTGCAGTGATTTACTTAACAACTGTGACAAGAATGGTCATAAAATGGGGCAAAATGCACATAATTTCTGTTGCTCGCTTAGTAACAGAAACTTTGGACTCTATTCGTCTTGGTCGTAAGTTGAGGACAACTTTCAATTTATTATTTTATATCAAAGAAAAATATACAGATAGTTCTCAGCTTACGACCATTGATTTAGTGACTGTTTGAAGTTACAATGATAATGAAAAGAGTATTTACAATCACTCTTCACACTTAGGACCGTCAGGGTGTTCCACAGTCATGTGATCACAATCTGGGTATTTGGCCAATTAGCAAGTATTGATGATGATTGCAGCATCCAAGGGTCACATGATTGATATCTGCAATCTTCCTAAAGGGATTCCAGCAAGCAAAGTAAATGGAGAAAGCTGATTCACTTAACAACTACAGCAAAAAAAAAAGGCATGAGTGACTCACTTAATGACTGCATCGCTTAGAGATGAAAATTCTGGTCCCAATTTCATAAATTGAGGACTACCTGTGCATTTAGGTATGCATGTATACACACACACACACACACACACACACACACACACACACACACACACGAATTTAGTACTTGACGCATTTTGATGCAAAACTTTTGTCCCGATACTCATCATTTGTTTGGTATTCGATGCGCAAGATAGAACTTATCAGTATTGGCTGCCTCGTGACTTGCTATCCTCATTCCCATTTTTCCTTCTGGGAAAATTTTGTTTGGTCATTTTTGGTACTTGTCGTGCCTCCGTAACCAATAAACAATGAGGTGCTGAGGTACCGCTGTATTTATGTTTCATAAGTTTCAGAGCTCTAAACAAAAATATTTTTCTGCTTGTGTTGCTTTGTATACTTGAGATTACATATTTTTACAACTTTACAATGAACAATGAATATTATTTTACAGAATGGAAAAAAATTATTGATAACTGGACTAATAAAGCATTACAGGTATTCCTCGACCACAATTAGGATCAGAACTTCCAAACTCATGAAGTGGTGAGTTTGGTCATTGAGTCATTCAATTTTACGACCTTTTTTGCTTCAATTGCTGAGTGAATCCAGCTTCTCCTGTTGATTTTGCTTGATCAAAGCCCCTGAAAAGGTTGTAAATGGTGATCATATGACCCCATGACTCTTCAAAGCTACCCTGTTTTCCCTAAAATAAGACATCCCCTTATAATAAGCCCAATTGGGCTTTTGAACACATGAGCTAAAATAACCCCCCCAAGAATAAGCCCTCCCCAAAAATATTTAAACTCATGCGCAGCCGGTCCCCACCATTTCCTCTAGTTAGGGTTAGGGAGACAGAGCCCTAGAAATCAAGTAAGATGGCAAGAGGAGTCCCATCTTGCTCCACACCCCCCAAAATAATAAGACCTTCCTGAAAATAAGGCCAAGCGCTTATTTTGGGCTTCAAAAAAATATAAGACAGGGTCTTATTTTTGGGAAAACATGGTAGGCTGATTGCAGGACGCCTTAATTTTGATCATGGAGCCACGGGCAGTTATAAGTATGAGGACTGATTGTAAATCACTTTTTTTGAGTTCCATTGTAACTTCTAGTGGTCAGTAAACCAATGGTTGTAAGTTGATAAATTGAGGACTAGCTGTAATACCTAAAGAACCCCAGGATCGGACTTGAACAAGAAATTATTGACTAATATCTTTATTGAATAAACTCCCTCTTTATGACCCTGTAATCCCTTGATTCGGGATAGAGTTGGGGTGACTGGATGGAGCTGAGCATTTACTGGCTGGATGCTCTTCCTGATGCCACATAGAGTTCGCAGCAGATATTTTTTTATCTGGACCCTGGGAGATAAACATTTGTCACTGCCTAGGATTGAGCTCTCAACCTTCTGAGTGAGAGGTGAGTGTCTTCACCACTAGGCCACCATGCTGCTCAATATCTTTATTGAATAATAACAATAAATTGTTTACCACAACTTTGGCTGAAAGATTGAAAAAAGAATTTTATTTATGAAGATCAATGTAGTTTTTATTTATCTAAAAGATATGCGAGATAATATTATAAATGTTTTGGATATACTGGTGCAGATATGTAACACTCTCAGCATGGTCCTGTTAAGTAAACACACCCACATACAGATACACACACTTCAGAAATAAAGTTTCCAAACATACAGGAAGAAAGCTAGGAAAGCTTGAGGTGATTTGGAATCAAAGTTAAGAGGAGTATCCCTTTTTGGAATTGCTATCTACTGTGAGAAGATTATGATGCTTTTAAGACAAGACCACAGCATGTTGGTAGTTGCAGGCAGGGAGGAATTAAAGTTGTTACTTAGCAGGATTACTACTGCTAGTAGATTCAGGCAAGTTTTCTTTATTTTTGTGCAGCCTGCCACTATGTTCAGTTAATCTCTGTTATTATCAATAAATGTTGTTCACAGAACCTGCAGTTTCCTGCTATCGTGTGTGCCGACTATTGAATAAGAATGTTTTTAAAAAATATTGAGAAAGTGGAATTCGTGTTCAGTGATTTTCAAAAGAAGGCAACCCACTGGATATTATTTGCGTGTGTTGGTGCATGTGCATATGTGAGGCTCAGCATGTTTGTGCAAGCATGCAAAAGAGAGCTTGTGCCAGTATTATTTTCTCATCTGTAGTAATGATGGCAAAGAAGAACGTATTCAGTAAAATAAATAATTGTCTCCAAAAATAGCTTTAAATAAGAAACTGAGACTTCAATTTGCTTAAATGGAGCGGTGGTTATATCTAGACATTTTGCTGGTCCATTCGTGTTATTTTGCATTTACATTTAAGAATATCAATAATACTGGCCGAATGGTTAAAGTTTCATCTGGTTTTTGTTTTTTTTCCCAAAAGATCTAGGCATATTTTAGAGAGGCACATATTCCATTGAACATTAAAACCACAGAGAGATATATAGCTAGAGGACTTAAAACATATTTTCCCCAACACTATGTAAAGAAGTTTCTTCTGGTCATCGCACACCCATAATTGAGGAAAGACAATCGCTACCCTTGCTACTTTAAACCAAGCAGAAGTAACAGAACAATCTCCGTGTGACCTTTCATAATGTAGCTTGCAGGTATATCACAGAGAATACTAATTTGCAGAGGGGGGAATGGTGGAGAGGAAGAGATGCCAAAAAATCTATTTCATCTACTTATGAAAAAGTCAATCTGTTCGTGGTATTTCAGTCAGGTGTACCGTATTCAGTAGTCTACACTTTCATGTACACCCGCACAAGAAAAAGAAAAATAAGCCATTGCTACCAGATGCCTTTAGTTGAAAATCTATGAGTAAAAACTAGAAGGAAGGAAGAAAAGGAGGGGAGAAAGTATCAGAGATTGAGAAGAGGGAAAGAAATGCGGCAGGAATGAGTGCTACTAGTCTGAGCTAAGAGGCGAGAAACATCAGAGACAAAACAAAAAGAATGTGTGAAGTTGGCAGTTTCTGGAAAGGCTACATGTGTAGGAGGCAGCCTCAAAATCTGGGGTCAAGTTGGAGTGCAAGGCTGTTGACCTATGTCATGGTTGTGGGGGGAGTGAGTAAAACTCTTGCCCTTTTCAACTTAACAGCTCTGATTTAAATTCAGGCAGCCTGGCATAGATGAGTGATTTGTTCACCCATTACAGCTGCACTGGAGTCAAGCAAATAAATGTTTCTTCATGGAAGTCAATTCATTCTGTTAGAATCAGATTAATTTTAAATACTTTTTTTAAAAAAAAAAATACAGTGAACGCAACTGAGAATTCAGAATTGCATACTGCTTGTGTCATTCCCATGCCATAGCTGCACAAACCGATAAATCAATACCAAGTTGATTAGTCAGCCCGCATATATTATAAAATTATTTTGTCCTACCAGAAACGTGGACTAAATGAAGGGTCATAACTTCAGATGGGAGTCTCTTTAGTAATCAGTAATGTTTGTTCTGAATCGTGAGCATGTGGTCAGTTGTAATTAAAGATGCAATTTATTGGAATTATTCTTCAAGAATTGGCAGAAAAATATTAAAACAGACCATAGTAACCTCTTTCTTTCTTTCTTTCTTTCTTTCTTTCTTTCTTTCTTTCTTTCTTTCTTTCTTTCTTTCTTTCTTTCCTTCTTTCTTTCTTTCTTTCTCTCTCCTTCCTTCCTTCCTTCCTTCCTTCCTTCCTTCCTTCCTTCCTTCCTTCCTTCCTTCTCTCTCTCTCTCCCTCCCTCCCTCCTTCCCTCTCTCCCTTCCTTCTTTCTTTGGAGATTATAATCTGCTGCTTCCCTAATAAACCACAGATTTGCAGACTAGTGATTAGCTTTCGTATCTCTGTAGATCCATGTTCCTAAATTGTTCCTAATACTGTAATTGTCTTAGCCTTACGAAACCCTGTAGACACTACAGAATCTGGAGAAAAACCATACAAACATTTTCCCTCTATGTTGCCCTTCAGTAAAAACTCTTCTGCAGAAGTAAAGGTTGATTTAAAAAATAACCTCAGCCAAAAATGGAAACTACAGTGTGATGTCCATGCCTCAAGTTTTCTCTGCCATGATTCTGAGCACACCTGCATCCTGTACTCATGTAATGTAAAGCAATGCAACGTAATATAGAACGTAACGTAACATAATGTAACATAATACATAAATGCATTCTAGGACTCTTAAGCACTTTGTAAGAATTTATATCAAATCTTTTCTAGAATAATTACTTGTCCTTTCAGATATGTAGGTAAGAACTACACTGTAGAATGAATGAGCTACAACATTCATAAACTTTAAGTAGCAATGAAATATGTTGCCCACCAACTGTATGATGAAACTGAGCCAAAGGCCTCTCTTAACATTTCCCAGAACATGCTTCCAGCTGCAGTCCAAGATTTCTTAAGTGACTAAACAATCCTGTTCATATTACAGTACAGTAGTGGCCAAAATTGTGGAAACCTTTTGGGAAAAGTGTATTTTCTAAAACTAGCTAATAACACCACTTTTTTTTTTTGGAGTAGTACCATAAAATTCTATATCAATGGAAAGATAATTTAATCAAGAATGTAATGCAATAACTTTTATGAAGGATTTGCTATTAGAATAGCAGTTACAGTATAAAGATGAAAAGTGAAACACGTAGAAAAAATGAGATATACAAAAATTATCACCACAGAAAAAACAAGATATACAAAAATTATCACGTCAGTTAATACTTGGTTGGGTAACCTTTAGTATGTATTATGGCCTTACAATGTCTTCCCACGGAGTGAACCAAGTCTTTTAGTTCTGCAGCTGTTACAATGTGAAACCAAGATCGAATGATTGCTTCTATTAACTGGGTTTTATTGTTGGGGCGCTTCTGACTAACAAGTTTCTTTAGTCGGCTCCATAGATTTTCAATTGGGTTAAGGTCTGAGCTATTCCCAGGCCATTCCAGCAGTGGAATAGGATTATCTTGAAACTCCCCCCAAAAGTGGTGTTATTAGCCATCAAACCTCAAAAATACACTTTCCCCAAAAGATCTCCACAATTTTGGCCATTACTGTACATGCAAGTGGAACACAGCTGGCTTTGTTGAACTTAGCAAGCCAGTTTAGAGTGGCCATTCAGGAACTGACTGGGAGCGGTGAGGCTCAAGTTCTCAAATCCTCACCAACAAAGCTCACTGAGTGACTTTGGGCCAACTGTTTCCTCTCGCAGCCCAATCTACCTTACAAGGTTGTTGTGGGAAATAGGAGGGGGGAGCACTAAGCATGCCATTTTGAGCTCCTGAATGAAAGGCTGCACATCAATCTGACAGATAATGATTTAAATGCCTTTGTACCAACGTACTGCCAAAACCGGTCTTCTTGCTGCGGAGAGCTTCCTCCTCTTTGTTTTTGGTTTTTGACTTGATTGTTCTCCGAATACTTTGGAATTCCTTGAGAATCCAAAAAGATCCGTGATATTTTTGATCCGACCTTTTATTTGCCTTATTTGTGTTTATTTTTGTGAAGTGGCAAAAAGTGCAAAAAGCTTTGGTTTCTAAATCACTCCCTGGCTTCCTTTTCCTGATGTGGAAAAATTCTATGAGACAATTTTCCTCCAGGTAGCTTTCCCTCAGGATTTAATTTCAGCTTGGCTATGAAACCTGGTCATAAATTTACAGTGAAAAATATGGTGGACCCCTCCTGTAATCCATTCTCTGATCCTAGCCGGGTTTTAAGAAACACCTATTTGGAGAAATATGCCAGTCTGAGAGGAAGGCCTAGGAACCAGTGACAAGGAAATGCACGCCTAGTCTCAAACAAAGGAAGGGCTCAATCTCTTGTTTGGTATTAATAAACTTTATCCAGGACTTCTTCAGCTTTTGCATTTTTCTTTGATAACCTTTAAAAGCCATAAATATACTATTTGGTCACCAAACCTTGTAAAACCTCTGCCGTGCCCCTATGCAAATCTTCTTCTGCTTTGAAAGAAGGAAGTTCTTTCTTTGCCATCATATTAGATAAGAATGATTTGAAAATAATTAGCTAATACATTTTTAAAAAGTAACTCTTCTGGTGCAAAAAACCTGCATTTAAGTGTAAGAAGGAAGAAAGCATGCATGGAGAGAAATAAAGACATAGGTAAAAAGCTGGATCTAACAAACACTTATTTTTATACATTATTTTTTTATTCCACCTTGATGACTTTATAACTCAAGGTGACAAAAGTACCTAATACTCCTTTTTCTTGCTGCTTTCCCCACAACAACAACTCTTTAAAGTGGGTTGGGCTGTCGGAGCATCCCAAAGTATCTCAGCCAGCTTTCATTCCTAAAATGGGACTAGAACTCACAGTCTCCCTGTTTCCAGCCTGGTGCCTTAGCCACTTCATGCCAAACTAATGTGTTAAATTAGTCACTTCATGACTAATTTAACATATATCTTCCTTTTTTCCTTCCTGGTAGAGATTAACACACATAAAAATCACATCCTAAAACAAAATCAACCGTACAAGAATCTAAGATATATATATATTTCTATAGATATATATATATATATCACATTTTAGTTAAGTTTCTTGCTTGAGATGGGGGTCCAGCAAAGGTTCTACACAAAGAAAGCTGAGTTTGTTTTTATAAAACAAAGGTGTGGAGAATATAATATGGAAAGACCATTTAGGTTTTTAACCTAATCCGTGGTCAGATCATAATAATCCTGTGACATTTTCATGCCCCCAGCATTGGAGGAGATGTGAATGTGTTTGTGCAGAAAAGAAACCAATACTTGTGATAAAGTATTTTTCTGGTGAGACCAGTCTATCAGGGCAACTGGTCTACCCAAATACGGGATGGAGCATACTGCTTCCACTTTCGCCTTTCAGCCCCAATCCAGGAGCCTTCGCAGGCAGTCGCTTTCACAAGAAACTATTTTTGTGTTAAATTTTATTTTATTTCTTTGTCAGTAAATTTAAAATTTAACACACAAAAAAAAATACCTTGTGATACTTCTAAAATAGTACCCAACCACAATCAATGCAAAATACACTGAATGAAGAGATTTTTTAAATGTATTTGTTGGCGCATTTTTGCCACTGGCATTCAGTGGAGTTGCTTCTTTGGAGTTGCTGCATGCTATCCACGATCTGCTGGGTTTTCATCTCTGAACTAAGCCTTAAATCAGGTTTATATATCACAGTGATAACGTTAACTCAATCCCATCCCTCGGTGTGCAGAGACATCCACATACTTACTTACACCACACTTACGGCTGGGCAGCTGGGTTTGAAGAACAGCAAGCGCAAAACCCACACTGCTGTTCCTTGCACTGTTAACAAACAAACTGCAGTTGTTAATCAGTATTAAGTTTTCAGGCCCTCCTGCTGGGGAATGGAATTGAGTCCACCCAACCTTTGATGGAAAAGGATTTTGGAATGTATGCAAAATAACAAATCTTGCCTTGATGCTTTCTGAACAAGGTTCCCTAGAGGGAACTGTGCTCTTTATCATTGATTTGTGATGCTGATACATGCCCTATGAGCACATGTAATCATGTCTTCTTTATTTCCCCCCCCCCCCCGCCCCCGGATTGCTTTTGTTTTGAAACAGCATCTGAAAGGGCAAGAGCTGAAGCCTTCATCCCCTGGAGAATTAATAGGCAAGGGTTTTACTTCAGCCACCCGCTAAGAAGGATAATATGATGGGCGGAAAAGCAATGGGCTGAGGATCACCTGTGGAGGCCGATGACAGGTAGAAGTAATGGTGCTTTATATGCGAGAGGGCAGAGACTTGTCGGTTTCTTACCACAGGTCCGAAGAGAACGCAAGAAACAATTCGCAAGCAAGACAATCCTTCAGGGCTTCCGGGTTTAACAGCAAATCTAGATACTGTCCAAAGCAGGGGTGGGTTCTACTGGTTCAGAACAGGATCGCATGCGCGTGCTTACTTTGCTGGCCAGAAGCTTCTGCGCATGCGCATGCGCAGATCGTCGATGACGACATCCAGGGCGGTGGGCGGGGCCTCCCGCCAGTTTTACTACCGGTTCTTGCAAACGGGTCCGAACCGGGGGCAACCCACCACTGCTCCAAAGACACCATATATTGAGAAGGCATTCATTTGAAACCTACTTCATAGGACATAGGACATATAACTCTCTTGGCTCTTCAGTATGTGTGTGAGCTCAACACTAAATTCTTCCCAACACATGCATCCCCACAGAGCCAGCAAATAAAGGGGCATTCAGGGAGATAGGACAGCGACTGAGTGAATAACTAATTAACAGTAAGAACCAAATGACAAAAAGAATACACAAAGGTAAATGTTCAGAGAAATCTAATGTCCTGAGGACAATGTATGTATGCACATAAAGTAGAGATGGGTTTTCTTTGATGTATGCCAGGCTTTTTTTGTTTTCTCACCTGAGATGATGTGACGCTTAGATTTTCTCTCTGAAAAAAATAAAATGGGGAGCAGAGATGCAGAGCAAAGCACCACTTCTTTAACATTAGCATAATCTTTATTTATCTGGGTACCACACGTATCATTTAAAATGTTTAAAGTGACTTGTTGAGAAATGTAAGTAAACCTGGGATGGTAGAAAAAATACTGACAAAAAGACTCAGAGTAAGTGGTACAGAGCAGCCTTAATTGTCTGGATTTTGATGAAAAGAGAACTTACGACTTCTCACACAGGCTACTCCAGGCTTGCTAAAATATATATACCCCTACCCACTGAAGTTGTTCTCTAAGGATAGCCACAACATGTTTGCAAAATTGTCAGTGTATTTAGTGCTTCAAAAAGCTTACCAACCCGTAGGCCCATTGTGGTTTTTACATTGAGCTTGGGATCAATATATTTTAGATTGACACCTATATATTGAGCTTGGGATCAGTATAGATACCTTTATACTGAATTTGGGATTGGCATAGATAACATTATACTAACTTGGGATCAAAGTATATATATCTTTATACTGAGTTTAGGATTAAAGTATTGTTTGAGTTGGGATCAAAGTATAGATGCCTATAAATTAAAATTATAAAAATTAAACAAAAATAAAAGGGTTCAGAGGGGAGAGGTGGGTTACCTTCTCGGTTAGTGTACCAACCATCTCCAGTCAGCAGCTAGTCCTTCATACCAGCCACCATAGCCTAGTTTTAAGGTCTTTCCTGACAGCTAAAAGAGAGGGAGGACTCTTACTTCCTGTGGCAAGATGTTCCAAAGGGCAGGAGCCGTAGCTGAAAAGGTTCTTCTCCTGGATCTCACCAGCTGAAATTTCGTAGCTGAGTAGGCCCCTTCTGCCAGCATGGGCCATTCCCATTGGGAAAGATAGTTCACAGATATCCTAAAGATGGTTCACAGCAATGGTGGGTTTCAAATATTTTTACTACCAGTTCTTGGGTGTGGCTTGGTGGGCGTGGCATGGCTTGGTGGCCATGGCTTGGTGGCCATGGCTTGGTGGCCGTGGCAGGGGAAGGATGCTGTAAATTCTCCATTCCCTCCCCACTCCGGGGCAAGGATACATCTCCATTCCCACCCCACTCCAGGGGAAGGATACTGCAGAATCCCCATTTCTTCCCAATCAGCTGGGACTTGGGAGGCAGAGAATAGATGGGGGTGGGGCCAGTCAGAAGTGGTATTTACTGGTTCTCCGAACTACTCAAAATTTCCGCTACCGGTTCTCCAGAACTGGTCAGAACATGCTGAACCCCACCTCTGGTTCACAGATATCCTAAAGCCATAAAGGGCTTTAGAGGTATTAACCAATACCTTGAATTGCACCCAGAAGCAGACCATCAGCCAGTGAGGCTTGCATTAACAGTAGTACTAGCAATTAGACCTATATACCATTTCACAGTGCTTTACAACCCTCTCTAAGCGGTTTACAGAGTCAGCATATTGCCCCCAACAATATATAAAAGTCTAATTTTAATTTAAACCATTACAAAGTTTATCTTGGAGTATTCTGCTTCCACAATAAGCATTTGGGCAGATTTATTTATTTTATACACCTGCATTTGTCCCATCATATTACAAAAGAGCCTAAGTGGCGTAGGAGGCTAATGCCTCCTACTAAGGTAGCATTTAACATCCAGCTGCCTGCAATTACTGCGAGTTCAATTCTCACCAGGCTCAAGGTTGACTCAGCCTTCCATCCTTTCTAAGGTGGGTAAAATGAGGACCCAGTTGTGGGGGCAATAAGCTGACTTTGTATAAAATATACAAAAGTATGAAGGCTATTGCTTAATGCATTGTAAGCCGCTCTGAGTCTCCGGAGAAGGATGGCATATAAATATTTTTTTTAAAAAAAAAAATGAAATGCGGTTCCCATGGTTTGTTGAAGAAGTAACAGACTCCTTGAACTAATTCCCTAAAACACAATTAAAAGTCAGCCAACATTCTTGCATTCCAGAATTTTAAAAATATACATTTTCATTATGTTCTCAAGAGAGTCATGTCTGCAAAAGTCTGTTTTAAAAACCCTGTTAGAATGTAGATTTAAACTACAGAAAACAATAAAAAGCAAGAGGGAATAAGGGAATAAAACTTTTATTTCAAGTTGGCTTAATTTGAGGATCTGTCAAACTTCCTATAGTTGCAGGCCAACTCATGAGGAATACAGATAAGATGTTTTATGTAAAGCATTAATTATTGTGACTTGAAAGATGCAAGATGGTGTCTCAAAATTAAAATAACAATTTATGTAATCTTGAAAATGAACATGTAATGCCATCTGATCAAGTTCCAAATAAATCTCTCCTGAGTCGTATATAAAATGGTTATTGTTCATCTGGATAATCCCCACTGTGGAGGGGAACAAAATGCAAATCTCATTATGTTAAAAACTTCACCTGAGATTTTGGATCATAGGTGACCTCTCTGTAGTCAAAAGCCATCAGATGGCTTTCATTCACCCCATACCAGGGGTGAAATCCAGCAGGTTCTGACAGGTTCTGGAGAACCGGTACCAGAAATTTTGAGTAGTCCGGAGAACCAGCAAATGCCACCTCTGGCTGGCTCCAGAGTGGGGTGGGAATGGAGATTTTGCAATATCATTCCCCTGCCATGCCCACCAAGCCATGCCCACCAAGCCACACCACACTCACCAAGCCGTGCCCACAGAACTGATAGTAAAAAAATTTGGATTTTACCACTGCTCCATACTTTTACCTCTGATCTGCTCCTGTACTGGATTTTTTGAAGGAGGTATCCTGGAAATCCATTTCATGCTAAATGCTGAGGAAAGCTACAATTTGTTCCTCTCAATTTTATTAACATGATATCATGTGTTGTTCAAGAGTAGCTTTAGAATTAAAGTGATTTCTGATATTGCACTGATTTCTCAGCACAAGACCAGGTTTGCCAAAACTTTAGGACGATGGGCAATCTATGGCCCCTAGGATGATTGTGAGATTCTATGGTCCTCTCAGATCATGTCACTCAGATTGAAATCTGGTGGTGAAACCAATTTTGAGTGGCACAATTTTCTACCCCTCTTAAAAGGGTACAAATGATGTATGAACGATTTAAGGGAACTTTATTTGCATTACTAAACTGTCAAAAGCTTCTGGAGCAAAACAGAACAAGCATTTAGGATCGCCACAGACCAAAATAAAAATAATAATAATAAAAGGTAGACCCCTGACTTAAAGGAGCTGTCTATTTCTAATGTAAAGTATTTGTCAAGATCTTCTACAAATGAATCAATAAGAAGCTGACCCAGTTAAGGGGTTCAATGATTTCTCCCTGTTATGTTGCAAATAGTTGATATGAGAGCCCTAATCCAGACTCTGTCCTTCCAATGAAGGAAGTTAATTTTAGTGATGCTACACCTGCTATTTATTCAATTAAATGGTTAATTGTATGAATAATGAGCAGTGTTACATCTAGTCTGACCTTAAGCTTCTGGGCATCAATCCATACAGACAGACTTTATGTGCTTTGTTAGTTCTTTGCAAAAAAGGTGAAGAAAATGAAAAAAACGCTTTGAGGGAGATGAGAGGTTCAGAAATGTAAAAAATAAAAAGAATCTTCTTTCTTGAAATTAGGTTTCCCTATTACTCTCATCCCCTGAATAGATATTTCTGATTTATTTATTTAATACATTTACCCGTAGTCTCCCCAGCCCAGAAAAAAGTGACTTATGACCATGTTTCACACTTACAACCTTTGTGTGTAGCATCCCTATGCTCATGTGATCAAAATTCAGATGCTTGGCAACTGACTCATACTTATGACCGTTGCTCTGTCCCAAGGTCATGTGATTGGCTTTTGCTAGCTTCTGACAAGCAAAATCAATGGTCAAACCAGCTTCACTTAACAACCATACTACTAACTTATCAACGGTGGTGATTCACTTAACCACTGTGGCAAGAAAGGTCGTAAAATGGGGCAAAGCTCACTTAACAAATGTTTCACCGAACAACATAAATTTTGGGCTCAATTGTGGTCATAACTCAAGGACTACCTGTATTTTCTGCCCAAGTCATTATTTGCCCAAATTAATATAAATAAACCTCAAGCTTTTAACATTTGAATATATAGATGGTCTGCTGGAAATCTAGATTTGGATCCAGGCTTTGAGTGAAATACAAATCCAGATTAGAGTTGTCAAATATTGGCACATTTAAAATTGTATATCAAAACAAACTCAAAGTTTTCATTTCCCTCTGCATAGCTTTCTAACCGTGTCTAAGAATGTTTTACCTCCTTTTACCAAAGTGGGAAAATCTTCAGTTTCCCAGAGTAAAAAAAAAGAATCCATGAACTCACTTATAGAAAAGCTAAAACAGTTAACAGGTTATCACAATAACAGAGCCCAATTAAATATAATGAAAAGCAATTCCCATTTAACTAATTTTTGTCTTTTATGAACATAATATCTTCCTCAATATGCTTCACATAAGATTAACTTTAATAATAATGTAGCCTATTTCATTTACTTGATAAGCAGATCATGAGCGATTTGCAGCCTCAAAGAAAAATTCCTTTCAAAACCAAATTAAGTGCACAATTTCTGGGGACTCATACATCTGTGTGCTTGGCAGGTTGCAACTTCATCACCCAGAACTAACATCAAACTATGTCAAACAGTTATAAACACTGTCAGCAATAAAAGCATTTACATAGATTGATTTCACACCTTTTTGTCAAAAGTTATTTCCTCCAGAGATGCCAATTAATAGAAACAGATGCTTAAATCTCTGATGGAGAGGTGAAAATAAAGCTCATTTCCCCCCCTATATGGATTTCAAGTGTATTTTGAATCATGCAGCTCTATGTAGTTAAAGAACATGCATTCTGAAGGCTTTATCGCAAAGGGAAAAGCTGTGGCAAAGAGCAATTTAATCTAATTTAATTGGTTCTCTTTTGTGATGAAATGGAAGTGGGTGTTTCCCCCAAGAACATCTCAAGGAGAACTGGAAAATGTACACGAAACAGAAATTGGTTTGGTTCCCATTTAAATGTGAATTATCTAATTCTCGATTCCTGAACCAATATGGATGTGCTGAATCTATCTTCAGTATTCATTATGTTCTGATTTTAGGTAGGCAATGTTTCTCAATTTAAAAAAAAAAAAGAGTTGGTTAAAATGATCTATTAGGGAACCCATGCAGAAAAACAACTAAAATAATGCAAAAAATACCTTCACATTTAAAAATGAATTATTAAGGGAAGCGCAAATTTGTGCAAATTTGTAAAATTGCTTTTTTTTAAAAAAAGTCTTTTTTATTTTTATAAAAAAAAAATGTTAAAAGCAAAGTCATACTTGTCAATTTGCTGACCCTGCATCTGTTTGAGATTTCTAGGTATAAAGAGAGTGTTTTCAGCATGTAAATGATACCCTTTTTTATCTAATCCATCTGAAGCTATAGAGAGGCTTAATCAGTTTATTATTTGTTTGTTTGTTTGTTTATTTATTAAATTTGTTTGCCATCCATCTCACTGCAAGGAAATATTCACAAAAAGAAAGATAGAAAAAACGTTTTGGCTATAGTATTGAAATGGGATGAAGTATCAGGTACTGTAGTCCTTAACTTATGATCAACATTTAACCCAAAATTTCTGTTGTTTGTTAAGTGAGTTTTGCCCCATTTTACGACCTTTCTTGCCTCAGTTGTCAAGTAAATCACTGCAGTTGATAAGTTAGTAGCACAGTTGTTAAGTGAATCTGGCTTCCCCATTGACTTTACTTGTCAGAAGGTGTCCAAGGGTGGCACCTCAAAATTCAGTTGTCAAGCATCTGAATTTTGATCCCATGATCATGGGGATGATGCAAAGGTTGTAACTGTCAAAAACGGTCATAAGTCGCTTTTTTCAGTGCTGTTGTAATTTTGAATGGTCAATAAATGATCTTTTGTCAGCCGAGGACTACCTGTACATACACTGAAGCTCAAACCAGACAAGAAGGAGGTACTGTCAGTGGTTCTTTAGCTGAACAGCCATGGGTGAGTAATATTTAACCCATTCTTGGTGAAGGCTGCTGTTTTCCCCAAAGCATGAAGTGTTTGCAGGCTGAAAGTGCCCCTTTCCAACTGCTGTTTTGCAGCTCTCTAAAACAATTCTGCCAAAATATGAAAAGGATGCTGTTTTCCCCCAAAATATTTCAAGGATATGAAAAAGAAATAACTCACCAAAGAGAAGTACTGAATTTCAAATTTCAAAAAATAAATCAATACCCCCCCCCCAAACAATAACTACTAAAAATATTCCCAGGGGTTCTGCACCACCTCCTTTAGTCATCCCATGGTATCTCTGCAGCATTTTCTGCGGATTTTTAAGGGTGAGCAAAGTTTTGACTTGATTTGATTTGATTTAACTCAGTCAGATTTCTTAATCAAATCAATGGTCCAAATCAGATCATCCAATTGATTCAAAATGTCAAATCACATTGGGTCCTTTTGAATTATTTCTGTCTTTGATAGAATCCCAAAACAACAGAGTGGCTTTCTTTTCATAGAAACTAAATTGGTGATTAGGAATTGACTGTGGACGGACTTCGTGATATTAACACAAATAGCTGCCCAGTGACATTTACTGTATCATCTCCAGATACTCTGTGGATCAGAGTCCTCATTGAGAGGACAGGTTGCAGCTGTTGATGTCTCTCCTGTAATGTTTGTCTCTCATTCTTCCATAGAATTTATTCAGACAAGTTCACACAGAAAGAGACAGAAAGAGACTATTTTTTTCTTGTTCATATGATGGGACTACAATTGCCCTAAATTGCTTCTAAGGATTAGAACAAGCTTCTAATTCCCGATGCAATTGCCTGTGTTCAGCGGTGGGTTTCACATATTCTTACCACCAATGCGTGCATGCTTGCTTTGCACGTGTGCATTCTGCGCATGCGCCCGGCCTTCCATGCATGCGCTTTGCTCATGCGCACACCTTCCGTGCATGCGCCTGGCCTCGAAAACATGGTTAAGTAGGATGGCATTACACCAGGACGGGTGGGCCAGTCGTCTCTACCAGTTCGCACAAACCGGTACGAACCGGCTGAATACCACCTCTGCCTGCATAGTCTTCTGTCTCTATTTTAGCTCATATCTGTTTTATTTTCTCCAGCCTTTCTCATTTTTTTTCCTTTCTCATTTTTTTGAGATCCTGTTTTCTTTCTGCTAAGATGGGAGGAAAATCAGCAGGAAAGTAAGTCAACATAAAGTGGGCTATTCCCATGAGGTGAGATACCTTAGGAAATTTGTCTTGCTGTCCATAATAAGTCATTGATTGTAGATTCCTTGTCAAACTCTCCCTTCTCACGCAGAGTCGCCTACCAGTGGGGAAACCACTACCAAGCATTTGCATCAATAGGTGGGGGGTGTAGGGACTCTGGGGTATATTCCCCCTGCTTTTTCATGTCTACTTATAATCTGTTGGACAGCAGGCTGGACATTTTCAGGGCAATCGTTTATTTAAACTGCCTTCATTTTTGTTATTTATTGATTGATTTGATTTCTCAAGCTCTTGATCTCAAACTTGATATTACTTTCTCAGATACTTCTCGTGGACCTCACAACCACCCTTCTCCTTTCTCTCTCTCTCTCTCTCTCTTTTTTTTAAAAAATTATTTATATGCCGCCCTTCTGGAGATTCAGGGCGGCTTACAATGCATTAAGCAATAGCCTTTATACTTTTGTATATATTTATACAAAGTCAGCTTATTGCCCCCACAAACCAGTCCTCATTTTACCCACCTTAGAAAGGATGGAAGGCTGAGTCGACCTTGAGTCTGGTGAGAATTGAACTGGCAGTAATTGCAGGCAGCTGGATGTTAAATGATGCCTTAGTAGGAGGCATTAGCCTCCTACGCCACTCAGGCTCCTTTTCCATTTGCCTTTCTCAATGCTACTGCCCTGCGAGCAATTTGCCTCAGGCAAGAGCTTCCCCCCATTTCACATTTGTATGTGTGTGTCTCACACTTTATAGCTACTTTATGATCTCCACAGTAAACATATCTACATAAAGACATTAAATAACAGCAATGCTGCATCAGCAAACCCAGCCAGTAAAAAAACAGCAACAGAAAGCTGGATTATCAGCATCCCCAAATTTAAAAAACAACAAAACAGTAAAACATGTTCCCTGTCTAATAGACTGATATTCCAAGATGAAGGTGGGGGAGGAGCCTAAGCAATTTGCAGTCCAAGCCAAAATGGCTGTGGATGGCCAGGGCCAATGACCAAATGTAGAGAGGCATGCCTGCAACAGCATCAGCAACAGCCCACTGGAGCTGGGCAGATGCCATGCCCTGACTGTGTCATTACCAGCCAGCATTATGAGACTTGTGTTGAGAGAAGAGGGCAAATCATGGAACAGCTAATGAAAACTTCAAGATACCTCTGTAACTGGCTGGAGATACAATGCAGATAATATCATAATGGCATGTTCCTCAAGGCATCTTTCATGGTAGTAGGCCCATAGCATCTTTTAAAATGTTCAACTATCATTGTACCACCACCCCCAAATAAATCCCAATAATGAAAGTAGACTTTATATCATTTCAGGGATGGTGCAATAGCTTTAAGTCATTAGTAGTAGAAGAGCATCTGTCTACTCTTAGGAGTGAATGTGTCTTCATTATGCAAGTAGTTGTGAGATAAGGTTTTTACTATTAGATAACTGTGGGTATAGTACAGGGGCACAGCACTTCAAGCGTTGATGAAGCTTTGAGTGAGTAATCCCTTGGAAGCAGAATTATGAATTATTATTAATTATTTCTAAGCAGTGAAACAGAGCAGTCACCTTGTGATTCTACATAACAAGTAGGTTTTGGGGCAAGGCTGCTGGCCAAGATGAATAAACTACACTTTGAATTTTTGCTCTGTGAAGTGTTCCCTGTCATGTATAAATCCAAATACTGAGCCACAGAAGGTTTGCTTTGCACATGAGTAGGATATGATGCAGTCAATTTTATTTCACCATTCTGTATTATACATGTAATAGTAAATAGTGAATTTTCCTTCCTTCCTTCCTTCCTTCCTTCCTTCCTTCCTTCCTTCCTTCCTTCCTTCCTTCCTCCCTCCCTCCCTCCCTCCCTCCCTCCCTCCCTCCCTCTCCTGTCCACTACGCTAAAGAAGCTCAGGTCACTATTTTAAGTTTAAAAAAAAATAAAATAAAAGAGCTATAATATAATATAGAAAATAAAGATGCACAGATATAGTACTAAGTAGAGGGGAAGGTGGTATGGCCCAAATATAAGATATAAAAAGGCAAAGGAAGGACATTCAAAAGGTCTTCAATGTCAGATTTTGACTGGCTAGCTAGATTTGTAAGAGTGCACTGCACAACAGCAGGACATCTGTATGCTGCCCAGAGTTGCTGTGAATGGGCAGCATATAAATTTAATATATTATGCTTGGTCACATAGTCAACAAGATGTTTAGATTGGTTTTGGGATTTTTTAATATACCCATCGAGTCCTTCCAAAGGACCTGAGTTAAGCAGATGTTGTTCTTTCATGGTGTATTGTCATAGGACTGTTCCAAGTAAAGCAGCCTTTTGCAAATGACTGAAATTGCAACTGAATTTATCAATATTCAATGGGGTTCAAGTGGTGCTCCAGTTGTTTTAGGATCATACCAAAGGCACCTACCACTATTGTTACTCCCTTTGCTTTCTTTTCCCACAGTTGTTCTATTTCTATTTGCAGATCTGTGTATTTTGTAATTTTCTCCAGTACTGTCTCTCCACTTCCGTTGTCTCCATATACTGCCACATCCACTATCCTGACTTTTTTGTCTTTCATATCACCAATTATGAAGTCTTGGGTATCGTTTGGCAAGTCCCAGGTCACTTTAGCTTCTTCATTTTCTATTCCACCAGTTCATGCCTGCAGGCAAATAGTATTTTCTTGCTGATATTCCAATGCACCATTGTTGCTACTTTATCACGCTGTTGTTTGTAGTCAGTATGTGCAATCTTCCTGAAGCAGCTAACTAGCTGATCCACTATTTCTTCAGGTTCTTTACAGAGGCAGCATTTGCTATCTGTTGCTGTCTTCTCAACTCTTTGTATGCATTTGTTCTTGGCATTGTGCAGTCAGAATTAGCTCCTCTGTCTCTTTTTATATTATTATTATTATTATTATTATTATTATTATTATTATTATTATTATTTATTATTATTAGCAATCACTTTAAGTAAGTGGGACAGGTGCTTCACTCTGATTTTAGAAATGAGTCCCTGGTTTGCTTCATGCACTACTTTCAAAGCAGAGGAATTTTTAAAAGGTTACTGATGGCTGCAGAGTTCAGCCATACCTATCATTTGTACTGTATGCGTTTATTAACCTTAGCGCTTTCCCCCACTTCCACTTCACCACAGCACAAAGTTACTCTGGAAACATCATTTTTCCTACCATGTTTTTATAATATTGTCATAAACATGTCCTCTGCCCAGTGGTGAGATTCAAGTAATTTAACAACTGGTTCTTTGCCCTAATGATTTCTTTCAACAACCAGTTTGCCAAACTGCTCAGAAAGTTAACTATCGGTTCTCCTGAAGTGGTGCAAACTGGCTGAATCCCACCACTGCTTCTGCCCCAGTGGTGAAATCCAATTTTTTTTACTACCAGTTCTGTGGGCGAGGCTTGGTGGGTGTGGCTGGGGAAGGATACTGCAAAATCCCCATTCCTTCCCCACTCCTGGGGGAAGGATATTGCAAAATCTTCCTTCACACCCCACTCTGGGGCCAGCCAGAGGTGGTATTTGCCAGTTCTCCGAACTACTCAAAATTTCCGCTACCGGTTTTCCAAACTGCTCACAATTTCCACTACCGGTTCTCCAGAACCTGTCAGAACCTGCTGGATTTCACCCCTGCTCTGTCCCCAGTGAGATAGCCTTGTTGTCCTTAGCTGGATATACTATATACAGTCTGTATTGTCCTCAACTGTACTGATATTTAGGTGTTATTTTCTCTTTTATTTGACCACTGTTGAGGACAACCTCTTGATGTGCAAAATCTCCAAGCCTTACTCACCTTGAAAGTATGAAGGTAACTGCCGTGTTTTGAAATAGTGATAGCAGAAGTAGGATATGACTGGCAGCAGGGACAGCAAATCTCATATGATATTGTTTTCCGCCATTTTAAGTCAGCAATGGAAAAAAAGCCTAACATGTTAGATCTCCTTGAATCAAGTTTCTCTCCTGGTGACCTCATGAAACTGGACCCTTGTGAAAAGCAAATTCAGAGTGGACCAGCAAGGTCAGTATGACTTAGAATTGGGTACACTTGAACTGAACTCCTATTTCTTTCTTATGGATTTATTGTCAGGTCTTGAAAATCACAGTTGTCTGAATGGTAAGACATCACTGTTCTGATTTGCTTCCCTGTAGATATTCTTGCTATTCGCTAAGAAGTCTAAAAATTGAGGAAAGATTCTTACTCTTAATTATTTACAAGCCATCAATACAGTAGCAAGACACAGCATTTGAAATATTTTTCCCTGATAGTCAATCTTTATGTTAGGTACTTGCTGTAAAATATAGGCTAAATTCTCTAGTGGCACTTCCCCCGCCCCCCGTCCCCTGTAATCAGACCCTTACAATGTAGGTCAACCTTCACAATCTGAGTTCTTCCAGATTTATTGGACTGAATTTCTCAGCATTCTGAGCCAACATGATAATTCTGGAAGCTGCAGTCCCAAAGGATCTGGAAAAGATGAAGGTGAGGAAGGTTGATCTATTCTGACCATTTAGAATCCCAATGCTATTAGACATTTTGCTCAATCTCCAGCCCAGATTATTTTCAAAGGCTTTTGGAATGTAGCCTGATTGTGTTTTACTACTGGTTGTTCTGGTTTGGTCTGATGATAGTAGTAGCGCAATATATTAGAAGGGCATCGGCTGAGGAAGACTGCTGTAGCTCTTCATGGTCTGACAACAGGTTGTTGTTGTTTTTTCAAGTTTCAGAAAAAAAGCTAAAATCAAATTTGGGAACTGAAAATTAAATATTATTCCACCAGTGAATGATCATTCTTTTCTCTATGAGAGATGAAAAACTGCAATCTTTTTTTAAAAATTCAAGTAGATAAAATACAACTTTAAAGTAGGCCACATCAAGAAACAAAACTCGGGCATTTCAGGAATGCTACTTCATTTTTGTAGAGCAGGCATCCTCAAAGTACAGCCCACGGGCCAGATACAGCCCGCCAATGCAAAATAACTGGCCCGCGCAGTGGTGTGATTAAGTCCCACCCCTTGCCGTGGGCCTTATCTTCCAGCGAGCCAGCTGGAAGGCCAGCTGAGGGCCAGCTGAGGGGTGATCTCACCGGTGCAGCCTTGAAAAGCAGCTCTGGGCTTGTAAAGTACTGCTTTAAATTAAAAATCTTTGAAAACAATTTAAACAGGAGTTTAGGAAGGAGAAAGGCAAAAAAAAATGGACTGTTAAATTGGCCATGCCCACCTCGTCACATGATCACCTAGCCACGCCCACCCAATCACATGACTGCCTAGCCATGCCCACCCAGCCAGTCCGCCCCCCCTCCACAACAGTCTGAGGGACTGTGAATCAGCCCCCTGTTTAAAAAGTTTGATGACCCCTGTTGTAGAATATTAAGCAGAATATTGAAAGCCTGAACAATTTTCTTTGTCCCATATTATACTAAACAAAATCAAGTTAGCATTATTTTGAGTTTCTTTATCATGCGTTCTTCAATATGTGGACTGTGTAATCTCTTAAATTGCTTCTTAGCAGCTTGTTTCTACTTTCCCCAAGGTCAAATTCAGTGGTGGGTTCCTCCCAGTTCGGCACGGTTCTCCTGAGCCGGTAGTGGTGACGATATGACGTCATCGAATCAGTTCTGCCCCCCCACCCCCAATTTATTAATTTATTAATTATTCTTACCTTTTATTTGGCCCCACCCGCAATTTATTAATGCCTCCTGAGTCCCAGCTGATGGCTAGAGGAAAAAAAAACTGTTTAAACTCTTGCCACAGGGCTTCAAAGGGCCGCCCTATAACTGATCAGTGTTAAAAGAAAACAAATGAGTAGACCAGTGCCTGCAAAAATACATGAGTAGATCAATGCCTGCAAAAATAAATGGGTAGATTGGTACAGCTCTGCAAGCAGTTAAAAGCCTGGTAGACCGGTACCTCTGCTAAATCCTAAATAATTGTCACATGACCATCAAGCCATGCCCACAAAATAAGCCACGCCCACAGAACCAGTAGTAAAAAAATTTAGAACCCACACCTGGTCAAATTCTAAGTTTCTTACAACTCTCCATTAAAGAAGGCTGTCCAACTCAAAGGAAAATAGAAAGAGAAAACATACAGCATCAAGTGGTTGAATTGGTTAAGTGCGCCATCACTAGCATGGTTATTGTAAGGATGTCTAACTTTTTATCCATTAGTTCTAAAACGAAAGGTTCTGGCTTCCATCGAATATTAATCTTTAGAATTCTCTGTATCTAAGTATGCATTTGAATTCAAAATGTTTTAGCTTTTTTACATGTCCATTAAGCAAGATAAAATGCCCTTTCATGTTGTTCACATTTTCAACCTACATTTGAAATGCCTTTATATATTCTAGGTAATTTCTGTCTAGTCATAACTTACAATACATTGCTTATAAAAGTTCTCTTTGAGATCATAACACAATGTAAATTTCAACTCTTTTAACCACGTACTTTCCTCTTGATCCATCTGTAAATTATAAGCAAAATTCTTGGCCCACTTTATCATAGGTTCCTTAACCTGTTCTTCCTGCTTCAAATTTCAACCTATTTTTTTTTACGTTTTAACAATTATAAGTTCCTCAGCAGTACACACTTGTACTTCAAATTCTGTCTCACTTTCCCCCCATACCAGTGGTGGGTTCCTCCCGGTTCAGCCCGGTTCCGCCGAGCCGGTAGCGGTGACGATATGACATCACCGAACTGGTTCTCCCCTGCCCCCTGCCCCCTGCCCCCCGCCTCCCCCCCCACCCCCCACATTATTCTTACCTTTTATTTGGCCCCACCCCCAATCTATTGCTGCCTCCTGAGTCCCAGCTGATGGCTATAGGGGAAAAAAACTGTTTAAACTCTTGCCATGGGGCTTCAAAGGGCCGCCCTACAGCTGATCAGTGTTAAAAGAAAACAAATGAGTAGACCAATGCCTGTAAAAATAAATGGGTAGACCAGTGCCTGCAAAAATAAATGGGTAGACCAGTGCCTGCAAAAAATAAATGGGTAGATCGGTACAGCTCTACAAGCAGTTAAAAGCCTGGTAGACCGGTACCTCTGCTAAATCCTAAATAATTGTCACATGACCATCAAGCCATGCCCACAAGATAAGCCACGCCCACAGAACCGGTAGTAAAAAATTTAGAACCCACCCATACCATAAGTCTTTATGTCTAGTTTGAAAAATGGGGAAACCATTGACAACTAGATCCTTCTGCTTTTAATTGCTGTCCTGCTTTAATTTTAAATTCCCCTTGATGATTTGGCAATAGTTCTTGTTATGTTAACTATTTGTCTTCGTCTGCACTTTCTCTTCTATGATATGCTTCTTCTGAGATCCATAAAGGTGTTTTTAGGCACAACCTGGGTTTATATCTATTCCGTAGTCTCAGTATGGAAAGCCTAAGAAAATGGTTTTTGAAACCCACATTAATTTTAACTTTATTGTGCCTTATTTCAAGTTTCAAGGAAGAGATAATTTCAGGGGTGGGAAAAGGGATGTAACTTCTTCTTTTTTAAAAACATATTGGTATCTTTTGTCCCACCTGTTTCTCTTCCTCATTCTCTTCTTCATCCTACCTCTCTCTCTCTCTCTCTCTCTCTCTCTCTCTCTCTCTCTCTCTCTCTCTCTGCTTTTGTTTTGTAAAAAAACCCTTGTGAATCACATTGCTGTTCTGCAAGATGGCTATAATGGCATTTTTTAATACCTGATTTCATTTTCTTTTGTCGCTGAATACATTGAAACTTTTTTATTTGCTAAGCCTGCAAAACTCACTTTATTTACAGCTTTTCAGTGTAAAAATGCACACAGAAGGGACGTGGCAGTGTGTCTAGTGCGGCATTACTAATGTATAGCTGTTACATTACAGAGATGAGATGAGGATGCTATTGAAATAATTTAAGCAGAATACACAGTGCAGCTAAATGGGAACGTAAATTACATTCTATGTTCATATTGGGGCTTGATAGTATTATAGCCAGCAATATAAATTATACACACAGATCGTGTTAGCAGCTATCCACAATAATGAGAGCAGCTCGTTGTGCTAATACCACCGCAAAGTAAAGCCACAGTAATTAAGGCAATATTGAATGATTTACATATAGATGCACCACATGTATTATTCTCATACACCTACTAACAAAGTAGGCTTCTCACTGCATGAATCTCACATCAACTACTTTATGAGTTCCAGAGCTCCCTGAGAGTATCTAGTACCATAGATAACATTCCCCAATACACAAGCCAGCATTGGCTATAGTTGGCATGGACATTAAACAGTAGTGGTTTTCACTTACCTTCGCTACCGGTTCGGAACTGTGAGTGCTCGTGTACGGGCGCTCCCTTCGCTCGCACTCAGCACTTCTGTGCATGCGCAGAGCGTCCGTGATGATGTCCAGGCGGGTGGGCGGAGCCTCCCGCTGTCGCCACTACCGGTTCACCCAAACTGGGGTAAACTGGTAGAAACCCACCCGTGACATTAAAGCTCCTTGTGCCCCAGGATCACATTTGTTGTCACAGCCATCCCCCACCCACAATAGAAGTCATATTTGTGAATCTGTTTTGAATACATTCAGGAATAGAAATTGGCATCTTACATGTCAATTTTGAGGGTTAAACTGGCCAGATTTCAGTGGCATGTTATTTTTAACATTCGTGGGACAATCTGGGGGAAAGGGGACCAGTTTTCTTCCCAAAGTATCCCCTGCAATTCCACCCTTAATTTGGGGGGGGGGATGTTAGCCATTTTGGAATGCGAAGGAGCTGTCTACCTAGATATTTTATTGGCTTAACTTTTTATTTATTGTTTTATTATACTTTTGTTGTTGTTGTCTACATCTATGATTATTTGCAAGACAGGTAAGCAGCATGGCAGACTTTTAAAAGCAGGGATAATAATTATATCTGGAGCTATAGGGAAAGAAACCAGGAAGTTAATATATAATGCTCAGGAAGATAAATCTATCTCAGCATCTACTTCTGTCCTACTATCGCAGCACCATTGAGAGTGTCCTGACATACGGCATTCTTGCATGGTATGGGAGCAGCTCTGTAGCGGACAAAAAAGCTCTACAGAGAATCATTAAAACTGCCCAGAATATCATCGGACTCCAGCTACCAACCCTGGACGACATCTTTGAATCTTGCTGTTTGAAAAAGTTGCATAACATTTTCAGAGACTCTTCCCATTCTGCTTACAATCTTTTTGGACTGTTGCCTTCTGGCAGAAGATACAGAACAATTAAAACTCGGACCACACGTTTTCTCAATGGTTTTTATCCCAGAGCTATAATTGCACTCAACAATGAACTAAAGGGCCACCATCAGTGAGCTGTTGGATATTATTATTTGGTCTGTTGTGTGGATGTTTGCATGGTTTAGGAGTGGAGAATTGTGGTGGGTGGGAGTGTGTTTGGGGATTGTTATGTGTGTTGGATCTGGTCTTTGGGTGTTAAGTGAATTTTGTTGTATGGGTATACTGTGTATATGCATACAATGACAATAAAGTTATTTATTTATTTATTTATTCATTCATTTATTCATTTATTTATTTGGAGCAAAGCAAATTATATATTCATCAAGCTCAATGTTGACAACTCTGAAATATTGGGGAGAAGGCTTTCCCTTCCATTTATTTAAATATATAAGGGATTGAATTCAGGACCTTTACTTGCAACCTCTCCCTCTCTATCACTGAACTACGATCTTTCCTGGATTAAGAAGGTCAAGTTTACTCAGAGATGGAATGGAATAGCCAACAGCCAGATTTGAACTCAGGCACGCATAATCATTTATGGAAAATCTGAGACATTGCCCTTGCAGGATAAGAATAATTTTTTTGTGATCTTTGCTTACAGTAAAATGTCAGTGTAATATTTTAAATATCATTTGCAACTTCCAATTCGGTTAGCATCTGAAATCCAAAACAGAAGCCAAAATGTCAAAATGACTCCTCCCTTAGAAATTATAAATAGAAGTTTATTTAGAAACTTGTAAAAGATTCATTTCTTATGTGCTAACCGAATAGATTTTGATAAAATAGTCTAAACTTTTTAGTATAGTATAATAAAACATTCCACTCTTCTTATTTCACCCTTTTTAATTTTGTCCTTGTTCTTCCTAATAACAATGGGTTGGAATGCTTGAAAATTAATATTCATTGCCAATAATCAAAAGAGACAAGTCAATATAATATAAAGGTTATAGCTATATAAATGTTTTAAATAAATAAATGGACATACAAAAGATATTGGATCATGTAACTTCTTTCCTTCCTTCCTTCCATAGAATAGAATAGAATAGAATAGAATAGAATAGAATAGAATAGAATAGAATAGAATAGAATAGAATAGAATAGAATAGAATAGAATTATTTATTGGCCAAGTGTAATTGGAATTTGTCTTGGTGCATACGCTCTCGGTATATATAAAAGAAAAAATACATTCGCCAAGAATCATAAGATACAACACTTAATGATAGTCATAGGGAAACAGTCAATAGAAATCTTAAGGATACCAGCAACAAGGTTACAGTCATACAGTCATAAGTGGGAGGAGATGGGTGATAGGAACAATGAGAAGTTTAATAGTAATGCAGACTTAGTAACTAGTTTGACAGTGTTGAGGGAATTTTTTGTTTAGCAGAAGTGATGGTGTTTGGGAAAAAACTGTTCTTGTGTCTAATTGTTCTGATGTGCAGTGCTCTATAGCGTCGTTTTGAGGGTAGGAGTTGAAACAATTTATGTCCAGGATGCGAGGAGTCTATATTTCTTCCTTCTTCCTTCCTTCCTTCCTTCCTTCCTTCCTTCCTTCCTTCCTTCCTTCCTTCCTTCCTTCCTTCCTTCCTTCCCTGGGAATATAAACCAAACAAATAGTTTTAAATGATGGGTGATAAGAGGAAATATATTGCTGCTTGCCTTGCGTTTCTTCCATAACTCAGAGGTGGTATTCAGCCGGCTCATACCAGTTCAGGTGGACAGGTAGAGGAGATCGCGGGTGGGCCTGCCCATGCAGAAAACACGCATGAGAGCAAAATGGATGCGCAGAAGGCTGGGCGCACGCACAGAAAATGTGTGCACAAGCAAAGCGTGCGCGCACGTGGCAAGCCAGTAGCAACAAAATGTGAAACTCACCACTGCCATAATTCCGTGTGCAGAGCTATCATGATGTTTTTTATTTCCAGGTCAACAAGGTTAATAGTAAATATGCTGCCTAAAAAGAACAAATAATTAAAGGTATTCTGAAAAGATTTAATATAGCTTATGTCATTTTTCAAACTGTGTTCCACAAAACCCCAAGGTTCCACATGAATTTATGGGGTTTTGTGAGAGGCTTAAGGAAAAGAAAACCACTTGAACGCAACCAATTTCCTATTACTAGAGTTTTATCTTTTGGTCAGGAATTCTTGGAAATGTGTTTTTTAACTAATAGATTCTGTGGCTTGAAGATGGAGTTACATCAGCATTCTGGTCGTTGGAGGAACTGATGCAGAAGAAGAATCAGTAAAGGTTATAACCAAGCTGGGCCAGTAAATTTGGAGAATGACACAGCGGCCAACAGACTGAAAAAGGTCAGTCTACATTCCAACTCCAAAAAGAGAGACTAAATAGAGCATGTAAACTATTGCACGGTATCCATATTTTCATATGCTACCAAAATAATTTTTAGGTTCATCCAATACAGATTAAAGCTCTACGTGAAAAAAAAAAAGGCAGATATTCAAGCTGCCTTTGGAAAAGTATGAGGAACATGAGATCGTATTGCTGATGCAGACTGCATAATAGAGGAAGCCAAAGAATATCAAACAGTAATCCGTATGTGCTTGGTTGATTCAAGAAAGGCCTTTGATTATGTCAATCCTGTAAAGCTATGGAATGTTCTTAGAAAAATGGTGCATATCCTGACGCAAGCTAAGGGCATATTTAATGAAGGGATGAACGTTTAGTATAAAAAATAGTAAGATGCAGAGCATTGCACAGAGGGTATCTCAGAATATACAGTGAGGTCATGCCATTGCAAATACTGAGGATTTCACAGGAAGGGCCTTTCCTTTTACTGATAAGCTAGTTTCTAAACATTTTGTTTTGTGTATGATTATCAAAGCTTTACAAACCAGTGTCTTAGCATGGACACCAGTGGTGGTATTGAGCCAGTTTGGACTGGTTCAGGAGAACTGATAGAATGTTCTGTCCCCTCCCTGCTTCAGAAGCCCAGACAAGCACACACACTCGAACAGGAGTATTCAGAAGTTGTTTATTTACCATCCATAAACAACGAGCTGGCAGCGAGCCCGGGAGAGATAACAACAGCTGTTGTTTTGAATTGCCACGGCCAGTCCCTGATAAGGCTCCAAGTATTTATATCCAATACGAGCTTCAAAGAAAACGCTTCGCTGCTGCAGTATTTCAGGACACAAGCAGTCAGGGTAAAACTTTGTTCGTCACAAAAGCCAACAAGGTAAGGTCAGTTCCTTTTATACCTTGTGGGGCATTGGCTTTGTGACTCATCACCTCGTGCTCGGCCCCACCCACTCCTTTGCTGAGCCCGTCTCTCTGATCGTCGCCACCTGGGATTAATCCACTCCCTCTCCTCATTATCGTCTGACTCAGAGGAGCTTTCTTCCACAGGGCTTTCAGCTGGGGCCTGGGGTGGTGCCAAACGAGACGGGCCAGGGGAGGAGTCCCTTGCCCCCTCCTCTTCACTTTCGGAGGATTCCTCCTCCGGAGGTCTGGGCTCGGGAGCCGAAGACACAACATAGAAGCAACCTGCGGGTAGGCCTGCCCACCTACCCTGGTGCTATGCCGTCCTATTTGGCCATGTTTTCTAAGCCGCGCGCATGCATGCAAGCCATGCGCGCAAGCCATGCGCACTCACATTTTTGGTACGCAGCAAACCAATGATAAAATTATGTGAAACCTCCCTCTGATGGACACATCATGGCAGAACACAGCACACAAGGAACATTGTTTTATTTACTCCTGTAAATATTACCTCTAATAAAGCTTGTGCTGATCACTCTGGAAGGCGTTTGGGCCAGTGGTGGGTTGCCCCCGGTTAGCATCGATTCTATAGAACCGGTAGTAAAACCGGTGGGAGCTCTGCCCACTGACCCCGATGTCATCAAAATGCTTCTGCAGATGCGCGCGGCCCCATTGCAAACCGGTAGTAAAGGTAAGTAGAACCCACCCCTGGTTTGAGCAATAAACAAATTAAAATCTCATTGTCCTCAGGCGAAAACTATATATAGGCCAAGAAGTTATGATACAGATACATGATACATGGTGAGAAAAAATAGACTTCAAAGCCACATACTTTCCTCAATCAATTCAACCAATATGCAAAATATATATTAGAGGAAGTTGGATTGAAAGAAGAAAAGCATGTTTTTAAAATGGGACTCAAATTAAATATAAAGAAAATTAACAACTAATGACAACAAATAAATCAACCAGCATTAGAACAGACAATGAAGTATCAAAGCCGCACATAGCTTCTGCCTTTTAGGGTCAGCAATCAATAGTAAAGGAACAAGTAGTCAAGAAATACACAACAGACTATCACTTGGTGAAGTAGCCATGAATGTCTTGGAAAAAAATATTCAAATGCTGTGATGTGTCTATATTGACAAAGAACGGCATAATATAAGCAATGGTATTTTGTGTGATACTCTATGGAAGTGAAAGTAGGATTTTGAAGTAGCTGAATAGAAGGAGTATTGATGTTTTTGTAACTTGGTGTTGGAAAATTCCATGAATAGACAAGAAAACAAACAAATAGAATAGAATGAGCTGGAAGGGACCTTCTAGAAGGAGATTTTCTAGTCCAGCCCCATGCTCAAGCAGGAGAACCAGTGGTGGGACTCTGCCGGTTCTAGGCGGTTCGGCCGAATTGTTTGTTAAATTGCTGGCTCGCTCCGCCCCTTGCCCCGCCCCTCCGCACCACTGGGCGAGGGGTGGGCGAGCCAGCAATTTAACAAACGGTTCGGTGTTTTTTTGTAATTTTATTGGCCTTGCAGCTGTCACGGGGCTTCAAAGGGCCGCCCTACAGCTGATCAGTGTCAAAAGAAAACAAATGAGTAGACCTGCCTGCAAAAATAAATGGGTAGACCCAGTGGTGGGATTCTACTTCAGTAGAACCGGTTGTTAAGGAGTTAAATAGTTAAGCCAGTGGTTGCCAAAGGGGCGGTACTGGGGACGGTGGGATGCTGCAGGAGGGCGGGGCGGCAGGGGGGCGCTAGAGGCAAAAGAGGGCGACGGGGGGCTAAGTGGCAAGGAGGGTGGCCCCAACCCTTTGGCCTGTGCCTCGCAGCAGTTACCGCCTTGTAAGAAACAGCAGGAAAAAACAACTCCTTTCAGCTTTAGCTTAGGCTTGATTAGATCTGCCTCCCGACTCTCAGCTGATTCGCTCTCAGCTGTTTTGCACAGGCTCTTTTGCAAGCTCTCGGTTTGCAAGCTCTTTGCTAGCTGCAAAGAGTGATTTTTTTCCCTAGCTAAAAGGAAACTGAAAGTAAAGCACGCTCTGCTGCAACGTGACAAAATGAGGCAGGGAGAGAGATTTCTTTTTCTCTTTGCTCACCAAAAAAGGTAGGTGCAAAACTGCAAACAATGGGAAATTTAGTTCAAAAGAGGAGAGTTCAAGATTTTAAAACACAAAAGAAAAAAGCTCTATTTAACTAGGGAATTGTAATAATTGAGATACTATTAATTGTATATTGTATTGAAAGCAGAAATGGTTAAGTTGTGGTTTGGAGGAATATATGGGGGAAACTATTTGGTTTATTATTATTGGTAAATATAATTAATGGATTTGTAAGAAATTGGATTGCATGGAAATAATTGGAATATTCATGTTCATATTGATTAATATACAAAAAAGATAGTTATATAACTAATTGATTTATATTAAAATGTTGAATTTGTATTAAACAACTGCAATATTACATAATTAACCAATGTGAGGATGGATATAAAAATAGATGACAATGGGGGAAAGGGTATAATATAGAATAGAAGGGAAAAATTGAATTTGATTAAGATTAGAGATGAGGATGAAGGGTAATATTGGTTTTTTAAAAAAATAGATGAGGAATAAATATGGCAAAAAGGAAATATAGAAACTGTAAATTTAATTGAAATGACTAAACACTGTTTAAATTTGTGAACCGGCCAAATACTCTGTTCAAAGAAAATACATTGTATGTTTGTATGTGTGTTTCTAATTATTGCTATTTATTCATATTTGTTCTCTTTTATTCTTTAAAGTTTAACAATTCATTATTTATCTTAATATTTTTATATTTGTTTGGGTTTGGCTTTCTTCCCTTTCATCTTTTTTATTGTACAGCAATCTTTCTCCTCAAACCTACCACCTCTCTCTTTTCTTTCCTTCTTACTTTCTCTCCCCCCCTTCTTCTCCTCCCTACTTCCTCTTCCTTTCTCCTTCTCCTCCTCTCTTCCTCCCTCTCTTACCCTCACTCCTACTCTAATTTCCCTTCCCTTCCTTCATCCCTCTCTTGCTGTATCCTTTTATGCATATGGACTACTCAGAGGGCTGAAAAAGTTATTTTTGACTGGTCCTCGCACTTTTGACCAGTCCTCGAACTTACGACTGTCCTCACATTTTACGTTTTTGCCCTATCTTGTCACCATGGTGAAGAGAAGCAGTTGTGAAACGAGTGACACAGTTGTTAAGAATGCTACAATGGGCATAAATGATGACCAGTCATAAGTGCGAAGACCAGTCAAAAATGTGAGGACCAGTCAGAAATGATTTTTTTAGCCCTCTGAGTAGTCGCTATGTGCATATGGACTAGTCAGAAGGCTGAAAAAGTTATTTTTGATCGGTCCTCGTACTTTTGACCAGTCCTTGAACTTATGACTGTCCTCACATTTTACGTTTTGTGCCCTATCTTGTCACCATGGTGAAGAGAAGTAGTGGTGAAATGACTGACACGGTTGTTAAGAATGCCGCAACGGGCATAAATGTGAGGATGGTCATAAGTGCGAGGACCGGTCAAAAGTGCGAGGATCAGTCAGAAATAACTTTTTTCAGCCCTCTGAGTAGTCCCTATGCACATAGCCACGCCCACCGGGTCACATGACCAGCTAGCCACGCCACCGGGTCACATGACCAGCTAGCCACGCCCACCCAGTCACATGACCACCAAGCCACACCCTCAACTAAGCCTTGCCCACAGAACCAGTTGTTAAAAAAAATGAATCCCACCACTGAGGAGAACCTATACCATTTCAGATAAGTGACTGTCTGGATTCTTCTTAAAAACATCCAGTGATGGAGCATCCATGATTTCTGGAGGCAAGCTGTTCCACTGATTAATTGTCCCCACTAAATCAATTTAAAGTTCTTACTCATGGCACAAATGACCAGGCTAAAATTTTCATACTATACATTAAGTGAAGACCTAGCTCTCTCAAAAAGACTCTATCAGAGGTGGTATTCAGCAGGTTCTGACCAGTTCTGGAGAACCGGTAGTGGAAATTTTAAGTAGTTTGGAGAACCGGTAAATACCTCCTCTGACTGGCCCCACCCCCATCTATTCTCTGCCTCCTGAGTCCCAGCTGATCGGGAGGAAATGGGGATTTTGCAGTAACCTTACCCTGGAATGGGGAGGGAATGGAGATTTTACAGTATCCTTCCCCTGCCACAGCCATCAAGCCATGCCCACCAAGCCATATCACACCCACCAAGCCATGTCCACAGAACCAGTAGTAAAAAAATTTGAATCCCACCATGGACTCTATTAGCAATAGCACTTATATACCGCTTCACAGTGCTTTACAGCCCTCTCTAAGCGGTTTACTGAGTCTAATGTAGTGAAATTAGAAGAAAAGAGGAGGACAACCAGGAGCAAGGTGGAAGGACTCAGTTACAGAGGAAGGTAGTTTGAAAGTAATAGTGTGCTTGCAAAAACAACGCAAAACTGCCTTAGGGCAAATCAAAGACTAATTCACTTTATTAGATGCAATAAGTATTGTTGTAAGAAAGTTTTATAATAAAACTAATAAATGATTCATGTTATGAAAGCAATGATGTATGCGCTAGCTAAAATGATTTTTTTTTTTTTTGGTATTTTTATAGTACTAGAATTTTTATTTTTCCAATACAAAAGAAAAACAAAATCACTGCAAAACCGGGAGAGGTAGAATCCAGACCCGGAAAAAACAAGAATAAGATCTATCAGAACTAATGGCATTGATGAATGCATATGCCATCATTGTGTCCAGAATGAAAGCAATGTTAATGAAATGCAAAAGAAGTGTAATCTTCATAAATAGAAAATGAGAGCTGTTAGTCAAATATACAATTTCACAAATTAGTTGCTGAGCTTTCAAGACAAATCACCTTTACGCTTGCTTTTTAATATCAATCTGTCTTTTGCATATTTCCACATCAAGCTTTTATAGAAAAAAAAAACATTTCTCCTACCCTGGGAAAGAATATAACAACATGATTCTGAATGCTCACTCTTACTCCCCTGAAAGAAAGAAGAGAAAGAAGTGTAAAACGTATACAAAGAAGAGAAAGAAGTATAAGAAGTTTAACGTAAGAAGAGAACCAGTCAATGATTGCAAAGTTGAGCTGTAAAATGACTTTCTTGCCTTCCTTTGCCTGTTCTCTGATGGACTAATTTATTCAAGAAATCATGAAAATATATTCTGATTATCTGGCAATTTGCAACCACTGACAGTAAATTAATTAAAACACAGGTACAGTGGGTTTGGACATTGACAAGACTGTTCTAAATTTGGGCCAAGGTCATTTTAAAATCCATTATTGACTACAAAGAAAAGGTCACTTTGAAGTACTTCATTGGCAAAAAATTAAGCAGATGAGATATCAATATTGCACAAATTAGAAAAAATGAGGGCTAGAGAATTAGGTTAGACAGTTTCTCTGTTATTGCAGCTGCTGTTATTTGTACTTCTACTTACTAAAGAAATAGAAAATGAAAAACATAAATAAATATAGCAATCATTAAAAGCATCTGAAACTTTACAATAACTTTTGTTAATTAAAATAAATGAAGCTTATCTATTAAACAAAAACGTATCTTACTGGACTTTAAAGTCTTTTAAAGTTAATATACAAATCTCTGAAGTTCAATTCAAATTTTGGAAGACTGGTGGTATCCAATATGAATAAGCTTAAGTACAGGACAAGAGATTGCAAATAATACTTTTCTGGATGGAAAGATTAGTAATTTAAATTAAGCTAAATTGGCCATATCCTAGAAGTAAGAATAAAAAGAACCAAATGAATGTGAATTTGCCAAGCAGCTGCAGGTTTGAAGAACATGCTTGAAAGGAACTGGGAAAATGCTCAGGAAATATGGTTTTAAAACTCTCATTGGGAACAACTGGAAGCATTATAGCAGGGGTTTTTTTGTCGCTAGTAATTATTCAAACAATTTGGTATAGAACAATAAGTGCACCTGACCTAATACAAATAGATGCAGAAGTTATATGATTATACTGTTACTTAATTTTAAAAAAAAACATTTTATTTATATCAATCAGGCCCAATACTTGGCTGGAAGTGAGCAACCAATCCCACTGCATTCCACAACTGGCCCAAGAATTTATGGTCTCTTTGGAAGACACAAAAGTGATAAATAGAAGAAAGAATCAGTGAAGAACACTTCTCCTTTCCACAAGGAGCAATATTTCAACTGGAATTCTGCTTAATTCTGCTAGGGGCTGTTTTTTTCTTCTGGAGCAACTATTCTGACCAGTCTCTATCCTCCTCCTACTGCCCCCATTGTAGCCATTTCCTTCAAAGTTGTCCTCACCTGAAAAAAAATCAGGCAACTCTTAAGTACTTCAAAATCTGGCCACTGGCTTTGTTTTGCTAGAAATAGGCCTCTACAGAACCTGTTTTGTTTCCAGATCAAAGTGGTATATTATTACTTCAACCCAGATATTTAGAAGGAAAAATGAATTCATCAGAAATGATATAATGGGAAACAAAGCAAAAAAAAAAAAAGAATTAGTCTTCTCAGCCAATGGTGAAATCCAAATTTTTTTACTACCGGTTCTGTGGGCGTGGCTTGGTGGGCATGGTGTGGCTTGGTGGGCATGGCTTGGTGGGTTTGGCAGGGGTACGATACTGCAAAATCTCCATTCCCTCCCCACTCCTGGGGGAAGGATATTGCAAAAGCTCCATTCCCTCCCCACTCTGGGGCCAGCAAGAGGTGGTATCTGCCAGTTCTCTGAACTGCTCGAAATTTCCGCTACCAGTTCTCCAGAACCTGTCAGAACCTGCTGGAGTTCACCCCTGTTCTCAGCGATTTTACACAAACTGAGATTGCCCTACCTCTTGAAGCCAGGTTGGCATGTTCTCTGGTAATTTTTCATGAAATAATAAAACCTTCATATTAAGGACAGCATTAATTTTATGCTTATTCTTCCTGTTTTAGGAATGGCCTATTTTTAATTCTGACATCTTAATTATTATACTTGTATGAACTAATGAGAATTCTGTGGGATTATGATGGGATATAAAAATAATAAACAAATAAATAATATGTAATCCACATTACCCATCTACTATTTTGCAATGTTTTGCAATTATTTTGCTTTGTTTTGCTTTATATATTTTATCATTTTATATTTTTATTCATTTTAATTATCCAATAGGGTGTGAATACACTAGAAGGGTGAGATACGGTTGTATATAAACATTGGGTTTTATTTCTCAGACTACTTTATTTCCTTTCAAATTACATTTATTTTAAAGTCAGAAGATATTTCATAAAAGTCAAGTCAAACATTAAATACCCTGTTTTCCCCAAAATAAGACATCCCCTGATAAGCCCAATCGGGCTTTTGAACACATGGCAATAAGGCCAAGTGCTTATTTCAGGGTTCAAAAAAATATAAGACAAGGTCTTATTTTCGGGGAAACACGGTAGCAATGAAGTCCACAGAAGAACCACAATTTTGGGGATATTTATAAATAGGAATGTCCAAGATCAGATCATTTAAAAACTGATTAGTATAAATTTGCCCTACAGTGTCAAAACTCAACATTTGCTTTAAAGGTATTCTTCCATTTGTTACATGTTAGTCTGGAAAACTGTGGCATGACTGGGAAAAGAAAAATAAATACTGAGATGCTTTGTGCATCCAGTATCTTTTCCAACCAGTACTGTTTTCAATAAATCCCAAAACGATCTCAACATTTTTTACTCCATTTTCAAAATGAACAAACATGTATCTCTGTTAAAGCACTGTGATCTATCCACTATAATGTTTCTATTTATTGTTGATGGTTTCCCCCCCCCCCCCCCCCAGGCCTTCCAACACTATATTTCAGGGGTGTCAAACTTGATTTCATTGAGGGCCGCATAAGGGTTGTGTTTGACCTCGAGAGGCTGGGAAGGGCGTGGCCAGTTTGATGTCAGTCATGTTGGGGACACCTATGGTGGCCCAAGCGCTCTGCCAGCTGCGACGGCCTCCTGCAACCCTCTGCCAGCAAAAAAGGAACTTGGGAGGACTGCCTCCCGAGTTCTGTTTTCACTGGCAGAGGCACAGCGGGCCAGTCCTTTGATGTTTCCAGGGTGGCCCCATGGGCGAGATCTAAGCACCCCATGGGCCACATCCGGCCTGTGGGCCTTGAGTTTGTCACCCTTGTTATATTTCATTTTCCTGATGTCCATTTCCTATGCTGTCCCTACCTACAGTAATCAGCTTTCAGGTCATCACATTGCTGCCCAGATTTTACTAGCCTTCCAACTTGTTACGCTGTCTGCCATTTTCTTGAAATAATTCTTCCGCTTATCTCTACTGCTCTATACTCTCATCCTTGAAATGCACGATTAGAACTTCATTAGCAGCAATGTAATTATTTTTCAAAGTGTTCAAAAGAAACTCTGTTTTCATCATATTCATAAAGATACATTTACTACAAGCTTGTTGAAAATAAGATTTGCCCACCTCAATGTATTGTGCTCCATAGCTCCCAGGATTCTCAATCACCATGGCCAAAATTATATCTTAGAAACATTTTGAGTAAATTGGATCAGAACTCTGTATAATGACTCCTCTTTTGTTCAGATTCGCTCCCCTGTTTTGTATCAATGGAAGATCTTCTAGCTGGTATGCAAAAGACATCTCTGCTTCTTTCATTAATACAAAACTATTACGGCCATAAACAGGTACAGCTGCATTTAAAATCTGTTGCAGAAGAAATGTCTCCGCTAGTACAGAATAAAGTAGGACATCTAAATTTCACACTTCACTTAAGGGCTTCATCATTAATTTTTATTGTGGCTCAAACAACATGGCAATGATCATGGAAATCATCAGATGATAATAATCATCCCCAAGCCTTGAATTTGCATTAGTCTGTCTAGGAAGAGCATTTATCGTGACCATGTGTCCTATTTTTCAGACAGAGATAACAAATCCATGTTTAAACTAGAAAATCGGTAAATAGCTAGTTAGAACCTGAACCTCAGATTGCCTTTATTTCTTTATGTCTTTATTTCTACTGAAATTACTCTAGGAATTTCTAAAGTTGCACCTGTATGTATGAACATATGCAAATTTCATGCATAACTATGTCATGTTTTACGGTGACAACTTTCTTGATTTTGAAATGTGTACATTGGTACCATTAAGAATTCAGTATGGACTCTTTAAGGTAAGGGGGAAGTACATTATTAAATTTTAAACTAGGGATTGGTAACCGATAATGTGGGAATCATCTGAATCAGGGATGGGCTTCAAAAAGGTTAGCAAGGAGTTCTCTGCCTGGTTGCTGGGTGGGCGTGGCCAGGGTGGCCTAGTTGGCCTCCTGTACCACGGCAGGAGGGGCATTTTTGCCTTCCCCGGGCTCCAGAGGCTGGCCTTCTTGAACTTCCAGTAGGCCCGTTTTTTGCCCTCTCTGAGCATCCGCATGCGCCCTGCACTTACCTCAGTGGTGGGTTGCTGCCAGTTCAGACTGGTTCGCAAGAACCGGTAGTGAAACTGGCAGCTCTGCCCACTGACCCGGACATCATCATAGGCGATTTGCACTTGTGCAGAAGCTTCTGCGCATGTGCAGAAGAGCATGCGTGTGGGCGGGCACGATGCGAACCGGTAGTAAAGGTAAGTAGAACCTACCCCTGATTTACCTGCATCCAAAATGGGCTGCATGGGGACTCCTGCGGGGGGTGGCAGCTAGGAGTGGGATTTGGGAATTCTCCGAATTGCACAGAATCCTAGCTAGAGGTTCTCCCGAACCCCTGCGAACCCCCAGCAGCCCACCCCTGATCTGAATTGATTCATCAACTACTCAACTTTCTCTGGCCTTTCTAGAGTAGAAATGAGCAATCCACATCCAACATGTGAACTCCACAGTCAAGCATTTGATTCCAATATAGAATTCTTTTGCAACCTCAGAATACTATTAGTGGGTGGGTATAGCCTGCTGCTGAGCCAGACTGAAGCCAGATCAAAGGACAATGGTGTTTTCCACTGGAAAATGAGGTAAGAACTTGGTGAACCTCTCTGTGTTGCATGGAGGTGTCTTTTTCTTTTTTTTTTGGAAGGTTGGCAACCAACTGAGCTTCAGTTGTTCTATTCTAGCATCTTCCCCCCATTCATCTGGTAACAGGACTCTAAAACTCTATGGCCATTTGGTTGCCAGAGAGAACACATTTTTTTTGCTGTTAATTTTGTTAGGGGAATACTAACTTCAGAGAAAAACACACACAGAGTATAATAAAGTCTGATTAACATGGGTGCCTAGTTCTTTTATTATTCAATTTGAGAAAAGAGGCATTTTCTGAAAAACATATATACATATACAAAGAAAGCTTCATTTTTCACTCCAGAGGCAGAGGTGGTATTCAGCTGGTTCGGAGCGGTTCGAGCGAACCAGTAGTGGAAATTTTGAGTAGTTCGGGGAACCGGCAAATATCACCTCTGGCTGGCCACACCCCCTCCTGGTCACTGCTTGCCCCACCCACTCACCCCACCCCACCCACCCCACCAGGGGTAGGTTCTACTTACCTTTACTACCAGTTCACAACGGGGCATGCCCAGAAGCGTTTTCATGATGTCAGGGTCAGTGGGTGGGGCCTCCCGCCAGTTTTACTACTGTTCTATAGAACTGGTGCGAGCCAGGGACAACCCATCACTACACCCCACTCCACCCTGCTCTGCCTCATCCCGCTCTATATACCTTGCCTTTGTCACGTGGCCCAGCTAATTTCTGTGCCTTGCCTCACCTGCTCTGCTCACCAAAGGTAAGAATGCGCACACTCACATTTTCATTGAACCGGTGATGGAATTATTTGAATCCCACCACTGCCCAGAGGGTGAAGAATATTGCTTGCATGTTGCAGAAATTTCCAGATGCTATGAGCCAATGGTGCCCTATTTTTTTTTTCAGTTAACGACAATACTTGACTTTTTGTACCATGCCAATTAGGTGGACTCCAGAGCAAGAACAAAAAATTGGTGAAGCCAGAGAAAAAATGTATTTTTCTGAATTTTAATATAAGTTAAAATCAAATGATGAAAGCCAGTTTGGTGTAATGTTTAAGGTATCAGTCTAGAAACCAGAAGACCATGAGTTCTAGTCCTGCCTTAGATACAAAGACAGCTGCCTGTCTTCGGCCAGTCACTTTCTCTCAGCCTAAGAAGGAAGCAATGGTAAACCACTTCTGAAAAACCTTGCCAAGAAGAACTACAGAGATTTCTCCAGGCAGTTTCTGAGATATCACTGAATAGAAGTGTAAAATATTGTTCTTTTGTTGTCTCCCTATGTTTTTAATTGTTCTGTTACATTAAAAACTATAGTTGGGGGTTATATTTGGAGGAGATCGGGAGCAGTTTGTTTCAAAGGAGCCTGTATGCAATTCAAGATCTCAGGCTGTGCTCCTATGTTGCAGAATTGACCAGTGGTGAAATCTAAAATTTGTTACTACCGGTTCTGTGGGAGTGGCTTGGGGGGTAATTGACTGGGTGGGCGTGGCCAACTTTTTTTTTTAACTTTTAAAAGCATTTTTTCTACAACCTCTTTGGCTGAAGAGGTTGTAAAAAAAATGCTTTTAAAAGCCTCTGATGATTCCAGCTGAGTTGCCTGATCGGCAGAGGCTTTTAAAAGAAAAAAATCCTCTGCCGATCAGGCAACTCAGCTGGGATCGTCAGAGGCTTTTTTTTTCTTTTAAAAGCCTCTGATGATCCCAGCTGAGTTGCCTGATTGGCAGAGACTTTTAAAAGAAAAAAAGCCTCTGCCGATCAGGCAACTCAGCTGGGATCGTCAGAGGCTTTTAAAAACATTTTTTTTTACAACCTCTTTGGCTGAAGAGGTTGTAGAAAAAATGCTTTTAAAAATAATTTTAAAAAAGCCTCTGATGATCGCGCGGCTCAGCTGGGCATGGGGTGGGAGTGGGGCAGGGATTTTTGCTACTGGTTCTCCGAACGACCCGCCTCCATCGCTACCGGTTTGCGCGATCTGATCCAAACCGGGAGCATTTCACTCCTGGAATTGACCCTGCCAATCTACTACCATCAGCAGACATTTCTATCCAATTTGCTGTCTTCTTAGCTGCTTTTGATAACTCACAAAACAGCCTGCAAAATAAAATAGATGCAGAGTCAGTCAGTTTACCCAGCAAACAATGCCTTTATCTAGATGTATTAAAAGAGATCCAAGTTCAGCAGGTAAATGACAGGAAAGTATTTATTGTTTCCACTCACTTAAGGCAAAACACTTGTTGCAATTTGATGTGACAAATTGCAATACAACCACCTTGGTGTGTCATGTAGGTGCGAGACCTGGGTTCATCTCTATAATTTCAGCTCCAGGTTTCAGCTGTCTGATTTGCCGTAAATTGGAAGACCGGCAGATGATGTAAAATTTTATGTTCCTTATATAATATGCATCGTTGAGTGTTTCTTGCTCTCTCTAATTGCATTGCTTTTATCTTGTATTGGTTGTTATAAGGCAGGGTCTCATCTTCTCTTTGCAGTGCACCTAATTTACAGTTTGGCTTATAACTCCTTTATTTATCTCTCAATTCTAGAGCAACACGTTTGCAATGAAATGAAGCCATCAAATAGCAATGCCAATGTGTGATTGCCTCTCATCTCAAAGGCATAAATAGAACACAAATGATATTACCAATTCTTAACTCGCTGGTAATTATTCCAATAAAGGAGAATTCACGCTGTCAAGTATCAATAAGGGCATTTGATAGCAGCTCATAACTCTGTTTTCTAGTAATCAAACCGCTTCACATTGGACCTTAGAAAGCAGCTTAGGATAGCAGTTGCAAGAAATAGGATGTAAATTACAACAGTTTTTGATGTGCAGCTATATGCAATTATGGATTAAAAGAAAGCAATGCTTCAGAGTCAATGGAAAATGCTGGCAGCGGGTTTTTTTGCAGATGATTGTGACAGGTAAAGCAAATTCAGAAGGAACCAGCTAACTCTGTTTGTGCCCTTTTGCCTACATGGGGTTTCAGAGGTTCCAAATGGCCTTGCATAAAGGCAAAGTTTTTGTGTTGTTGTTGTTTTTTCTGTGTTGGAAGCCCTCGCCCCCACCCCAGAAGAATGAAATATTTTGGGAAATATTAAAAAAGGCAGGGTAGAATATTTCCCCTAAAGAAGAAATAGGAAAAAAATCTTAAAGGGGGCAGAAACCAGCCCCAGTCTCCCTGCCCCCCAAGCAGAAACTGAGGAGCCCAACTTGGATATTTTGAAACTCCTTGCAGCAAAGTTTGACAGCTAACAAAGGCAGAATGGTAGGATTAGAAAGCAGCCCCTCACCCAAGATCCAACACAGGACAAAAGCCATTAGCCACAATGGGAATTGCCCAACACCCGTTCAGAACACAAGCCCCTTCATTGCACCACCCCCAGAACAGTTCAAACTTCAACATCACAGAAACCTATAACGATCCATCCACTTATTCAACCATTTGTTCAGCTGCACCCGAACCATAAACCCTGGTGGTTCTGTTCACCAATAAATGGACCTTTTTTTTCAATCGGCCTCCAGCCTCCATTTTGTTTCCAGGTTTTTCTCCCGGCTTGGAACTGAACCAGATGGATTTTTCTTCCAACATTTGCAATATATACACATAAAGAGAACTGAACTTGAAGACAGCAAATTTAATTCATTGCATTTATATATTTCCTAGAAAAACAAAAACAAAATGGGTGTCCTCTTTTTAAAAACTAAACACATTTTCTGTTCTTTGTCCAACCAGCAGTTTTTCATCTATGGCTAGGGTGCTTCTGAGAGTAATTCAAGTTGCTGGTTGTCACCATTAAAGCTTCTCATGGCTTAGGACTGGGTTACTTGAGGGACCATTTCCACCCAATTGTTTCTACCTGTTTGATCCAATTGAGTAACCTGGGCAATGGCTTTTTATAAGGTCCTAAAGACCCAGCTCTGGGTCAGGCTTGGGCCCCAAGTGTGTGCAGGTTGTATTTGTGACTTAGCAATAACAATAAGAGCCTGAGTGGCGTAGGAGGCTAATGCTCCTACTAAGGCAGCATTTAACATCCAGCTGCCTGCAATTTCTGCAAGTTCAAATCCCACCAGGCTCAAGGTTGACTCAGCCTTCCATCCTTTCTAAGGTAGGTGAAATGAGGACCCAGATTGTGGGGGCAATAAGCTGACTTTGTATAAAAATATACAAAAGTATGAAGGCTATTACTTAACGCACTGTAAGCCGCCCTGAGTCTCCGGAGAAGGGCGGCATATAAAAATAAATAAATAAATAAATAAATAAATAAATAAATAAATAAATAAATAAATACCATGACTTTTATGCCACTTCATAATGCTTTACAGCCCTCTCTAAGTTGTTTACAGAGTCAACATATTGCTTCCAACAATCTGGGTCCTCCTTTTACCGACCTCAGAAGGATGGAGGGCTGAATCAACCTTGAGCTGGTCAGAATCGAACTGCTGGCAGTCAACAGAATTAACCTGCAATATTGCATTCTAACCACTGCGCCACCACAGGATCTTAGGTTTGATGTTACTCAGCTGATTTGTATTTCAATTTTTGTAATGCCTGTAATTGTTTCCATTTTAATTCTGTTTGCCACTCAAAATCACTTGTTGAGATAGGTGGCGATATAAATATAACAGATAAATAAATTAGTCTATGGACATTCTCAGTCATCCAGGTCATGGTTGTCCCAAAGGTGCTTTTTCAAGAGGCAACTGGACTTTCTGGTTTTTCTTTGAAGACGTTTTGCTTCTTATCCAAGAAGCTTCAGAGCTGAAGAAGTTTCTTGGATGAGAAGCAAAACGTCTTCAAAATAAAATCAGAAAGTCCAGTTGCCTCTTGAAAAAGCACCTTTGGGATAAATAAATTAGGGATGTTTATATACTTCTGGTGAAAACACTGTTCTAACATTTCTACATACGCCTGTTTATTTATATTGGTATTAATGATGACAGCCCAATTAATAAAGAACCAAGCATCTTGAAAGAAGTAGTAGAATATGGGGCCACGGGGAAATTGCCAAATTGGAAGGGCCCAAGTATTGATAGAATACCTGTGGAATTACTAAGACCAGTGCCAATTGATATCATCCCTGCCTGTGTCAAGAGATATGGACTACATGTCAATGGCCTCAGGACTGGAAAATATCTGTTTTTATCCCATTAGTAAAGAAAGACGATCCCAGAGACCGCTCCAACTATCACACGATTGCATTGATTTCTCATGCAGGCAAGATTTTGTTAAAAATCATTAAAGAGAGGCTACAGAGAATGTCATTGATCAAGAGTTACCTGATATACAAGCTGGCTTTAGAAAGGGATGCGGCACTCAAGATCACATTGCCAATATTAAATGGATTATGGAAAAGGCACGTGAATATCAAAGGGATCTTTATATGCGGCGCAATGGTTAGAATGCAGTATTGCAAGCTAATTCTGACTGGTGGGTATGGTAAAACAATAAGGAAAATGCTAAAAACTGCATCGGCCAAACCCGACTGTTTTCCTGCAGGTGCTCCAGGAGATCAATTTAGGAATGGGGATTATAAATTGTCCATGGAATCCTTACCCTTTCCTCAGTCCATGGTCTTGATTTTAAAAAAATTACAAGCTGCTTTGGGAACAAATTGTTGATTTATAAAATAGAATATAAATCTTTAAAACCAATCAATAAATGCATATTGATTTGCCTGTCAATTCAAAATGGATTATTTCTCTTTCCTTGAACAAATTATAGTATTAAATTATAATTTTTATTTATTACATACATATCCTACTTCTCCTCCAAATTGCTCAGGTCAGTCCGTATGACCTTCTTTTCCTTGTATTTTATTCCCAAACAACTCTGTGAGCTCGGTTAAGATAGAAGAGCACATCTAGCCCAAACTACACAAAGCATCTCCAAAGTTAGTACAGGTGGTCCTCAACTTACAACCATTCATTTAGCGATTGTTCAAAGTTACATCACTGAAAAAAGTGACCGATGACTGTTTTTCACACTTACGACCGTTATAGCATTCCCCATGGTAACATGATTTACATTCAGATGCTTGACAACTGATTCACATTTATGACAGTTGCAGTGTCCTGGAGTCATGTTGATCGCCTTTTGTGACCTTCTGACAAGCAAAGTCAATGAGGAAACCAGATTCACTTAACAACCATGTTACTAATCTAACAGCTGCAGTGATTCACTTAACAAATGTAGCAAGAAAAGTTGTAAAATGGGACAAAACTCACTTAACAAATTTCTCACTTAACAACAGAAATTTTGGGCTCAGTGGTGGTCATAAGTTGAGGACAACCTGAATTCTACAATTGGAATATTTTTCTTCTTAAAAGAAAAAAGTTTTTGCTAAGTAACTGAAAATTGAATGGTACTCCTTTTAATGACACAATATCGATTCATGTATAACCATCCACCTCCAACTGATTTTGTGATGACTATTTCATCTCTTCAGGTATGTCACATGCCTGATATCAGAAACAATGTATTATCTCCTACATCACTTCAAAAGCTGGGCTCTCAATATATTGACCCGCAGTCATAAATTCACGAGAAAACAATGCATTCATGAGCAAGTCCAATGTGCAGTTCCAAAAAATTATCAGTAAATGCAAGCCAGTTTTTAATATTCTTCAGTGTAATCTACTTCTTACTCAGAAGAAACTATGACTGTCTGAACATGATTGTTTCTATGTAAAGTTCTATAATGAATTCCTCTGAAATCTGGGTGCTTCAAGATCTCCAGACCTCCTAAATGAAGTTTAGTAAGGTTTCCCCCAAATATTTAAATTTCTCTCTGAATTGTGAGAAACAACTCAGATGAGTAAAACCCTGTATGAATGTTAGATTACCTTTGATGGCAACATCAGCAATGATATTGTTGAGGAGCATCAACATTCCTGATGCCAGAAATTAGTGTTGCTGCTGACCATGATCCCATCCAAAGTATTTCCTGGTGCAAAGTAAGTTAACGCCATAGCTCCATCCAAATGCTAAACATCTCTCTACTTTTTTTTTTGTACCTACTCATTTTGCTGATGTAAGGCTGACACTGGCATAGCGTAATTTTTAATGGAGTAGTTCATCATTCATACCCATGGGGCAAGAGTCTTTTTTGTATAATCAGGCCCTCATTATTCATAGTTTTACTGTTCAGTATGCAGAACCACCGGGAAGGGATATACCAGGTTCTGGCATTTGGGCTAATGTGCAGTGATACTGTAGGTGACATTATAAGGTTTATCAAACAATCACTTTTTTCATAGGAATCAGCAGTTCCTGGTGCTGATTGAATTTCTTTCTCGCTGCATAAAACATTTAAAGAGGCCAATTAAAAGGGTCAACAGCGCAGGGTGACCAGGATCATATCCATCATGTTGGCATTGGCCTGCTATCCAAATGGCAGCAATGTTTATCCTTGTTTTGAAGGATATGTAATTAATACAATCTGATAAAGCACAATGGCCATCTAAAAGAATCAACAGTTTAATCTCTCCCACTCATAGCAGATTCTAGGAAGTAAATTGATGATTTTTTTCTTTTAACGGGAAGGGGGAGGAAATTTTAAAGTGGGATAGCCCCTCTCCTTTATAAAAATGTTCACTTTTGCTGAACCTTTTTTTCCTCAAAAGACTTGCTATGATGATGCCTTAACCTCAGCTTTAGCCTACAGACTGCAGTCTTCCCAACTTTTTGGTCTGTGCAATTTGTTGGACTATATCTCCCATAATAGGAACTGTGCATAATAGGAACTGAGAACCCCATGTATTGAGAAACACCCTACCTGGAAATAAATTCTATAAAATGGAAAAAGACTCATTTCTCTGATCTGGCAAATATTTCATACTGAAACAACTAAATTAAACATTAAATTTAAATTAAAAAGTAAAACCCTAAAAATATAAAAAATAATAAATAAATTAAAAGAAAACAACAACGGAAACTCGAACAGTAGACTTGATAGACTACTAGGCAGGGGTGAAATGCTCCCGGGTGGTTCAGAGAACTGGTAGCAAAAATCCCTGCGCCCCCTCCCCCATGCCCAGTTGAGCCGCATGATCATCAGAGGTTTTTTTAAAAAAACTTTTAAAAGCATTTTTTCTACAACCTCTTCCGACGAAAAAAATGCTTTTAAAAGTAAAAAAAAAAAGCCTCTGATGATTGCGCGGCTCAGCTGGGATCATCAGAGGCTTTTCAAAGCATTTTTTAAAAAGCCTGTCTGACGATCCCAGCTGAGTTGCCTGATTGGCAGAGGCTTTTCAAAGCATTAGAAAAAATGCTTTGAAAAGTTAAAAAAAAAAGTTGGCCACACTGACCCAGTCACATTATCGCCCCCCACCCCCCGCCCACCAAGCCATGCCTACAGAACCAGTTGTAATAAATTTTACGTTTCACCCCTGCTACTAAGTCTGCCATCACTTTTCTATGCGAATCCTTTCCTGAACAGCTTACTTGGTCACACATTCCTGGGTCATCTCCTATTTGAACTGTTGCAATACACTCTACATAGGGTACCCTTGAAAAGTATAAGGAAGCTTCAGCTAGTACTGAATGCAGCCTTGTGGGCAGTGTTGGGTATCCATGATGTAACATATGCTGCATAAGCTTCACTGCATGCCAGTTTGTTTTCTGTTCCAGTTCAAGATATTGGTTATGACTTTTAAAGCATGGCATGAGGTCAAGTTACCTAAGGAACACTCTTCATTGCATTTCATCAGTCCATCCCACCCAGTCAGTCAGGGAAGGTATGTTACGGACCCCATCTGCTAAAGAATTCCAACTGGCAGTATCCTGGCCTTTCAGAAAGGTGTTAAAACATGGCTCTGTGGCCTTGCTCGGAGCTCACAGAGGAACGTGTGGCTGTGGGACCCGTTAGTGCCCTGAAAGTCCTCCCGTTGCCTTTGAAATGGGACAACTTGCTGTGGCCAACTCGCATGATGACTCTGCCCAATATCCCTATTCAGCCAAGAAGCTCACAGATTGCTTTTGGGACAAACTCAGCTGCAGCAGACTTTTGTATGTACAATATTTAACAGTTTATTATGAATTTTCTTCTTTGCCCACTGAATGCAGCATTCATTTCTCAGTTAATTTGGTTCTGAAGCAAGTGTGTCGCCAGATCATCATGTTCTTTGTATTATTCTTGCTGATTTACTTCAGCATTTGTTTTCATTAATATGTGATTATTATATTGAAAAAGGAAGATAAAAATATGTGCTTGCATATGCAGAAGAGAAATTAAGGTTTAATAGAATGTTTTATATCACAACAGCCTGATTGTTCTTATTACAGGATGGTATTTATAGAGTAGCTCCTATCCAACCATATTCAGCAGCATTTAATATATGGAAGGGAAAGGAAGTGAAATCAATGTGGGAGTTCATTTACATGGATTTGTGCCAAAGTCAAATCTCTGCCTTCCATTCAAAGATTTAAATTCTAGAAATCCAGCTGGAACTTAAAATTTGATAAAAAGCATTCTTATGCATGCTACCGCTGTTTCATACAGTAAGTTATATTTTTATTTATTTATTTATTATTTATTTTTAGATTTCTATACCGCCCTTCTCCCTGGGGACTCAGGGCGGTGTAACAGCCAAGTAAAAACACATAATATAAACAATTAAAAACCAATTAAAAAGAATATCTAAATTTGGCCCAGAATTTAAAAACACCCCACTTTAAAATCATTTAAAAGGCTTCGCTTAGGCCAGCCCGGCTTGTTGGAAGAAAAATGTTTTAAGGGCCCGGCGGAAGGCACAGAGGTCATGGATTTTTCTTATCTCAGGGGGAAGCTGATTCCAGAGGGTAGGAGCTCCCACAGAGAAGGCCCTCCCCCTGGGGGTCACCAGCCTACATTGCTTGGCTGATGGCACCCCGAGGAGACCCTCTCTGTGGGAGCGCACGGGTCGATGGGAGGTTGTCGGTGGCAGAAGGCGGTCTCGTAGATAACTGGGCCCTATGCCATGGAGCGCTTTAAAGGTGGTAACCAACACCTTGAAGCGCACCCGGAAGACCACTGGGAGCCAGTGCAGCTCGCGCAGGAGCGGTGTTATGTGGGAGCGCCATGTAGCCCCCGTGATTACCCGCGCGGCCGCATTCTGGACCAGTTGGAGCCTCCGGGTGCTCTTCAGGGGGAGCTCCATGTAGAGAGCATTACAGTAGTCCAGGCGAGAGGTGACGAGGGCGTGAGTGACCGTGCACACGGAATCCCGATCAAGAAAGGGGCGCAACTGGCGAATCAGGCGTACCTGATAAAAGGTCCCCCTGGCCACAGCTGTCAGATGTTCCTCTAAGGACAGCTGCGTATCCAGGAGGACTCCCAGATTGCGCGCCCTCTCCACGGGGGCCAAAGACTCGCCCCCGATAGTCAGCGATGGCGTCAGCTGGCTATATCGGGAAACCGGGAACCACAGCCACTCAGTCTTGGAGGGGTTGAGCCTGAGCTTGTTCCTCCCCATCCAGATCCGTACAGCTTCCAGGCACTGGGACATCACTTCAAGGGCATCGTTGGGGTGGTCTGGGGTGGAGATGTACAGCTGGGTGTCGTCAGCGTACTGATGATATCTCACCCCAAAACCACGGATGATCTCACCCAGCGGCTTCACATAAATGTTGAACAGAAGGGGCGAGAGGACCGACCCTTGTGGCACTCCACAAATGAGAGGCCTCGAGGTCGACCTCTGCCCCCGTCAACACAAACTGCGACCGGTCGGAGAGAAAGGAGGAGAACCATCGTAAAACGGTGCCCCCCATCCCCAACTCTTCCAACCGGTGCAGCATGATACCATGGTCGATGGTATCAAAAGCCGCTGAGAGATCTAATAGGACCAGAACAGAGGAACAACCTCTGTCCCGGGCCCTCCAGAGATCATCAACCAACGCGACCAATGCCGTTTCCGTGCTGTGACCAGGCCTGAAACCCGACTGGAACGGATCCAGATAGGACGTTTCCTCCAGGAATTGTGGGAACTGTCATGCAACCACACTCTCGACAACCTTCGCCACAAAGCGAAGGTTGGAGACAGGACGATAGTTAGCCAATATTGCCGGGTCCAGGGAGGGCTTCTTGAGGAGAGGCCTCACCACCGCCTCCTTCAAGGCGGCGGGGAAGTATCCCTCACTCAACGAAGCATTAATAATTCCCTGGAGCCAGCCTCGTGTAACCTCCCGGGAAGCCAGTACTAACCAGGAGGGACACGGGTCCAATAAACATGTGGTCACATTAAGTCTCCCCAAAATCCTGTCCACGTCATCCAGAGTCACAAGGTCAAACTCCTCCCAGATAACACTCTCAAGACTATTCCTCGTCATCTCGCCCGGATCTACCCAGTCAGAGTCCAAGTCCTGTCGGATCTGAGCGATTTTGTCATACAGATATCGTCCGAAATCCTCAGCCCTGCCCTCCAGGGGGTCCTCCCTCGCTCCCAATTGAAGCAGGGAGCGGGTCACCCTGAACAGGGCCGCCGGACGATTCTCTGATGACGCAATAAGAGCGGAAAAGTGATTAGACTTTGCTGCTTTTATCGCCACTAGGTAGGCTTTAATATGTAGCCTTACCAGTGTTCGATCAGATTCGGCAAGACTGGCCCTCCAACCGCTCTCTAGGCGTCTTTTCCGGTGCTTCATCTCCCTCAGCTCCTCAGTAAACCAAGGGGCCATGAGGGATCGGCACCGGGTCAGAGGCCGCAAAGGCACGACTCGGTCTAAGGCCCCGCTAGCGGCCTGATCCCAGGCCGCCACCAGGTCCCCGACCGAGTCGTGTGCCAGAACCTCAGGAAATGGCCCAAGCTCCATCTGGAATCTATCAGAATCCATCAGGCGCCTGGGGCGGACCCATCTTATCGGCTCCGCCTCCCTGCGGCGGGGTGTAGCGGTTTGAAGGTCTAGGCGAAGGAGCGAGTGGTCTGACCATGACAAGGGTTCCATGTCTATATCCCCTATAACAGACTCACTCAGCCACTGACCAGAGACAAAAATCAAGTCCAGGGTGTGACCCCCTCTGTGAGTGGGGCCATGAACTAACTGGGTCAGGTCCATGGCCGTCATGGAAGCCATGAACTCCCGAGCTATCTCAGACGTCTCACCAACAGATGGCAGATTGAAGTCACCCATAACCATAAGCCTGGGTGTATCAACTGCCACTGCGGCTATCACATCGAGCAGTTCGGGCAGGGCCGTTGCCACGCGGCAGGGAGCCAGGTACGCAAGCAACAGGCCCATCTGAACCCCAAGGCCCCATCTCACAAAGAGGGTCTCACATCCGGCTATCTGTGGCACAGTGGATTCCCTCGCACCGAGATCTTCTTTAATAATCACCGCTACCCCCCCCCGCCCCTCCCTTGGGCCCTCGGCTGATGGAACGCTCTGAAACCCGGTGGGCATATCTCAACCAGGGGGACCCCTCCCTCCGGGCCCAACCAAGTCTCAGTAATAGCTGCCAGGTCCGCACCCCCCTCTTGTATAAGATCATAGATGAGGGGGGCCTTATTTACCACAGACCTGGCATTGCATAGCATCAGCCGGAGGCCCAGGTCCTGAGTCTCTAAGCCAATATGAAACATATTCCAAGAAGGTGAACATGGTTAATATTTGGATTGAAGTTATTCAGGGAATTCTGCAGCTGCGATCTTTACTAAATCTTGGTCTAAAGAATGGACTCCATAATGATAAAAAAAATCTTTTCATTTAGACCATTACTTTAATACACACTAATTTTATTATAAAATGATCAATTATAAATTATAAAATTATTTTAGTGCAGCATTAGAGTACTATAGAGAAATACTTCCGGGAAGTCAGCTGCAGTCTAGAGTAGTAAATGCAAGTGTTTTGTTTACAGTTTCAGCAACTATAAACCAATGAAATCCTCCCATTTGCACTGATTAGTATTGAATGATACAAACTAATTCCATGGCACTTAAGAAGATTTAACTACTGAATAAACCATGCATTTCAGGGGTGGGTTCTACTTACCTTTACTACCGGTTCTCATTGCGCCCGCGCATGCGCAGAAGCTACTGCACATGCGCAGATCACCTAGGATGACATCCGAGTCAGTGGGTGGAGCCTCCCACCGGTTTTACTACCAGTTCTTGTGAACCGATCCGAACCGGGGGCAACCCACCACTGATGCATTTGAATTGTAATGAATTGTAATGAATAGGAATTGAATGAATGAATGAATGAATAAATAAATAAATACATACATAAATAGGGACCAACTCGGCTATCGCACACTTTCATATGCACAATATCTTAACAGTTTATTATGAATTCTTCGTTGCCTCGTGAATGTTGCATTCATTTCTCAGTTAATTTGGTTTTGAAGCAAGTGCATTAGCAGATTTGAAAGGGCCTACAGATCCTATTCTTTTCTCACTCAAATCATTGCTTAATTGTGACAAATGAAGGACACACACCCAAAACAAAACATGTATTTTAAAGTAAATATCCTTTTATCAAGCTACCTGGTAGTGAATTCAAAACATCAGTCGCCACAAATGAATCCTGGAGAAAAATCCAATCTATTTAGCATTGTAAACTCTGCAGAGATCTGCAGAGTTTAAAACCAGATGGCAGTTTTTATTTGTCTTTCCTCAAATCACCCCATGTTTTACACAACTGCTGTGAGCAAGGCTTCCAAGTAAGTGCATTGACAATTACACATAATTTGAATTTTTTTATAATTTTATAACTTTTAACATTTTAACCCTAATTTTAATATTTTAATGTCAATTTTACATTCTGTTTTATATGCCGATATTTTATGATACACTGCTCGGAGCCCCTCCTTGAGGGAGATGGGTGCTTTAGAAATATGAAATATAATAAACTGAAAAAAATCAGATACTTCAACTTCAGAAAACCAGGCAAACTTATGTCTATGGAGTGTCTCAGTCATCCAGGTCATGGTTGTCCCAAAGGTGCTTTTTTTTCTTTTTTCAAGACTTTCTGGTTTTTCTATGAAGACATTTTAGCTTCTCATCCAAGAAGCTTCTTCAGCTCTGACTGGATGTGGGGAATGGAAGGATTTATCCTCCTTGCAGGCAGCTGGTTATAGCATTCTTTTAGAGTCATTGTGGCCACCTGGAGGTTTAACTGTGTCCTCAGGGTTACCTGAGTAATGCAAATGGGAGTGGAGTCTTGTTGAAACTGCTGAAAGGACTGTATTGTCCTATCTATCCAGAGATAGATGATGTCATACCCCTCCCCCTCTGTTAAGAGAGGGCTGTTCAATTTCAACATAGATGGCCTCACTGGTGAAATCCAATTTTTTTCCCTACTGGTTCTGTGGGCATGATTTGGTGGGCATGGTGTGGTGTGGTATGGTGTGGCGTGATGGGTGTGGAAGGATACTGCAAAATCCCATTCCCTCCCCACTCCTGGGGGAAGAATATTGCAATATCTCCATTCCCACCCCACTATGGGGCCAGCCAGAGGTGTATTTGCCAGTTCTCTGAACTGCTCAAAATTTCCTCTACCAGTTCTCCAGAACCTGCTGGAGTTCACCTTGGATGGCCTCTTTGACCCCTCTTTCAAACCAGCAGTCCTCTTTGTTCAAAATGTGGACTTTGTTGCCTTCAAAAGAGTGGCCTTTGTCTTTTAAATGCAGATGGGCTGCTGAACCTAGTCCTGATGGGTTTGTTCTCCTATGTTGTGCCATGTGTTTATAAAGTGGTTGTTTTGTTTCTCCAATATACAGATCTACACATAGATTACTGCATTGTACTGCATATACCACATTGCTCAGTTTGTGTCTGGGTGTTTTATCCTTGGGTTGGACAAGCTTCTGCCTTAGTGTATTCTTAGGTTTGATGTTTACAGTAAAGTGACCAGATTTTAACATTGGTAAAGCGGGACTTTTTTAAAACTTTAAAAAAAAAATGCCGCGGGACGCAACTTCAGTTTCCAGTAAACTGGAAGGCGGTGCTTCTGACTAGGCTGTCGTTTCTCTTTAAGGCAGGAGTCTCCACAACCTTGGCCACTTTTTAAAACTTGTGGACTTCAACTCCCAGAATTCCTCAGTCAGCTTTGTTCAAAAGCTTTGCTGGCTGAGGAATTCTGGGAGTTGAAGTCCACGAGTCTTAAAAAGTGGCCAAGGTTGAAGACCCCTGACCTGGAGGACTTGAGAATCTCCACAGGCGATGAATTACGGGAACACAACTCTAAAAAAAAAAAAAAAACCCTCCCCAGACTGTACAACGCTTCTCGGCCACCCAAAATCTGGTTAATCTTTCCCCTCCGTCCCGCTTCAACTGTCAAGAGAAGCAAAGGGGAGCCAGGCCCCAAGCGCCCATACAGACGCTTACCATGCGAAGGGTGCGGCCATTGAAGGCTCACATAGTTTTTTGGCTGGGCGCCATGGCGTTTTTTTTTCCCCAGCCACGCATCACGAGATTTGACCGGCGGAGGAGACTCCGCCCCTTTCCCCATTGGAACCCTCGGAATCCCAGACAGCAGAGCAAGGGAAAAAAGAAACCATGCTGGCTGCGCTGGCGATCGCCCAGCGGGGGCTCTTGGTAAGGTGACCAGACTTTAACATTGGTAAAGCGGGACTTTTTAAAAATGCCGCGGGACGCGGGACCAATCATTGAAAATCAGGACTGTCCCGCCAAAAGCAGGCCGTCTGGTCACCTTAGTGTACAGCAGTGCTTCTCAAATAGTGGGGCGCGCCCCCCGGGGGGGGCGCGAGGCTCCATAAAAGGGGGCGCGTTTGACCTCGGCATCTGATTGGCTGTCCAAAACCCTTGTGACACGAGCCTGTCAGAGCCATCTTTAGTGTGGGACGTCCGTCCACACTTATTTTGTTGCCCGACGGATGTGCACCCAATTGATGCTCAAATGACTGACAATGACCTTCTCCTGTGAAACATAACGCTGCCCCAATTAATCAAACTTGCTAAAGAAATCAGGCTACCGCTGCTATTTGCATCGATAGTGAGCATTAAGCCAGTACATGTGACTGTGCATGCTCCTCCCTTTCAAGGAGAACAGACCTTTTTCTAATAATGATCCTATTTACAGTCGTGCGGGGGGCGCGAAAAATGTTTTCTTCTTCCTAGGGGGGCATGACAGAAAATAATTGAGAAGCACTGGTGTACAGGTATGTTGTGATGACTGAAGACACCTGATGAGAAGCGAAACGTCTCCAAAGAAAAATCAGGAAGTCCAATTACCACTTGAAAAAAAAAGGGGGGGGGGACACCTTAGGCAAGCTTATTTTCCTGCAAGGGCTCTACTCCCCTTTTGATTCTGCAACTGGGAATGATGGTGCAATGCCCCCTATACGTTATGAAGATATCTTCTCTCCCCCAATAGGTCGAATTATTTAAAATGGGAGGAAAAAGCACTTGAAGTTGCCTGCTCAGGGAGACAACTTTTTAGTGTGATGCTACTTGAGGTAACGAGGAAAGGGAGAGCCTGCAGACGAAGGCACAGAACTGCTTTCTTTAGTCAAGCAACTACGACAGAAGCTTCTTTTCTCTTCCCTTCATCTGCACTTCTCTTCCGGGGAGGAGAAGCAACGCCTCTAGCGCCCCCTCCGGCTCCCAGTTGCTCTTGCAGCTTCAGCGACTGGCGGAAGAGGTTTCCTTTTTCCCACTCCGGCTGCGCGGGCTCGCGCTCTTCTCCGAGCCTCAGCGCTCCCGCGTTGGTTGCCAACCAAGTCGGAGCGTATATCTCTCCGCCAGCGGCTGAGGCCAGCTGTCGCAAAGACGCAGCGCTCTTCCTCTTCTTTTCACACCGCGCTCCTTCCGCGCCGCGTCCGGCAAGGATTGCCGCCGCCGCTACCTGCGCGCGCGCTACGCGCGCGCTTCGCCTTGCAGCAGGAGCCCTGCCACTGCCCGCTCGTGTTGCGCACGCGCCTCACTCGTTGACCTCGCTCGGCATCTCTATGGCGGCGCCTTGGGAGAAAGGGGAGGGGGCGGAGTTTAGGAGTTCTCTTATGGAACGGAAAGAGCGGGGAGGAGCCGAGTCTTTTTGACCGCTGTTTTTGCCCCGCTGGTTTTAAATTGAGTCTAGACGGTCGCTGAGTGGTGCGCGCGAGTTTTCTGCTTTGGCTGCCCGACTTAAGGGCAGGGTTCAAGTTCTTGGCTCGGCTTCTGTTTCATACCTGTGATTTTTAAGAAGTAATAAAAGTTAAAATATTTTGCAGAAATTTAATAAAATAGATAAAAATAAATTTTCCATTCAAGAAAAGCACACACACACACACACACGTATGTATGTATGTATTGGTGTATTCGGATCTTACACGGGAAAAGACCTGAATACACCAAAACTTGCATACACACACACACACACACACACAAAAGTTATCAGTAAGGTCTAACCCTGGAAAAAAAGCACCTCTCCTTGTGGCTTGCATCTTAGTTGTATTGCACTGATTATTGAATATACTTTTTTTTCAAAGTTGGCACAATATATTGAACAAAGTATTAATTAAAATGTTCAGATTTGTTCAGCATGCTAATTTTTAAAAAAACAGGATAACGGATGAATGTAGATGCTTGATGTTTAATGTATATAGTTAAGCGTATTGTGAGGATACAGTTAAAATATGACCATGGATTATTAAATAACCCGATATTTTTTTTAATTTTACATATGATAAACTGAACTATAAGTAGGCAACATGGGCAGGATTGCACCGTGTGTTATATTAGTTGTACTTCCGTTGTGCAAACTCAGCCAGACATTTATTCTTCATTAATTTCAAAGCTGAATGGTTTGAAGGCCATTTAAACTGATTTGACTGTCATTTAAACTGATTTGACTATATAGATGATGAAAATCATGTCCCATCAAATCACAGTTGCCTCTTAAGATTTTCTCCATCTGTCCTTACCTGTATTTTTAACTCTTCCCGTGGGGTATTCATCATCCCCAGAGAGCTGGATCTTTGCATAATATGTATGTTTGAAGCAGGATAATTACAGTCTGTTCATTTGCTTCAAATGTGAACTCTGGGTTGATTCGTTTGATGATCCATTCCTTTTCTTGGCTATCTACAATTATTTCCACAGTCTTCTCCAACACCGAAGTTCAAAACTCTTCCTATCCTCTTCTTTCAAAATCCATTTTTTAAAACTTTTGTAGAACATCTCAGGACTAACATAGCTTGCACGATTCTGATCTTTTAGGTATAGACACATAACTGCGTCTGAATAGCTTTTCCAAGGCTTCTGTGGCTGGTCTACAAGTGGTAGCCTGCAGCAAATTTTTGGAGAATATATGGCTACAGAGCAGCAAACAATATAACTCAGAACAGATTATTAGCACAGGAGTTGTGAGTCAACTGAAATCTCCTCCTCCCTCCTGAGTTTTCCCAAGTTTTGTTTCACAGGGTAGGGGGAAAAAATGAGTGGAATGTATTTTGAGGGTTTATACTCTTTTTGTTTTGTTATATAAGTTGTTATAAATTGAACAACATATTTCATATTTACCAAAAGTTTTTATACCTGTCTTCTCTGATACAGGTTTCACTGCTGGTTTAACAGGCACACATTGTGTGACTTGATAACTACAGTCAGGATTGCTGCAGGAAAATTTAGATGCTTAATGCCCCTATATGACACAGTGATTTTTCACCTTGTTCACGTGTCCATATGGTCCCAGAGACATAATGTGATCCAAAGTATTCTGAGAAAGTAAGTCCTGCTGTGTTAAATGGAGCGTATTCCTAGAGAAGTGCACAGGATTATAGCCATAGGCAATTCTGTCCACATTTTCTAGAGAATAAATTCCTATAGATATAGTTGGTTGAGTAAATAAGCTTCAGGTCAAGCTGTTAAAGTTTGAGTACCAATCTGTGAGATAATTGCTTGACCATGACAGTGCACTAAAACTTCAAAACTACTAGCAAGTTCCTCAGAGCTGCAAGTGCCTCTTCAATATTTGAGAAGGATAGGTTTTATTAGCCACCTAATGTTCCAAACTGGCAATAAATGTATTAATAGACTAAAAATACATTTTCGGTCAGTTTTACAGCTCGAACAATCCAGCGGTCACAAAACAGTATGCAAGATTTTGAGTTGTCCAGAATTATTCTTGATAAGTAAAAGAAAAAAGGAGGAGAGAAGTGAAGGATGTAAGGCTGGCTGATGTTGAAGTTGGGTGACCTGCTTTTAACCACAGTCATAAGATGTTCTGTGGGAAGAGGTTGCACATGTTCTTGTGAGGTTCTGTTTTGTCCTGGATGGACAGATGGATGCTTGAGTCTAAGATTAAATGCAGATTTACAGTGGTTATCAAAACCTGAAGAAGTTTACATTTTACATACAAGGTTCTTGGGCAATGAATGATCAGCTACCTGAAATAGCTGGCGTTATGAAAGCTGTGTATTAAGGAAATATAAATTGATATATAGCAAGTCCCTGGGTTAAGAATGCCTATTGTAGCAAAAGTCGAGCTAAATACACAATGATTCAAGCTAAACTTAGAGTGACTCAAATTAAGTACACAATGGTTTAAGTTCATTACACAATATTATTCATACAGTATTATACAATAATACTGTTCCAGCTTATGTACAAGTTCAATTTAAGGGCAGACCTTGGGAACAGAACTCATTCAAACTGAACACTAACTGTAGTTATTTTTTATCTATGCATTACAAATCAGTAAAGAAGAAAATAAGCTCTACTGGAATTCTTCTAGAGAAGTAAATTCATATAATTTTATATGAATACCTTACAGGAATCCAGGTCATGTGCAGGTTACACATAGTCTCCTTTTTACGTCTACCACTTGCGTATAGATATTGTATGTGAGAATGCTGGGGAGAAGAGCTCTTTGAAGCAAGTGATGTGCAGCAGGGCCTTGCCACACAAGATGCTCACCATTCACGCAAAGGATCTGTGTAATGCCTGAATAGGGATAGAATTTGAAATGGATGGCTATGAAAGATATAATATTAAGTAATTTATCTAATTACTCCCTGACTGAGGAGATTAGTCTTAAACTTTGACAGAAAGAAGATAGGAAATAGAAAGTAAAAAGATGGTTGTAAAGGGATAAGTGGAATTATGTTTGAAGATTTCGGATGAGTAAATTAGAGGTATGTTTAAATACTGTAATACACCATTTCATCATAAATGAGGTACTCCATATCCCATTTTGCTTATGAAATTTGTACACTGTGCTTTTTATTTATTTTTTTGGCTCAACTCTAGCCTCCTCTTAGTCACACTGAGGATGCCACAGTAGAATCTGTACGGAATAAGATTAAAACATAGCGTACATTATATAGTTATCCCTCCCGAACACATGCAGATGAGTTGAGCTGTATAGTGTTGAGGCTACATTTAATATACTCTCTATTGCTCTTTGGAGACCTAATTTAAGTTTTATTAAATATTGCATTGTCTGCTCTGCTTGTCTTCTTGGGTCTATTAAGGCTTTGGGGGCCTTTAACAGCCTGTGGGGCCTAATGAAATGAATTAAGTGCCCTGGTATGATAAACTAATGCAGTTCATTCAGAAGAGTTTAGTTCGGCTCTTCTGTCAAAAGGGCCATCTTGCATGCCGCTCATTCGTATTCTTTCAGCTACCCTAACTTAAACCTCCCTGCTCACACAGCTCTGTATATGCAAACCTTGTTCAAAGAAAAGGGACTTATACCAGCAAAGTGCTTTGAAAATGTTGCTTTTTTTTTTTAAAGGAAGTGGCTTCTTTTAGGAATTTGCAGAAGGGATCAAATGTGAACTGCCTGAGAATTTGACTCTCAAAGCAAAAGGTTCATTCCATGCTAGTGTGAGGGCTTGTTCCGGATAAAATGAGCTCCTTTTAAATATTCGCTGGAATATTGTTTTCAGTCTTAGGTGTGATAAAGAGTGCTAGAGCAGAGTGATGACAAGGCATCCAAGCAGGTTGTGGCTGAGGGAGGAGACTTTCCAGCCTAACTTCTGTTGAAAAATAGAATGGATGCTTAGGATGGCATCTGGATAGGACTTAATGCTGTTAGTTCACCCAGTGCAGCTGGTGAGTGTGGCAGCTTGTCTTTGAGGCCAACCCAAATTTTTCCTGAAGGAAATCTTATTTTAGTTCTAATATACAGGAGTTCCTGAAAAGCCTTAAGCTTTTAAAACTGTACTTCTTGGAGAGTTTAATCATGCATTAGTCTTAGGTTCAAAAAAAAATGCAGTATAGTGGGTGGTTGGAAGAAAGGAAGACACTGATCCCTTTTTACCATTTTTTTTTACTTTTCATTTCAGATCTTAAGAGTTTAAAATTACATTTCCCCCAACCAGTGGTGAAATCCTCTGAGGTTTGCCACTGATTCGCTGCCCACGCATGCGTGGTGCACACCAAACGCACGCTGCATGCAGAAAAAGGAGGCTTAAGAAGGTAAGTAGAATAGTGAGAGGGGAAACAGCTGTGTCGCGGCAATTTAGATTCTCTCGAAAGCAGGATTTCCTGCTTTCTAGCGGATCTAAATCGCGCGGCACAGATGATTGTCGGAAATACCAGTTTGGACGAACTGGTAGCTTTTTAAAACTACCGATTCTCCCGAACCAGTAGCTTTTATTACTATTGGTTCGCCTGAAATGTGAACCGGTAGCATTTCACCCCTGCCCCCAACCCATCTCTATGCTTCTATAGCACACTTCATTAGGCTTCTGATCAGTGATGAAATGTAAAATTTGTTACTACCAGTTCTGTGAGCGTAGCTTGATGGGGGGGGGGGGTTGTAATGTGACTGGATGGGCGTGGCCAACTTTTTTTTTTAACTTTTAAAAGCATTATTTAAAAAATGCTTTTAAAAGGCTCTGACGATCCCAGCTGAGTTGCCTGATCGTCAGAGGCTTTTGTTTTCTTTTAAAAGCATTTTTTTTTGCTTTTAAAAGAAAAAAAAGCCTCTGACGATCAGGCAACTCAGCTGGGATTGTCAGAACGTTTTAAAAGCATTTTTTAAACAACTTCTTCAGTTGAAGAGGTTGTAGAAAAAATGCTTTTAAAAGGCTCTGACAATCCCAGCTGAGCCGCACAATCACCAGAGGCCGTTTTTTTAACTTTTAAAAGCCTCTGATGATCGCGCAGCTCAGTTGGGCATGGGGTGGGGGGCAGGGATTTTTGCTACTGGTTCTCCAAACTGCCTGCTGCCATTGCTACCGGATCGGGCAATCTGGTCCGAACTGGGAGCATTTCACCCCTGCTTCTGATTCCAACTCTATAAAGTGACAGTTAGGGGCTGTTAGGGAGGGAGATCAAAAAGACACGATGGTGGGTACTACTGCATGATTGAAGCCCAGCCTTTGTTGAGCAACATGTTGCATGTATGTCAAAAGAAGTGGGGCTTTGATTACATTACAGTCATGTCTACCATCCAGTGGTGGGATTCAGCCGGTTCTCTTCGGATCGGGTGAACCGGTAGAGGTGACTGCAGGAGTCTCCGCCCACCCACCCGATCACTGCGCATGCGCAGAAGGCCATGCGCGTGCACAGATGAGGCATGTGCGCTCACATTTGCAAACCGGTAGGGAAGATAAGTGAATCCCACCGCTGCTACCATCTTGCTTTTGCCAGACACCCAGGGTTGCAGCTATTGCAAATGTCAGTGTTTTGTTAACAGGTATGGAAAAATTAAATTAAAATTAAAGAGCAATAGCCACTTGCGTCTGTAGCATTCCTTAAGCTACACATATGCTCCCTAGGCAGGGCTAAATGGGTGACAATAGCAATAGCACTTAGATTTATAAATCACTTCACAGTGCTTTACAATCCTCTCTAAGTGGTTTACAAAGTCAGCATATTGCCCCCAGTCCTGGGTCCTCATTTTACCAACCTTGAAAGGCTGGTAAAACCTTTTGAGCCAGTCAGGATTGAAGGAATTGAAGTCCTGGCAATGTGAGCAGAGTTAGGTTGCAATACTGCATTCTAACTACTGTGCCACTACAATGACCAGATGAAGAGGTATTGCCCTCTTGAGCCCCACGAGCCACGGCCGTGACAAAAAGAACGGTTCAGAGAGTTAAACTGCCCTATTCATCCAGACTTCGAGAGTAAGGGTTGATCTAAGTGTATGTACTGGATTGATCAGCTGTTAACTTAGTCAAACTCTCATTGGTGTTGACAGGACCATCACAGAAGTGTAAAATTCCATTAGCACAAGAGGCAGCAAAGTTAAATCTCAATACTGACCACATTAAAAAAATAGTGAGAACTAGGAAAGCAAATGAAGCTCAGAGCACACTTGCCACCCAAAAGATCTCTAACAGGCAGGGAGTGTAATAAGATCATGGGTTTATGTCAGTTTCTGAGAATCCATCGCACTATTCACCCCCCCCCCCAAAAAAATGTTTCCCCACATATAGAAGTGGAGCTATAATACACTATACTGTGTGTACAGTAGCAGCAGCAAAAGTATAAATAAAGTGTTTTAGAAACCAGATTCTTTTTTCCCCCCCAAGTAGATTCCTTCTTGGATTGTTGTATCTTTCTTGTTATGGTGATCTAATCCCTGCTTTACTGAATTAAAGCACTCCTTTGAAACTTTGCATTGACCTAGTTATGGTTTTAATTGATTACCTGATTCCTGAAAACCATAGCAAAAGAATCAATGATCAAGCCAGGAAATAAAATACAGAGATGAGTACAGTCAAGGTACAAAAACAACCGATTCTTCAAGTTTATCTCAACATATGAGTCCAAAGACTGCTATGAGAAATTGGCAGAGGAGTCCAGTTTCCTATTTTTATAAGGAATAAATGTTGACTATTTAATGCTGCAATTATTTACATGTAAACTATGCATAACAGCTGGTATCCTTATTAGTCAAATGTATTCTTGCCAATTGCAACTTATATCATCCTTTCCTGTTTGAAGAAGACGTCACAGCCTTTTTGGCTTCAATAACAATTAAGGTAAGTAATTTTTTCGTAGATATTCATGCGTGCTTGCAAACATGACAGAGCAGCTAAATGTGGTCTCAGACTGATTATATTTTGGAAAATTGTTCCACTGTCTTGTAAGATACTATTCCAGAAATTTTGAATAGCTGAATGTCGTCACTAGGGATGAAATGTTTTACTTCAAATTGCTTCAAAATACACAGCAGGCTTGAGCATTGCAGAAAACTATTGAGTTCAAAACCAAGTATTGCTGAGGAATAAGAATAAGAATATTCTTTTATCCATAATCGTAACCCAACCCAATCTAAATTCTATTATACAGGTGGTCCTCGACTTACAACAGTTCATTTAGTGACCTTTCAAAATTACAACAGCACTGAGAAAAGTGACTTATGACAGTTTTTCACGGTTACAATTTTTGCAGCATCCCCATGATCCTGTGATCGAAATTAAGCTGTTGGGCAACTGGTTCATACTTATGACCGTTGATGTGTTCCAACATCATGTGATCACCTTTTATGACCTGACAAGCAAAGTCCATGGGGAACAGTGTTGGCTTTAGAAAGATAGAAATGGACTAAAAATTGGATATTGCAAGAAGAAACGCTGCTTAGTATCATCCTTAAGAAAATATGATACTAAAATTGTTTATACTTCTTGTATAAAAAGGGGAAGATCCTTTTTTATATTGCCTTTTTTGTTTTTCTCTTTTTTGTTTTTAGTTTGTATTTGCTTTTGCTATTGTAATTAAAATAGCAATGAAAATGCAATGAAAATGCTTCCAACTGTATCCTTGGTGGCACAGTTGTTGGGGGAAATATGCTGACTCTGTAAAACCACTTAAGAGAGGACTGTAAAGCACTGTAAAGTGGTATATAAGTCTAAGTGCTATTGCTATCCTGTATTTGTATTTGTTGTCAAAATCTGTCCATTTTTCTTAACCCATAATGCTTTCTTATTGTTATTGTTCTTTGTAATACTGTACAGTTAGACAATAATGTAGAGCTCATCACTAAATTCATAATACTTTTGATCAGCATATTGCATTTCACTGTAAATGTTATAAAATGTTAATGTTTAAATTCCATTTTTTTTACCCTAGAACAGTTTATACATTTTCAGTCCGTTATTTCTATGCTACAGTACTAATTCCATAATCTCTGTATTCATCTCTTCTTTTCTTTTCCTCATATAATCTGATCATTTATGAATCTTCTTCTTATGACTACTTTCTTACAGTCCCACTATTAGCTTGGGTAATTTTGCCTTGTTTTAAATCACTGTACTCTGAGCTCTGAAGACGTTTCTTGGATGAGAAGCGAAACATCTTCAAAGAAAAACCAGAAAGTCCAGTTGCCTCTCGAAAAAAGCACCTTTGGGACAACCATGACCTGGATGACTGAGAATCTCCATAGACAGAGGTTCAAGGGTTACAAAAAACAAAACAAAACAGTGGGTACTGTGTATAAACTAGGGATTGCCTACCACCACTTCAGAGGGTAGAATTCTAGCAAGCAGGGGTCTGAGCTTTTCCTTTTTAATCTTTATAACCATAGAGGGGCATTATTTTGCTTCATTAGGACCCGTGTAAGCGTGCGTTGGTGATATTGGCTATTTTATTTATGGCAGCAATGTTCACTGTTCAGAACCAGCTGCAGCACGGTTCCAAGCGCCGGTGCTGTGGTCCCATCCAGACATTTGTTGGATGACTTAAAATATGCACTCAAAAATAATCCCTGATGGAAATCCGTACACGCAGGAGCCTGAAAATTAGGAGAAGAAATCAATGTGTGCAGCGGAACTGTAGAAGCCTGGAGCAATTGTGAGATTGCAATTTTTAAGGATGTGGCAGAGGCTTGCTGTGCTGAGAGGTAAGTGAGAGCCGAGCTGTTGGGAAGAAGCCTAGATAAGAAGATGCTTGTAACATACTGCAAGATTAGGTTTCACATTTTTTTTCCTATCAAAATCAGGACAATAAAAGACTAGAAAGTTATTTAGATGTCACAGCAAGTATTTTTTTTCCTACCTGAGTATTAAGACATTTGAGTTTAAGCTGTAACCAGTTTTTAAAAAGCGACATGCTTGGCCACCTGCACAACAACCACTCTGGATGTTACCTTCGCTGTGTTTATTTGTAAAACTCTGATTTGCAGAAAATATACTTTCCAAAATTCTCATGGCCTAAACATGGTGTAGATTTATTGCTTAATTGGCACAATATCTCTATTTACTCATGGCCGTATTTGTTTATATCTAGCTCTAATTGGCATCCTCCTCAGGTTTCTGCTTTCATGAAGAGTTTAAATTCATACCCTGTTTCCCCCAAAATAAGATATCCCCTAATAATAAGCCCAATTAGGCTTTTGAGCACATGGCAATAAGGCCAAGCGCTTATTTCAGGGTTCAAAAAAATATAAGACAGGGTCTTATTTTTGGGAAAACACGGTAGCTACCTTAAATTACCTGGGGTTATCCCACTGGCTATGGATTTGACAATCCTTTGCTAAACCTATTGCTTACTAATGCTCAGACGTCTCGGCTAATGTCAGAAAGAGTCTCCCTGTTGGTAAGGAATTTTTCTCCAGAAAACTGAATTCTCACAGTCGAAGTAGGAAGATAGGCAGTGAGTAAAGCATTAAATCCAGAACCTCTGGAACAGTTTTTCCTCAATCTCAGGATCTTTAACATGTGTGGACTTCAACTCCCAGAATTCCTCATCAGTATTTCTCAATGTCAGCAACTTCCAGAAACTCTGCTCTGGAGAGTTGCCTCAAACTTTTGGATATTGTTGAAATTTCCTGGAATTCTTTTTGCGGATAGGATTGTATTCAAAAGCATTTTAGATACTTGCAATATCTCAAAATGGTGGAGAACAACATACTGATATTTGTTAGAGTCAATAGGTTGGCTGCAATACAAACGTAATTTCCCAAAGACTATGAGGCCGCATGTGATCCAGGAATTATTGGCTGACCATAACTATTCTTGCTTTTGGAATTCAAACGCTGTCGACATTTATGCCGTATTATGTGGTAATATCCTTCCTTAATGTGTGTGTACCGAGGGGAGCGTTTTCAGGACAAGAGGGAGGTGGCATTTACCTGATGGTGATAGAACCCTCTGTAGAGATAGATCTACTGTTGGAGATGCATCTGGTATCTGTAGGCCTATAAACGAAGGGGCAGCCATTGTTCTATAAATAGGAATCCGAAGTTTTTCCCAATGGCTCAATTTGGTTATGGCAGTGTTGATGAACCTTTCAGCACTGAGTCCCAAAATGGGAATGCGCACACAGGCATGGGGGAGCACCGGAAACTGGAAGAACAACTCCCTGGCGCACACGCACGGGAGCACCAGAGGCTGGAAGAACAGTTCCCCAGCACGCATGCACACACCAGGAAGCTGGTCTTCTGGTTTCTGGCATGCGGATGCACGCCAGTTACCTGGTCTTCCGGTTTCTGGTGCACATGCATGCATGAAGACTGGCTGTCCGGCGCACATGCCCACACCAGGAACCAGGAACTCAGCCTCCCGGTGCGCGCATACAAACCAAGGAGCTGCTCTTCTGGTTTCTGGGACTCCCTCGCATATGAAGACCAGCTGGCCGCTGCGCACATGCATGCTGGAACCCGGAAGAGCAATGGGCGACAGCTGGCGTGCCCAGAGAGATGGCTCTGCATGCCACTTTCGGCACGTGTGCCACAGGTTCACCATCACTGGGTTAAGGGATTCTGCATGCATAAGCACTATGCAAGAGACCTTAACATTCTTATTAAAAAGCAAAGGTGTCTTGAAATTGAACTTCAGTTTTGATGACTTCATGGAAATGTCCATTTAGTTTCCTTAGCAGCAATATGTTATTGACTTAGCTTTTCATGCTTTCTGGATTTTATTTTTCAGTTTTACAACCTACTCTTCAATTCTACACTTATTCCCCAGGGGCCCCCCATCCAAATACTAACCAGGCATTACTCTGCTTAGCTTCCAAGCCCGGACAAGGCTCATGTGTTTCTGTAGGTAAGCATGGAGCAAAGTAATGAAGACACTGAACAATCAGGAATCAAAATAATTTTCTACAGGGGAAATGGTGTAATCACCAGCTTGTATTTAGTTAGGTTAAAGATTAGGTTAAAGTCCAAAATAAATGCAAATAAAGAACTAGTACCAAATATTACTTCAAGGGCTGAGTTTCTACTCTAACCTGGCAGACTTCATCACAAGTGTTCCCCTAGTCCTTAATGAGCATTAATATAAATTATTGAATATTAACAAGGTGGGAGATCAAGGCAATCATCGCCTTCTACATGGACTGCATCACCTAAGATATAAAAAAGGATGATTTTTTTGGACAAGTGTAGTTGTTGATGGGAAATAGTTTACAGGCATTGGGTGAGTTTTGAGGTTTCTGAATTTCCAGATAACCATCAGTGAAAAAATTATAAGCATAATTCATGTTTTTGATTTGTACATTTGTTTGACTGACTTGTGTATTCATATTTTCAGTCAATGTGGTTTTAATTAATAAAAAAGTGTGTTTTTTTATATAATTTGATTTATATGCCGCCCTTCTCCGGCGACTCAGGGCGGCTTACAAGGCGTTAAGCAATAGCCTTCATACTTTTGTATATTTATACAAAGTCAGCTTATTGCCCCCACAATCTGGGTCCTCATTTTACTTACCTTAGAAAGGATGGAAGGCTGAGTCAACTTCAAGCCTGGTGAGATTTGAACTTGCAGTAATTGCAGGCAGCTGGATGTTAATTACAGTGCTTAGTCTGCCATGCCACCAGGCTTTTGAGTATATCTCAGGCATATCTAAAAAAGCAGTAAGCTTAAAATTCTACTATTATTAAGCATTTTAGGAGTAAGAAGCTGTCCTATGGAAGCTAGGTTTTACCTTCCATAAATGAATCTCTCTCTCTCTCCTCCCTCCCTTTCTCTCTCAACTGCTTCATCCACCACAACCATTATTTTTTCCTCTCATTAGCAAATTCACTGGTATGTTAAGTACTAGTACTCTGCTTCCCCTAAAATAAGACATCCCCTGATAATAAGCCCAATGGGGGTTTTGAACGCATGGCACTAAGGCCAAGCGCTTATTTCAGGGTTCAAAAAAATATAAGACAGGGTCTTATTTTCAGGGAAACACGGTATCAAATCAAATACCATGGCATAATTAAATATGAGATTTTGAAATAAGAGCAATTATCAGCTTGCCTTCAGAAGTTATGGGTGCTTCATCACTGGAGGCTTTTAAGAAGAGACTGGACAGCCATTTGTCTGGAATCTATAGGGCAGTGATGGCTAACCTTTTTGCCGTTGTGTGCCAAAAGTGGGAGGAGTGCGGGAAGGTTGCGCACGGGCGTGCCCACACCCATAATTCAATGTGGCCCGACCCTGCGCGTGCGTGCGTGCCCCCCCATACCCCACCGCTTTTAACACGTGATGGTCCAGTAGGCCCGTTTTTCACCCTCCCCAGGCTCCAGAGGCTTTCTATGAGCCTGGGGAGGGCGAAAACGGCCTCCTCCATGCCCAGAGGCTCTCCGGAGGCTGGAAACAGCCCACTTTCCAACTTTCGGTTGGACCAGAAGGCTCAAAAATCAGCTGGCTGGCACACGCATGCACGCTGGAGGTAAGCTATGGCAATGCTCGCGTGCCCACTGATACGGCTCTGTGTGCCACCTGTGGCACCCGTGCCATAGGTTCACCATCACGGCTATAGGGTCTCCTGCTTCAGCAGGGAGGTGGACTAGAAGACCTCCAAGATCCTATCCAACTCTGTTATTTCTGTTATCATTTTCACTGATGTCAAGATAGATCCTACAGCTGTTTTGGAAGGATCTTCTGAGCACCATTCTGTTGTTCATGCTCCATAGCTCACTTTAGTTTTTTTTTTTTAAACACTTCACAGGTTTTGTGGGCTCAAGAAGGACTTCTTTCCATCCTGAAAGGAGAGACCTAATTCATAATGTCTGTACAAGTTCGCCTGTTAGTATATAAAGATAAATTGCTAGTCTGAGAGCTATAGATCATGGAAGCTACAAAACTGCCTCCCCACCAGGCCAATCTCATTGGTTTGATTAACTTTTCAAGAAAGAGAGAAGATTTCAAGGCCTTTATACCACTTCTTTCTTAAATTCAGTCTAACCTCCTCTCAGTCTTTAAGTTTAATAATAGGCATATAATTATATAACCGTAGTTATGATTGGCTCCCTGGAGCATAGTAACAGCCCTGCCCTAAGGCAGAATGAGATTTGGGGATAACATTAAAGGATAGCAAATGGCCAGTCATTTAGCTGATTATATTTTGTTACCCAGCCAGTGTAGGAAACGGAAAATGTAAGATTAGGAAAGAGAGCTCATTTTGTCTTTTCTCCCTCAGGCGCTAAAGTTTTATCAGCTGTCTCTTGCATGGCTCAACTTTAAAATGATGACATTATGAAAATTTGACATTTAACACTGCATCATTTTCATGCAGGGCTTTGATACAAAAGGATCCATCTGTAGAACCAGGCATGTTCCACCAGGAAAGAAATGTTTTATTTCCAAATGTCTTTTTTTTTTTGAGACAGGATGGGCTGACCTGTCATAAAAATGCAATATTGGCAATGTCCCAGCTTGCATTGATACAAAGCCCCATCAAGGGTGAAAATGATTCGATTCGATTCTGTTCTGTTCTATTCTATTCTATTCTATTCTATTCTATTCTATTCTATTCTATT
>WNWU01000034.1:9982177-9994745 GCA_012654045.1 Ptyas mucosa
CTATTCTATTCTATTCTATTCTATTCTATTCTATTCTATTCTATTCTTATTCCATTCCATTCCAACTCTTCTCTGCCTTTATTATTTTTATAAATAACTCAAGGTTGCAAACATACCTAATACTCCTTCTTCCTTCTATTTTCTCCACAACAACCACCTGTGAGGTCAGTTGGTTTGACACACCCAAAGTCAATCAGCTGGCTTTCATGCCTAATGTGGGACTAGAACTCTCAGTCTCTTAGTTTTTAGCCTGGTGTCTTAACAGTGGATTATGTCACTGCGTTTAGACATTCTGTGACACTTGAGATTATGAAACATTAGCCAATGGTCACAATTGTTAGCTTCAAAATACTGGGAACCAGTTTCCATCAACTCATCAAACTTTCCTAGTTGTGAGAGTTATCCAACATGTTTGAGGGCACCAGGACAGAGAAGGCTGCCTCAGACAATAATGCTAACCTATATTTCTTATTGTTTTTAGTTAAACATAGGTGAGTGGTCTAGAAGCAAGGCAAATAGCTGAGCTGGTCAGCTGAAGTGCTAGTGTCTAGATCGGGGTAGTAATTAATTTCCCCCTGGAAAACTGGGACTGTTATGGAGGGCGGCTGCCCCGCCTCCTGATGCTGCCGCCACACCGCTGCTCTGCACACACACACCCGCCACCAATAACCTGCCACTGCCACTGCCAATGTCCTGCCCCCTGATGCCAACATCACAAATGCAGTGGGCCAGACAGGGATAGGCCACAGACCAGATGTGACCCTCAGATCTAGATTATGCTAGTGTCACTGACTAGGGAATTCTGGAAATTGAAGTCCACACATCTTAAGGTTGCCAAGGTTGAAAAACACTGGTCTAGAAGATAATTTCCTGGGAAATGAAGAATCTTGCACATATCTGAATGAGACAGGATCAGAACCTACGAAATAATAGTCAGGAATTGAGGGAGAAAAGAGAAATGGTGCCAAAAGTCAAGTAACTTTAAGGTTGATTCCTCTCTGGAGAACTATTAGGAGACAGATTTGGTGCCATGGAAGAACTGCCTCTTTCCATTTATTTTTGTCCTACTTTGCATTTTTTCTGGCATTTTATTTTTAGCTCTTACACATGGGAAGGCTTTGTATATCTTTGATTAATACATCGTACTTGTATATTGATAAATAAAGCAACTATTATAAAAGCGCCCCAGGTTCTCGATGTTCTGTTATGTAAATGAAGGTGGGACTTAACTGCCTTCTTTTGGAACTTTTCAGTGTTTAGGGAAAAGGAAGAGTGCACAAGAGTAGCTTGTGATTGAGGTTAAAAAATTTATATTTTTATTGCAATAAGCAAAAGAAAGTAAGTTGGAAAAATAGGGATCAACAGATGGTTTTGGACTAGTTACTCCTTCACAGAACTGTTCTGGATCTTAAATGAAGGGAGAGTCCCATGTCTTTTGAGTTCCCAGGGGAAAAGCAAGATGTAAATACAAAATAATAACACTTAATGTAATTACTTCCGTTCATAACATTATAAAATATTAATATTATAATAGTGTTTCATTTATTTCTTCATATGTTTTTAAGTACTACCCTTTGCAAAGGATTCAAAGGCAGTTTATGATTTACTAAAAAAAAAAAAACCCAAACCAAACCAAAGCAAGATAGCACATAAAACAGTCATTTCTAAGACCCCATAAATGTTATTATGGACATCTATAGCTTTCTCCAGGATTTCAAGGTAACATGTTTTTTTAGTACTGACAACAGACCTTTAAGATAAGACTAAAGAGTCAGAGAGATATAGGATCTGTGATGGTGAACCTATGGCATGTGTTCCTGAGGTGGCACGCTGAGCCCTTTCTGTGGGAACGTGTGCCGTCGTCAGCTGCTCTTCTGGTTTCTGGCATGTACATGTGTGCCGGCCAGCTGGTCTTCGCGGGCAGCGGAGCACTGGAAAACAGCCTGAAAACAAGCCAGTTTTTTGGGCCTTTTTCAGGCCATTTTCTGGCCGCTTTTGGCCTGAAAAATGCCCCCAAAATACAGCTGGAAAATGTACTGAAAGCAGTCTGGAAAACAGCCAAAAACAGCCCCAAAACAGGTATGCATATGCCGGCCAGCTGGTTTTCAGGTTTCCGGTGCTCCGGTATGCATGCACATTTCAGTTTGAGCGCTCAACGCCAAAAAAATTTGCCATCATTGGATAAGATCATATTCATGTGAATCTATTGAATTTCTTGGGTTATGATTCTTGAGTTATGATTCCTGAATTATGGAAAAAGTATATGTATCCAATGAATTTCACAATTTGGCATTGGATTTGAATCTGAGTGTTATCTGTTCAAATTCATTCTTTAAGCACTGCCATTACCATAATAACTAGCAGGAAAGCAAGTCCTTCTCTTTCTCCTTCTTCTCCTTCTCTTTCTTTTCCTTTTTCTAAAAAAAAACAGATGTACGGATGATAGATCAGTTTAAAAATACTTCACCTGAGATTAAAAAGGGCCCATATTGAAGTTCCCATTTACTATTTCAGTCCCTGAATGAGAAGCACACATCATTCAGCTTACCTTTCACTGCTATATACCACTTGAGAGAGACAGAGGGGAATCAATCCTTTTGCCTTCCTTGATCGTGCATGCTTTCTATCTTTAGCTGTTTCAGAATTCACATGCTTTGCAAATGCAAGGTTCCAGGTACAACCCCTAGTCTCTCTAGTGGACAAGTCATCAGTAATAGGGTTTGGAAAGCTCTCTGCTTAAGAAACTGGAGCACGAAATCTAGTTACGGTGGACTAGATCCATGTATTAGGCACATGGAACACTTAACATTCAAAATCCCAAGTGTTACCAATCCTTTTGGAAATAAGGAAGATTGACTCAAGCCTATCAAAATGGGAAAGGATAGTGGGAATAGGGTTTGCTGCTACCTTTGTCCTAACTGGCAGAAAATACAGATGCTATCTCATCTTGAACCTCTATTTGCCACCATAGTGTCTTGCATAGCACTGAGATGTTCAAGACCATTAGTTTTCAATTTTAAGTTTGTTGACTAAATGTCCAACTAAAAACTACAGCTTAATGGAACATTACCATTAGTGGAGCTTTAGACAAGAAACATTATCTTACAAAGGATTACAAATGCAACATTTGCCACATAATAACATGCATTCGTTTAATGGCTATAAGTGTAAAAAATCATGAATCAGGCAATTTAAAAGATAGCACTGATTTTAGAAAAGTGGAATGTCTAATGCAGTATTGAAAAATGGGAATAATGATGAAATTTTGGTGTAGCAATCTGTCCTGAGCCTCTTTTGTACTGAAATATCACAGTAAATAATAATGTTCACAAAACTGGGCACTTTTATCCCTACTTAGAGTTCTCAATTCTCTGACATTTGATGTAAAGGTAGGCAAACATTGGCCAGTAGACAGAAAATATGATATTCTGTTATATCAAGGCTTTATTTTCAGCCAAGAAAACAAATGACTTGAAGAAATAATCCCAGAGTTTTCACAAGAGACACAAATAACCAGGCACAAATTATTCTACTTTGGACACATTATATGAAGACTTAGCTCTCTGAAGGGGACTCTAAAACTGGGAAAGATGGAAGAAAAGAGAAGAATGGGAATTGCACCCATGAAGTAAAGAGGTATCTTCTACTTGGGAGCTAGACAGATCTAGATAACTATAGAAGAATATTAAGTGCAGAAACATCACACTGACCAAAGGTATAGAATAGATTATCAAGTTCTTGATTTTCCCAATTGTAATATATCATGAAACTGAATGATCAGAAGGGTTGAAGAAAGAAAAAAGGTTTGATCTTGAAATGTGATATTGGAGAAAATAGTTGAAAATACTAGAGCTGCAAGAATAAATCATTCAATACTAGATGACACAAACTCAAAACTGCCTACTGGAAGCGTTAATAATGAAGTTAAAGCTTAGCTAGTGGTGAATTAGATAACATGATGACAGCAATCATTGGACAAGACCAGGATGCTTGTAAGAATTGAAGTGTAAAAGAGGCCAAGAAAAGGCAAAGCAGCTAGATACCATCATTAATGACAGAGAAGTAGTTACTGTACCATAAAATGTTTCTCATAAAATGCTATGTATTGGGATATGAAGAGTTGGAAGCAACTGAGAAACAACAACAAAATACCAGGGTAGGATGTTTTCCTATTAATTTCAAAAATAGATTCTATTGTTGTTTTTTGCTGCTTTACCTTTTGGATTGCAATTGGTAAGAATAAAATTAGACTGTACTGGTACATCCAAAAGCCATTTGTCATTTACCATTATATTGTCAGCTTAATTAAAGAAATGCTTATGGGGAGTTCACATGTAGCATGTGAATGCAAGAACATCCTTGCTTCATGCTTCTGAGCATCACGGTTAATAGTAATAACCTTGATTTTCAGGTACTAGATATCTGGTTGTTGCAGGATTTTAAAAAAATTCTTATATAAATTACAATATTTGTACAAATTGTTTATTACAGCCCGAATGCTGAATGCATCCATATTTTCCCTCCTCCACTTAGAATGTGATGCTGCAATTTAGCAGCAAAACGTTCAAAATGTTTAGGAGCAAATACCTTCTGGTTTTTGGATAGATTGAAGTTTAAAGAGTGGGAATGGGTATGGACTGTCAGCTGGAGGGCTTTTATTCTCATTGTCAAGCTAAAAATCTCAGAATCTAAGTTGATATCAAAATGTCATTGATTGCCTTCTTACAGCCCTCTAGAAGATCAGGAGGCTAATTTGTAACTTTGGTGCTGATCAGTGGTGGGTTTCAAAAAATTTTACTACCAGTTCTGTGGGTGTGGCTTGGTGGGCGTGGCATGGCTTGGTGGGTGTAGCTTGGTGGGCATGGCAGAAGAAAAATACTGTAAAATCTCCATTCCCACCCCAGCCCAGGGGAAGGATACTGCAAAATCCCCATTTCCTCCCCAATCCAGGGGAAGGATACTGCAAAATCCCCATTTCCTTCCAATCAGCTGGACTTGGGAGGCAGAGAATAGATGGGGGCAGGACCAGTCAGAATTTTTACTACCGGTTCTCCAAACTACTCAAAATTTTCACTACTAGTTCTCCAGAACTGGTCAGAACCTGCTGAAACCCACCTCTGGTGCTGATGGTTTTACCTGAAGAATGGCAAGAAGGGCTTGGAATAATGGTGTGTAGCTCTTTCCTTTAGTTGCATGGTAAACAGAACTTTTTATTCATGTAATGACTGAATAAGTAATACAGAATTAAACACTAAAGGGTTATATTTGGGTTACACTTTGTTTTACCTTGTCTTTGGTAAGACACCTTTGTAGAATATTTATCACATTGAATCCAAAAGTCATTTTGAGAAACAGATCTTAATTAATTGTGAGATGATCCCATCCTCATCTGGTATAAATACGTAATCCTGAACCTTGAAAGTGAAACCTCGATGGTTTCACTTGTTAACCTTGAACCATAAAGGTCTTATTCTTGGCAGAAGTAGGAGAAGCATTGCAAGCAGGGTGAAATGCTACTGGTTCAGACCAGTTCGGCCGAACTGGGTGGTTCAGAGAACTGGTAGCTACGGCAGCGCAAGGCTCTGCCCACCTGCCCGGTCATCGTTATTTCCTGGTTTTATGCAGGAAGTAACCTGTTTTTTATGCTCTGCGCATGCTCAGAAGGATATGCACATGTGCAGAGGGTCCGCACGCAGGCGGCGCGTGCACTTCCAAAGTAAGGTGGGGAAGGTAAGTAGATTTCACCCCAACTGCAAGGTATGAAAAATTCATCTTCCTTATCTTAATTAAATAGTGAAATAAGACCATTGAAAGCAGGTGTGAATAATGTTGTTTCAGAGCCTCTATAACAGCAGTTTTCAACCATTGTGCTCCAGCACATTGACATGAAAGGTTTGCAGGTGTTCAAACACCTAAAAACATCTCCATCTAATCACCAGGGATGAGCTGCCTCCATTTATCCTCCCAAGTCCCAGCAACCTGGACTTTTGGTTTTGTGACCTGGAAGTCCTGGCCTATGGCATGTGTGTCTTGAGATGCTCTTTAGGCTACAAGAGAATACAATGTTGATGTACAATGTAAGTGGGATGGCGCTGCATGTGTGATTTCTTTGAAGGGGTCCATCCACAGTCATATCTTTGGAGTTCCCCAACTGGCAGAAGGTCCACAACTTATTTCTTTCTTCATTGTGTTCTTCAATATTCTCTGCTTACTGTCTCATGTTCTTATGTTCTTATGCTGCTTTGGAATAAAGCAATGGTGAAATGCTACCGGTTCGCACTGGTTCGGGTGAACCGGTAGTGATAAAAACTACTGGTTCGGGCGGACCGGTAGTAAAAAAAAAGTTAACGGTTCCTCCAAACCAGTATTTCCGACGATCAGCTGTGCCACGCAATTTAAAACCGCTAGAAAGCAGGAAATCCTGCTTTCTAGTGAATCTAAATCGCGCGGCACAGCTGTTCCCCCCACCTTGCTGTTCTACTTACCTTCCCAAGCCTCCTTTTTCTGTGTAAACTGCATATTTGGTGCGTACTGTGCATGCACGTGCACGCAGTGGGGGTTTGTTGTGAACTGCACATGCTTATGCAGCATGCGTTTGGTATGCATTGTGCATGTGTGCGCAGCATGCATTCGATGCATACTGTGCGTGCATGCGTGCAGCACGTGCTTGGCGCACACCACGCATGCATGGGCAGCGAACTGGTGGCAAACCTGGGAAGATTTCACCACTGGAATAAAGCAGGGGTGAAATGTAAAATGTGTTACTACCGGTTCTTTGGGCGTGGCTTGGTGGTGGGGGTAATGTGACTGGGTGGGCGTGGCCAACTTTTTTTTTTTTAACTTTTCAAAGCATTTTTTCTAATGCTTTGAAAAGCCTCTGGTGATCAGGTAACTCAGCTGGGATCGTCAGAGAGGCTTTTTAAAAAACGCCTCTCTGCTGATCAGGCAACTCAACTGATATTGTCAGAGATTTTTCAAAGCATTTTTAAAACCATCTCTTCGGGGGACTTCCGCTTCCGGTTCCGCTGGCGACAGACTTTGATCGGGCTAGCTCTGGCCCCAGAGTCTGATCCCCCCCATCTGGAGGCCCTTTGGGCCAAGCGCCCCATTATTGGGGCGTTTGCCGTTTGAGGGCGGCTCGCCAGGGGTCCCCTGCCTCACTTCCAGGGGCCGGGAGGCCGATGCTGGCGCGCCCGAGGCTCCAGAGGGGGTGGGAGGCGATCGGCGGCTTTTTTTCGAGGCCGCGGAGGCGCCACAGCGCCTAAGGGGACCGGTGCTACCTAAGAAGGCACAACGGACTGTACTGACTGATTGCAGAGTGGAGCAGGCATCCTGGAGGCGAGAGGGGGGGGTTGGAGTTTCCCCCCCCCTTGTAGCTGGAAAGGTGCCGTGGCAGAAAACTAGGGGGAAGGAGATGGGGTGAAATCCCTTACCTTTCTGACTTTTCCTTGGAGGATGGCTGTGGCAGAGTTTCTTGGAGAGGTCTGGTGGCCCCTCCCCCCGGCAAGCAATGGTGGCGGTCTGACTTCCTGCTTCTTTATTTATGATTGAAGACAACATTCTCCTCTGGCTTCCTGTTTGACCTACGCTACACTTCGGACTCGTTGCTCCTGTGAGCGCCCACTGGTGGACAGTTGAAAAATTACTTTGATTGCTAATCCCTCTTTCTTCTCTGGAGGTTTGCCCTTTGATTTCTCATCTTCTACTGATCTAAGATGGCTAAGGGCCACAAATCAGCAGCAACTGACATGGGGAAAATTTTGGAAAGACTGGCAATATTGGACCAGAAGTTGGACAAGTTAGATGACGTCCAAAAAGGATTATCTGAAATTAAATCTGAAATGACACTTATGAAAAAAGATTTAAATGATGTTCAACAGCTGGCAGAGCAAAACAAGAAGAAGATGGGGGGTCTGGAGGGGGAGGTACGGGCACTCCAGAAGGTGGAGGATGGGAGAGGAAATGCAATGTTAACCTTACAATTGGATAAGATGTCTTATTTTCTCAGGTTCCAAAACGTGGAACAATTTGACCAGGAAAATTTGAGAGAAGTGATGGTTAAAATGTTGGGTGAATTTTTAGAAAGAGATTTAGAGTCTATTGGAAGGGATGTGGACTTGGTGTACAGAGTAAACTCACAATTTGCAATTTTACATAATCTACCAAGAGAGATTCATATTAAATTTGTGAGAAGGGAACTGAGAGATGAGATATTGAGAAAACAAAGACTGGGGGCGCTGGTGTACAGGGGCAAGGAGATCACCATCCTGAAACAGATTCCCAGACAGGTACGAGAATTAAGAAGAAAATATTATTTTTTATCAAATAAGCTGTACCTCAAGGGAGTAGGTTTTAGGTGGCTGATTCCGGAGGGTTTGATGATTTTTTGGGAGGACAGTAAGAAGAAAATTAATAATGTAACGGAAGCTAAGGCTTTTTTTGACCAACATAAATCCTTCCTAGGTGGAGAAGATACAGGAGCCGAAGAGGGGGAAGTATTAGATGATCAAGGAGCGGAGGCGGACGGAGCTGTTGCGGCCCGGGAGGGGGAGGGAGGCCAGACCATGGTTTTAAGAGCCAGAACTAGGAAATGAAGAAAGGAGGGGAATCTATTGTTTAAGGTTTTTTTAATTGACTTTTTTTTTCTCTCTCTTTTTTTATTGTATTTTGTATAACACTCTTTTTTTTGTTTATATAATTTTTATATAACCTGGTTGTTTGTTTTGATTTAAGATAATAATGTCTGTTGTGTGAGAAATTAAAAAAGAAAATAATAATGGAAATATCTTTATATAAAGATATTGAAAATTCAACATATTGTAAACTATAATATTGTATATTCTTAACCAATAAAAACTTTTTTATTAAAAAAAAAAATAAAACCATCTCTTCGGCCAAGAGGTTGCAGAAAAAAATGCTTTGAAAAGCCTCTGAGGATCCCAGCTGAGCCGTGCAATCATCAGAGGCTTTTTTTTTTTTTACTTTTAAAAGCATCTTTTCGTCGGAAGAAGTTGTAGAAAAAATGCTTTTAAAAGTTTTTTAAAAAAAGCCTCTGATGATCGTGCGACTCAGCTGGGCATGGTGGGGGGGGGGGCGGGTGCAGGGATTTTTGCTACCGGGTCTCTGAACCACCTGCCACCATCGCTACCGGATCGGGTGATCCGGTCCAAACCAGGAACATTTCACCCCTGGAATAAAGCCTTATTACATACTCATAGTACTGTGGTCATTCTCTTTGAATCCAAAAGAACCTGTGACCCAATCTTTTGCTATGGACAGAGAATTACATTGTGTTGTCCATGGGTTATTGTATGCTGCTTTTCTTCCAAAAGGTGAGGCATAGACTATGAACAATCTCCTAAGACCAGGAACCCTCTACAACTGTCTCCCCAACATTTTTGGTGCCAGAGAACAGTTTTGTGGAAGACAATTTTTCCATGGACCGGGGGATGGGTGGGAGAGAAGGAGTACGCAACCTAGATCCTGTGCATTCATGCTTTTGCTTGCCTGTCGTTCACTTCCAGCTGTGTGACCTGGTTCCTAACAGGGGGTTGCAGACTCCTGCTCTGTGGGTTAAACAGGGCTGAGAGACAATTACGGTTCCCAAACAAAGTCACTTTGTTATAATTGAGGAAAGACATTGGGCCAAGTGTTCCTCTTTTTACATTACAGATATAATATTGTAAATTATTAATGAAACATATTCATTTATAAATATTAAAATATTATGTATAGATGTTTGGCAGGAAAAAAAAACTGCCATATAACTCCTGGTTGTTGGAGAGCATCATTTGCAGAACAGGAGAGGATGTGATGTACAGACATGAATTTTACCTCATTCCTTGCAGTTGTGACCTTTCTGAAACCTGGCAAACACACGTCTGGAATTCTACATTGTGGAAAAAAACAGCTGGGGGTAGAGGGGGTGGTGGTGGAGGGAAGAGCTGCAAAAATCCACCAGATGCTTTTCTCCAATTATGGCTCCAGACATGTGTTTGCCCTGTTGCAGGAAAAAGAAGCAACTGCAAATCTTGAACCCAACGGTGGAAGGCGTTCATCACTTCACAGAACATCAGGCTCACGTTTTCTGCTATATTGGTAGAAGTATGAATGAAGCTGCTTCCACAGTACTGGATTTTCTTTGCCTGTTTCCTGGTTCAACTCTTTGTTCTTCAGACTGTTGAAAGAAATATCCATCTGGTTCAGTTCCAAGCCGGGAGAAAGACACTGGAAACATGGAGGCTGTTTGGAAAGATGGTTTAATGATGAAGCAGAACCACCAAGCACATAGTTCTGGTGCAGCTGATCACCTGGAGTTGAGAGTGGGGGGGTATTTATACCTTATCTTGGGCTTTGCATTTGAGCTTTCTGTTCCTGTGCAAGAACATGTATTCTATTGGCTGTTGTCAGACTCCCATGGTGCCATGTATGAATCCTAGTTTGTCTGAGCTATGTTTGCTTGAAGTTTGGGCCGATGCAATGAAGGGGCTTGTTCAGGGGTGGGTTCTAAATTTTTTTACTACCGGTTCTGTGGGCATGGCTTATTTTGTGGGTGTGGCTTGATGGTCATGTGACAAGCCTTTAGGATTTAGCAGAGGTACTGGTCTACCAGGCTTTTAACTGCTTGCAGAACTGTACCGGTCTACCAATTTATTTTTTCAGGCACTGGTCTACCCATTTATTTTTGCAGGCACCGGTCTACCATCAAACTGCCTTTTATCACTGATCAGCTGTAGGGTGGCCATTTGAAGCTCCGCGGCAAGAGTTTAAAAAGTTTTTTTCCCTCGAGCTATCAGATGGGACTCAGGAGGCAGCAATAGATTGGGGGTGGGGCCAAATAAAAGGTAAGAATAACGGGGGGCGGGGGGCAGGGGGGCAGAACCAGTTTGGTGACATCATATCATCACTGCTACCGGCTCGGCGGAACTGGGCTGAACCGGAGGAACCCATGGGCTTGTTGAGCAATTCCTATTATGGCTGAGGGCTAATCCTACCTTTGTTCAGACCTTGCTGCAGGGAATTTTTGCCTATGAATAGAGCTAGCTAGATCCCAGTAAGCTCTTTATCTCTTAAGTGCTGACATGGTTATTAAAAAAAGGTGGCGGCTGCTTTCCAAGAGCATGTTTCTCAATTTCTCAACCAGGGAAATATAATATTCTGCCTTTAAAAAAAAAATCGTCAAAATATTTCATTCTTCTAGGAGAGGGATGGGTGCTAACTTCCTACAAGACCCACGAGTAACCCTTTGCATAATGAAACTAAACAGTCTTCCCACTGTTCGTTCTGATTTTGGGTAGCCCTGAAACTGGGAAGGACACAGAGACCTTTAAAAATAAGGTTAATGCCCTGGGGATTGGGCGGGTGGGGGGGGGGAATAAAGAAAAGTACAAAGAAGTGGAACAAGTCCTGAAATAATTCTCATTGGCTTTACCTAGAGAGTACTTAGCCCTTTAAGTAAGTAACTTAATAGCTTAAATGTTGTCTGTAAGAAGTTCGTAAGAACAATATACTGAAAGAGAACAAAGAAAACTATACACACCGTTTGTGAAAGAACCCCTTACCTTTCATTAAAAAAAAGTTAAAACAGTAAAGCAGGGGTTGGATGGAAGATCACATATACCAGTACTTGTTATTATTTATTTATTGAGAATAACAAGCCTTCTTTTTGCATTTAGGGCTCACATTTTTTTTTTTACAGGAAAGGTCATTTTCATTAACCTTCACATGGCTCCACGTGGCCTCATTGCCCAAAGGCATACAGTTATTTACAATTTCCCTTCATCCTATGCAAAGCTAAACAACTCTTGAGTAGGAGGCTAATATATGTTAAGTGCCAGAAGCACATTCCAATTAAGTATTAGCGTAGGTTGGAAATTGTCCAAAACATTCAGTGAAAACCATTTTCAATCATTTTCATTAAAATTAATAGCCAGCCTAAAAAAGAAAAAGAAAAAATAATGTGTCCAGGGAATAGGGAAATAGTTTGAAACAGCCACCAGTATTGCTGAAGCAAAGCATTTGTAGATATCACGTCCTTATCTGGGCCTATGAAGCTTGTGGAATTATCTAAATTGCAATATCTTATACCAGGGGACTCCAGAGTTGGCAACTTTTTGGCTGGCTGAAGAATTCTGAGAATTGAAGTCCACAAATCTTAAAGTTGCCAAGTTCGGAGAGCCCGGGCTCATAAGATATTGGATATGAGTAGATATCAGGCACCTTTTGATCTGCATGAGTATCTAACTTTACAAGGAATAGGTGATCACTTACTTATTCTTTGGTTTGAAGCAAAGAATAAAAATGCGACCTAGTACTCCTGATCTCCATTTTCCAACCCTAACCCTAGAGAAGGCTGTAAATAAGGAGCCTGGTGGCGCAGCAGACTAAAGCACTGTTATTAACATTCAGCTGCCTGCAATTACTGCAAGTTCTAATCTCACCAGGCTCAAGGTTACTCAGCCTTCCATCCTTTCTAAAATGAGGACCCAGATTGTGGGGGCAATAAGCTGACTTTGTATAAATATACAAAAGTATGAAGGCTATTGCTTAACGCATTGTAAGCCGCCCT
>WNWU01000034.1:10021058-10042775 GCA_012654045.1 Ptyas mucosa
ATCTATCTATCTATCTATCTATCTATCTATCTATCTATCTATCTATCTATCTATCATCATTAAAACTATTTGGAGTCTTAATTGTCCTTTATGATTGTGTAATCTTGAGTCGTAATTATTTGTGGCATTAGGCTATTCCTCTATCACTCTTATCTTTTAATTAATTCAGCCAAACATTCCATTCTCTCATTCTTGTAATGAATGCATTTACTAAGCTTATTTGAAACAGTTTTTCTTCCTTAAGATTAAAAAAATAAATGCCACAAACAATTCACAAAAAAGGATAAACTCTTCAGTGTTTTCCTGCAGTGCTGGGGTTTGCCTAGAGATTTCTAAATTGTCATTTATTTCAGTATCATCAAATCGCAGAACAGGACTATGCCAAAATAGTATTTAATTTGTCTGAGGCGGACTTCAGCTACAGAAAGGAAACAGGATCTTCAATAATGGCTTCTGTAACTGCATAGCAAAACTATAAGCCAGTATTTTTCAAACTTGGCAACTTTAAAATGCCGGACTTCAACTCCTAGAATCTCCAGCATGCTGACTGGGGAATTCTGGGAGTTGAAGTCTACACAACTTAAAGTTGCCAAGTTTGAAAAAAAACAACAACCCAATGCTTTAGTAACTATGGTTTGGTTGACCCTGATATAACTAATATAGAGCCCTTCTATGAGGGACAAGGGCAGTTAAGAAGTTTGAAATATAAATAAACAGAACTCAGAAAAGAAGACAGCTTTTGAAATAAGCACTCTTGAATGTTTAGCAAAACAGTGAAATAAGTAATTAGCTCTGACAAAAAAAATATACAACAGTATTTTTTTTAAAAAAAATACTTCTTTAGTGTTTTAAAAATATATTATCAGAAGTCACTTGGGGTATATACCTAATTAATTGCTTGCATTCATGTTGTTTAGCCTTGAACAGTGTTAAGGGAAGGCTGTCTTGTATTTCTAAGTACTGTATGATACAGCATGTTTTAGCTCAGTTTCAAGGTGTTAGAACACGGGTGTCAAACTCGATCGTGTCACATGACATGTATTGTGCCAATTTTTGCCTTTGCGGAGCTGGGGTGGTTGTGGCCTGCACATGACACATCTGGCCCACAGGCTGCCGGTTTGACCTCTGTGTTAGAATGATGCTTTCCAAAAATGGCAACTTTAATACATCTGTACTTCAATTCCCAGAATTCCAAATACTGGTTGGGAAATTCTGAGAGTTGAAGGCCATACATTTTAAAGTTGCCAAGTTTGAAGAACATTGCATTAGAATGACTCCTTCCAACAACGACTTCATCTTCTACCATTTTTTTTCCTGCCAGCTGACATAATATCTTAAAACATCTTGTTTTGGAAAGAAACTTTCCCAGCTCTCCTCTTCAATATATGCATCAGAGGTGGGTTTCAGCAGATTTCGACAAACATCCTGAAACCAATTGCCTTGCAAACCAGCCTTCGCTATTGTAGTTTTAACACAGAGTTTCTCAACTTTGGCTGCTTGAAGACGTGTGGACTTCAGCTCCCAGAATTCCCCACCAGCTTAGTTGGGAGGAGTTGGGAGTTGAATTCCACACATTTTTCAAGCGGTCAAGGTTGAGGAACAGTGCTTTAACAGCTAAAGATTTTTTAAAAGAAATAGTACAGTCACACATCACCTTTGTCAATCAGTTAATTGGCCTGTGTAAGGCAATTCTTCACTGGCTACAAATCATTTCATTGTTGTGGTTGATATAAATGTTGGAATAATATGAACTTTCTGCGTTTGTCCAATGTTCATTTACAAAACCCATTTCCTGAGCCAGGCCTGTGAATCTTTCCCATGCTTACTTTAAAATGCCTCCACACTTGAAGACATGAAATCATTCCCTTTCTTTTTATCTTAATCCTGTTTCTATTACTTTCCCTGCTAAGATGTTGGGCCTTTTCTTTCTACTTATCTGTGTGAAGGAGTGTTACGAAATTAGAAGCCCGTGAGCCTTTTCGATTGGCTTGACTGCTCGCCTCACCTAATTAGAAATAATTGAATGAAGCTTCACTCTCCCAAAGAGGTAAAATCAATATTATAATTAAAACTGCATTTCTTTACAATTAGATCTTAAAATGAAACCTTAGAGGGGAGGTGGGTGGGTAGTGACTCATTGCGGGCAGAGTAATTAATGTCTGTATTAAGTGTATATCTTAACAATAATCCTGAAAAATTTATAGCCTTATCTCATTCTTGTTAATTCCATTACCAAGTCCTCTCAAGGTGCTTGTGGCACTTAGTTCTTTTACTACTGCTCACGTGGTTTAGCATCAGATTTCCATAAGGACTAGTGGCACAGGGATTTTAATGGAAGTACTCCAAGAACCAAATATGAAGTTACATATTCACAAAATACATCTGACAGCCTCCTACTCATGGGGGTCCACAGAACCCTCTTGCTTTCGACAAAATGAGAGAAGCAGTGTCATGCCACTGCAGTGCAAGCTCTACCCCCTTGGGGTGTGTATGTGTGTAGCAGCAAGCGGATGATGATTTATTAAATTTTAACACCACCCATCTCACCTAAGTGACTCTAGGCGGTTTACAAGAACATAATAAAGCAATATAAACACACACATAAAAGTGCAGATTAAAAAAAACAGAATTAAGAACAAAATGAAACCTTGCAAATTTAAAGAAAAAAAAGTATCAAAGTTAAAAATCTGGAAAACTAAAAGATTAACAAGGCAGTGGGGGTGGCCTCTAATGCATGCACCAAAGGGTACAGCTTGTTTTATAACATTATGATACCAGTCTCCGTTCTCTTGATTCCTCCTTTCCATACACACTGCTGCTTGTGTGTGTGTGTGTGTTTAACAAGATGCACTGGAGGGTTCATATAAAGCAGGGTGTCCAACCTTGGCAACTTTAAAACTTATGGACTTCAATTCCCACAATTCATCGGTCAGCATTGGTTAACCATTTCCATACTAGCACTTTCTTCAACAAATCTCTCTCTCTCTCTTTCTCTCTCCCTCCCTCCCCCTCCCCCTCCCTCTATCCCCCCTCTCTCTCCTTTCCCATTATAGAGGACAGATAAAGTGTCCTATATAGTCTTTTATGCACAAAAAATAATATGGGATGGGGCTGGATGGTGTTGTGGCCCGCCAGCGGCCTGTGTGGATTGTTGCTGATCCTGACGATGAAGAGGCTGGTGTGGTGTCACGCCAGCAGCCTGTGCAGCCGGTGCTCGAGTCGGACAGCGAGGAGGCTGAAGAAGATGTGGTGCCAGAGGCAGGGATTCAGCCAGGGCCTTCAGAACCTCCAGAGGCTCCTTTAAGTGAAGAGGATACAGTGGAGGAGCCTCTTCTCAATGCACGAGCACGCAGAGCTGCCAAAAGGCAGGAGTGGTTACTCAGGAGGAGGTCTCCTCGAGAGTAAGGCTTGGGGCTAATTGGCCACTCCCTTAGCCTATTTAAGTTTGCACACAGCTTGTAAAAAGCTGCAGGAAACAATGTGTGTTCATCCGTTTGTTTGCTGATCATTGAGTTTGAATTTTCTCTGCAAACCTGGCTTCTGGGCTTTCTGCCAACTCTAGTAAGACTCTATCTTATCTGTGGAATTTCTGGCAGGTTGTTAAGAACGTTTTATTAACAGCCTGCATTTGCAAAAGACTGTGTTTTGAAGTAAACTGAGTTTTGTTCGGAGCTTGTGTGTGCTACATTCTTTGGGATCCGTAGCTGGGGCAGAGCAATTGGGAACAATAAAAGTAGGCAAATGGTCACAAGGAAAAAGTTAAATTACTTCCTCCCACCTCCGTGTTACTATTTCATAGTCTTCTTCAGCTATTTTTATTTCGCCAAAAATCTTAAGAGACTTTTCATACTTATCCTCCATGCCTTCTGAGCCTTTTGCACCTTTGATTGAAAATACATCCAGATTAGAAAGAACAAAGTTCAGATCTCCCAACCCTCTTGTAATTGTAAATGAGAAATTTTGGCAGCTAATTTTTTTTGTTACAGTACTTAGATTTTTGCCTGAGAAGACACACAATTATATTAAATCATGGTTTAAGTTTATTAGAGCCCACCCATGGTAACTCTGTGTCAGAGGGGAAAAAAATCATGGAAGGATAGAGAAAAGGGTGGGGATGGGGATGGGTAGGCTTCATAAAGTTTCATTTGGGTTTTGAGATGCCGTTCTATGAGCCTGAAAGTGGTTTCTGTGACACAGTATCTGTGTCTTCCTTAGGATGGTCCATAAGCATCCTGCAAATGCAAATAGCTACCATGTTTCCCCAAAAATAAGACCCTGTCTTATATATATTTTTTAACCCCGAAATAAGCGCTTGGCCTTATTTTTGGGGAGGTCTTATTATTTGGGGGTGCATGGAGTAAGATGGGGCTCCTCTTGCCATCTTACCTGATTTCCAGCTGAGTTTAAATATTTTCAGGGAGGGCTTATTTTTGGGGAGGCTTATTTTAGCTCATGCGCTCAAAAGCTCGATTGGATTTATTATCAGAGGATGTCTTATTTTCGGGGAAACAGGGTATTTCTTCTTAGAGTATGGTTTTAGCCATACTTGAATTGATTTTTTTTGTTTGTTTTTTTATTAAATTTGTATGCCGCCCTTCTCCCGAAGGACTCAGGGCAGTGAACAGCCACAGAATAAAAAACACATACATACAAAAATTTAAGATAGAATAAAAATGAATTAAAAAATTTGGCTGAGACAAATTTAAAATACCCAATAATTTAAAAACAAATTAAAATTTACATTTAACAGGGGAAGAGATTTAGGCCAGGCCAGCTTGATGAAATAGAAAAATCTTAAGTGTGCGACGGAAGGTGCGCAGACCCAGGATCGTCCGTATCTCCGGGGGGAGCTCATTCCAGATCGTAGGTGCCCCCACAGAGAAGGCTCTCCCCCTGGGGGCCGCCAGTCGACATTGTTTGGCCGATGGCACCCGGAGGAGCCCCTCTCTATGGGACCGTACTGGCCGGTGGGAGGCTATTAGTGGTAGCAGGCGGTCCCATAGATAACAAGGTCCTAAGCCATGGAGCGCTCTAAAGGTGATAACCAAAATGTTGAAACGCATCCGGAAGACCACCGGGAGCCAGTGCAGCTCGCGCAGGAGAGGTGTTACATGGGAATGCCACATCATTCCCATAACCACCCGCGTGGCTGCATTCTGCACCAGTTGGAGCCTCCGAGTGCTCCTCAAGGGGAGCCCCATGTAGAGAGCGCTACAGGATATTCATAATATCCTGAATGCTACGGCTAAAAAAGAAAGAAAACTGCCTCCCCAGAGCAATTCCCTTGCTTGGCTCCTACAGTATGGTCTTTTATGACACTATCATCTGAAGAACTATTGGGACTGTTCTTTTATTCTTATAATCTTACACTACGTTTATTGCAGTTCCTGTTTTAGCTTGCAGATTTTATTTTACGTTTCCTTGATATGTTCGTTTTACTGCATGGTGTTTTTAGGTTGCCTGTGTATTTTTAAAAATATGGTATTTATGCTTTCATTGACTGCATACTACCCACAATTTGGGGATGATGTAAATGTTCAACAAATATGGGTAGTCCTCAACATACGACCGCAATTTTGATTAGAATTTCTGTTGCTAGGCAAGGTAAGGTGGTTATTAATTTTATAATCTTTTTTTGCCACGGTAGTTAAATGAATCACTGCAGTTAACTGAATTATGTGGTCATTAAGCGAATCTGGCTTCTCCCACTGACTTTGCTTGTAAGAAGCCAGTTGGGGAGGTTGCAAATAGCAATTAGGTAACCCTGGGACACTGCAACCATTATAAAAACATGCTACTTGCGTAGAAAGTCAGCACACACACACCCTCCTAGAGAATGAAATATTTTGGGGAATATTAAAAAGGCAGGATAGATGATTTCCCCTAAAGGAGAAATGGGAAAAAAAATCTTAAGGGAGGCAGAAACCAGTCCCAGTCTCCCTGCCCCAAGCAGAAACTGAGGAGGCCAGCTTTTAGAAATGCAGATTTGGTAATCCATTCAGAAAGACTGGGTCAGACGGAAACTTCAGATAAGGAATAAGCCAAAGGTTGACAAGATTAGCTCAGACAAACCCGGTAGAATTTGCATTTCCCCTTTTGCCTATAGAGCCAGCCATGACTCCTACATGACCCCATAGGGATCTAAAAGGTATAAAACCCACCCACTCTCAATTCCATTTTGTCAGCTGTCTCAGAACTGCACGCTGTGTGTGTGTTGGTTCTGTTCACCAATAAACAGAATCTTTCTTTCTAATCAGCCTCCATTTTATTCCTGGTTTCGAACTGGACATGGGTTTTTCTTCCAACACTTGCCAATCACTCAATTTTTAATCATGTGACTGTGGAGGAATGCTGCCACGATCCTAAGTGTGAGGACTAGTTGTAAAGTCACTTTTGTGAGTGTTGTTGTAAATTTGACTAGATGAATGGTTGCAAATCGAGGACTACTTGTAAGTGGGGAAGAAATGGCTTATGGAAAGCTATTTTTCTCCTCTGCTTAAAAAGTAAATACAAGGGGATCAACTTTCCTTCAGACCACTGCTTCTCTTTGGCTGCAATTTTATGCCTCTTTACCTAAGACTGACTCATGGTACTGCAGTCATCTGTGCTGACAAGTATTGGATTTCACTTTTAAAGATGCTGCTGTTATCACTTCAAAGTAAAGGTCCGGTGGTCTGAAGCACAATATGATAAATACATGTTTCTTGAAAACTGTTTTGAAACAGGAAGTTCAGAATTTCCAGAAAGAAACATGATCTCATCCTACAGAGAAGTTCATTTATTTATTTTTTTGTTTACTAGCAATTTATATGGCCCTTGATAAAAATATAATCACAATGGAGGTAGTTTGCAAAATCCACCTTTCTAACATTTTCGAATATCAAGAGGTAAATAGAAATATGCTAACCATCACAATGGGTAAAATGGAAGCGTACCATCCAAGTGTAAAGTGGCAGAGAGTGGAAAGCGTACCATCCAAGTGTAAAGTGGCAGAGAGTGGAAATTGTACATTTTAAAATCTGAAATGAAGGTAGCACATTCTGGATATTGCCACTTCACAGGAAGTCAAAGGGTGATACTGTATTCCTTCTGGTATCAGACAACTATTTTTAGAAGAGAACTATCAGATTGGCCCTGCAGAAATCCCAACAGTAGCTAGATAGCAGCAAAGAAATAAAGAGAACTCATAACTCTTTGCTGCCATCTAATGGTTGGAGTTTTGTGGGGTATTAGAAGGGATAAAGGAGAAAAGCTACAGGGAGCAAGCTTCCTCTTTCATTCCAGAACTTGTGCTCCCTTTGCTACTGCTTGCTCCTGTTCTCATCAATTCACAATTTCTCTTATTCTTTCTCATTATTATTTATGCTATCAAAAAGGCAATGGCAAACCAATTCCAAGAAAATATCACCGACACATCCATACAGTTATCAGAAGCTGGGTTATACTTGAAAGAGAATTTTCCTGTTATTTCTTTAAGATTATCAGTTTAAAGATAACTGTCTTATTTCTGAACAAGGATTAGATTAAAACATAATAATATATAAAGTAATAATGTGGATGCTCCATTGGTAAAGGTTTTCACAAAGAAGGGATCCCAAAGGAACTGAAGAAGCTTCTTGGATGAGAGGCAAAACATTTTCAAAGAAAAAAAACCCAAGAAAGTCCAGTTGCCTTTTGAAAAGAAGTTTTGGGATAACCATGGCCTGGATAGAGTAGAGTAGAGTAGAGTAGAGTAGAGTAGAGTAGAGTAGAGTAGAGTAGAGTAGAGTAGAATAGGAGTAGAGAATACTCCTATTATACTAGATATAATATATTATACTAGATATACTAGAGTATATCCTAGGGACGTGGTGGCTCAGTGGCTAAGATGCTGAGCTTGTCAATCGAAAGGTCGACAGTTCAGTGGTTCGAATCCCTAGTGCCGCATAACGGGGTGAGCTCCCATTACTTGTCCCAGCTTCTGCCAACCTAGCAGTTCGAAAGTACATAAAAAATGCAAGTAGAAAAATACTTCCCACCTTTGGTGGAAAGGTAACAGCGTTCTGTGCGCCTTTGGCGTTGAGTCATGCTGGCCACATTGACCACGGAGACATCTTTGGACAGCACTGGCTCTTCGGCTTTGAAACCGCCCCCTAGAGTCAGGAACGAATAGCACATATGTGTGAGGGGAACCTTTACCTTTACCTTTTAAAGTAGAGTAGAGTAGAGTAGAGTAGAGTAGAGTAGAGTAGAATCTTTATTGTCACTTTAAAATTACACTAATCAGCATATATTAAAATGAAATTTTGTTGCATTCAGCTCTCAAAAGATAACCATTATGCATATACTCACATACCCACATATATATAACACCGAGAAACATCACAGTCTAGTTCGATGTATACATATATATGGTAGGGGGAAAAAAGAACCCTGTGAATTTGCCAGACCGATGGCATAAGGAACAAAGCTGTTACAGAATCTAGCAGTCCTGCAATAGATATTTTGAAACCTCCTCCCAGAGGGGAGCAACAGAAACAGACCGTGAAGTGGGTGTGTGGGGTCTCTAACAAAGTTTCGAGATCTAAACACATGGTGTTATAAGCATTATCCTGAATAACGGGAAGTGAGCTTCCTATAATCTTCTCAGCTGTCCTTACCATTCTCTGCATGGACTGTCTATCTGAGGCACTGCTGCCACCAAACCAAACAGTGATGCAGTTTGTCAAAACACTCTCAATCATGCCTCTGTAAAAAATGGCCAGGACAGAAGGCGAAAGATGTGTTCTCATAAACGGAGGAGAAAGGTGTGCTCCAGTAGTGGGATTCAAATTTTTTTACTACCAGTTCTGTAGGCGTGGCTTGGTGGATGTGGCAATGGAAGGATACTGTAAAATCTCCATTCCCACTCCACTCCAGGGGAAGGTTATTGCAAAATCCCCATTTCCTCCTGATTAGCTGGGGCTCGGGAGGCAGAGAATAGATGGGAGCGGGGCCAGTCAGAGGTGGTATTTACCGGTTCTCTGAACTACTCAAAATTTCCACTACCGGTTCTCCAGAACTGGTCAGAAACTGCTGAATAGCACCTCTGATATGTTCTCCTCAGAAAGATGTGCTCTCCTCTCAAGATCCAATGCAGACGCAGCTGAACAAGGCGCCACCATCTTGAAGAAAAAAAAAATGATGATTTTTGGATGATTGAGAATCTTCCAAACTGTTCTGCCCCAGCTATGGACCCCAAAGAGCACAACACACACAAAGTCTGTTCAAATTTGTCTGGGACAGAGGTGGATTTCAGCAGGTAATAACCAGTTCTGGAGAACCAGTAGCAGAAATTTTGAGTAGTTCGGAGAACAGGTAGTAAATATTCTGACTGGCCCCACTCCCATCTATTCTCTGCCTCCCAATTCCCAGCTGATTGGGAGAAAATGGGGCTTTTGCAGTAACCTTCTGCTAGAGTGGGAAGGGAATGGAGTTTTTATAGTATCCTTCCCCTGCCACACCCACCAAGCCACGCCCACCAAGCCATGCCCATAGAACCAGTAGTAAAAATTTTTGAAACCCACCACTGGTCTGGGATGCTCTAAAGACTTCCAAGGTCCCTTCCAGCCCTATGATTGTGCTGGCAAATTCCCCCATATTTAATAATTATGTCTGAGAGATACTAGCTCTTCCAAGCCAAAAATGTAGAAATAAACCTCTCTGTGATAGGATTCTACCCAAAATTATACTATCTTGGGCGTGAATGGAATAGGACACCCCTGTGCATAATGAAAAATAAAACCAGATTACCAAAGAGAAAGATGCTGGTTTGCATAAGGATGGGCTTGTGTCTGAAAGAATTCAAGCCATCTCCTGTCACTTCGCTTTGCAATAATATAGCTCAACAGTCTATGCCTCAAATGAGGCTTTGGATGGTCCATTTCGGTTTTAAAGCGCCGATAATTCCATACACTGCAAATGCTTTTATTTAATAGGCGCAGTATTGATTTTTCCATTATGAATTCTGCTTGCTACTATGTCCTGAAATTTGTACCTGATACTGGCGCAGTAGTTCACGGCAAGAAAATTAGGCAAATATTTTCTTTTCCGATAATCAGCTCTTCTATATCTCACCAGCATTGCTAGCCACAAAAGATAGTGTAGTTATTTTAAAATGGGCCCCTACTTTTCTTTTCTAGGCGGCATCAAGATCGGATTGGGCTGGCTCTAAAAGCCTTGAGAATATGAATCCACCTTTCTTCGATACTACCACATTATTTTCTTGCGACACATCAGGCCTAAAATGCACTTTCCAAATGGGCTTCTCAACTTCAGACGTTAACATTTTGGTTACAGATGAGTAGATTAGCAGGTCATGGGTGGAATTAGACGGAGCCTGGAATGTAACATTAAACATCTCAATATGGTTGTCTTGACAGTGACAATGACAATGGGTTGTATCCATTGTGTTTGATGGTTGATGGAATGACATCTGTGGAATGTTTTTTTTCCCTCCCCTACCTCTTGTCTCATCTTCTGTTAAATGCTCTCAACTCATTGCTTGCCTATTGCTCGGGAGATGCATCCCTTTCCTGTTGATTTAGGTACTTCCAAAGAGAATTTGCATTCATTTAACAAGCAGAGCCGTGTAGCCTGTTTATCAGCTTTGTGTTTCTTGTGTACCGATGTTCCCGTATAGAATGTCTTCCTTTTGTTATACAGCCCTTGACATACAATCACAATTTAGCCCAAAAGTTCTGTTGCTAAGTGAGACATTTGTTAAGTGAATTTTGCCCCATTTTACGACCTTTCTTGCCACAGTTGTTAAGCGAATCACTGCAGCAGTCAAGTTAGTAAGTATGGTTGTTAAGTGAATCTGACTTCTCCGTTGACTTAGCTTCTCAGAAGTTCGCAAAAGGTGTTTGCATGGCCCTGGGAAACTGCAACCGTCATAAATGTGAGTCAGTTGGTATTCACATGATCCCAGGACACTACAACCGTCATAAATATGAGTCAGTTGCAAGCATTTGAATTCTGATCATGTGACCATGGAGATACCGCAAAGGTCGTAAATGTGGAAAATGGCCATAACTCATTTTTTCCAGTGCTGTTGTAACTTCAAACCAGTAGTGGGTTACCCCTAGTTTGGACTGGTTCACAAGAGCCGGTAGTAAAACTGGTGGGAGGCTCCGCCCACTGCCCTGGATGTCATCATAGGTGATCTGCGCATGCACAGAAGCTTCCCGCGATCCCGTTGCGAACTGGTACTAAAGGTAAGTGGAACCCACCCCTGCTTCGAACGGTCACTAAATGAAATATTGTAAGTTGACGACTACCTGTAATCAATTGTAGGCTTATTTTGAAGTGAGTTCTACTCAGTTCAGTGGGGGCAGACATCCAAGGAACTGTGCATGGGACTTTAGCCTTAGTGTGATTATGACTTAAAGGAACCCTCAAGATAGTTTTTTAGGCCACAAATCCCATCCATGCAAATCAGCATGACTAACAAAGAAGAACTGTGAGGGGGGAAAATGCGCTCTCTTGCCTCTAAATTGTTGAATTACTTTCATACTCTTTAGTTGGCATAGGTTGTGTGAGCTACAGCATCATGGGAACAGGAAATCGATTCATCTGCCTGGCATCTGGTTTGGAAAGGCATTTTAAAAGTAGCTTTACAGAGGCTATTACAAATATTACATTTTGGTCAATTTCAGCCTGCCTGTGGCCCATCCTCCCTGCCCATTACTTTTAACATTGCTGTAATGAGAATCACTTAGAAAATGACATGCATCTCTTTCAAGAAACTTTAAGAACCGTAACATATTTATAATTGTCAAGATACAGCCATTTTCAAATTTGCAATGTTTTGATCTGCAAAGTGCTAATTTGCTTGAACAGAACTTCTGACTGAGTACAGGTTTCCAAAGATCTCCAGTCAGTACAAGAATACTAATTGATTGCCTTAAATAAGGAAGCCAGTTCTAATAGTGCCGCGGTTTGGTTTGAATTTTATTCTGGACCACTTCTCACTAAGACACAAGTCTCTTTTGAGTAATTCTTTATCAATGTGCCCTTCCTGGTGATTTATTGCAGTAATACATCATTGGAGTGACAGCTGATTTTGATGATATATAGTCTAATACATCATCATAGCAACACCCTCATTTGGATTGTATATCGCATAAAAGTAAAATATACTATTTTTCATCCCCTCCCCTTTGGTCCATTTGCAAACTCAGCTAGTGGGAGGGTGGGAACTAGAAGGAAAGAGAAATTACAAAGAAGTAAATACTTCTCTTCGGGAAAAAATTAATGGACTAAATTGCTGCAGAAGAGCTCAGAAAGTAGACTTGGAAGAATTGATGGTTTTGCTATGAAGCAGCTGTTTTCAAAATGGCAAGCATAACGTATGGCAAATGGTTGTTTGATAGTTCTTTCTAGGAAGGCTGAAATGAAAAGGTATCAAATAATTTGCAGGTGGAACATATGGCTGACATCACCCTGAGACGAAATCTTCAACTGAAAGCAATTAGCATTCTTAAAAGGACCTGAAGGTTTTGTTTTGGTTTTTTTAGCAAACATTTTGAAATGGCATCAGACTGAAGAAGATGCTTAAACAGAGGTAAAATGCCACTGACTTGCTTGGAAGGTGAATTCACAAGCAAACAAACAAACAAACAAACAAACAAACAAACAAGAAAGAGATAATGATAAGCTTAGAATGTTTGAATCCTAGCCATGGCTAAAGACTCTGTACATGAAATATTATCAGGGGTGGGCTTCAAAAATTTTAGCAAGGGGTTCTCTGCCTGGTTGCTGGGTGGGTGTTGCCATGGTGGGCGTGGCCTAGTCAGGCTCCTGCACCATGGCGGGGGGCATTTTTGCCGTCCCTGGGATCTGGAGGCTTTGCTTGAGCCTCTGGGAGGGTGAAAACGGCCTCCCCAGGCTTTGGAGGCCCTCTGGAGCCTGAACTTCCAGTAGGCCCATTTTTCACCTTCCCTTCACTCATGCCCTGCACTTACCTGCATCCAAAACGGGCCACATGGGGACTCCTGGGAGAGGTGGGGCAGGGTGAGCGGGGCGGGGCTAGCCACAATTTGGGGGTTCTCTGAACTGCACAGAATCTTAGTTAGAGGTTCTCCCAAACCCCTGCGAACCCCCAGCAGCCCACCCCTGTATAGTATTCAACATTTCCTGGGAATACGATCCTTTGAATTTCGAAGGACCTATTTCCAAATAAACATATTGGGAGGATTTTCCTTATTCCCCCCACCCCCACCCTTTAAACCATTCCTTGAATTGCTGGGACCCAGGCATTTTAATGGGGATTCTGCTCCCCTTTTCATTCCCTGGTGCTAGATAGCCAACTCTTCAGAACATTTCTAAAGATTCTGTTCATAGTTGGGTCCAAGCTTAAAATTACACAAGCTAGCTGTATTGAATGTTTGTTCTCTAGAAATGAATATATCTTTTTGGCTCTTTGCATAAGCATGGAGATTATATTCTTATCCCAAAGTCCTGTCATGACTATCTTTTGGTCACTATTCTGGTGGTAGTGACTCTAATGTTTCCCAAGCCACACTACAATATAGAATCTCAAATTATTCCTTACAGTCATATCATTCTGCAGGGTTCCCCCCCCCTCCCAAAATAACTTTGGTATGGTTCTGCTACATTCTGGAGTTTTCAGTAATCTTTGGTTACTGCAGTTTTCACACCTGGTCTTGGTTCATCAATGAAAGAAGTTCTATCCTCACAACCTTGGTAACAATTTAGAGCTGAGGATACAGCTAATAGTCTGATTTCAAGGGTCACTCTGCGTGGAGGTTTGTCTTATCGATCACCAAATCTACTACTGCTCTCCCTACCCTCCATTGTCAATTTACTCAAACAAATGCCCCCTTTTAGCAAAATTGGGATATACAGTATAATTTGCTGTGTGGCAAAGCACCAAAATGATAAATTGGAGCTTGGCAGCTTTATATATATATATATAAAACTCTCAGGAGAAGATAAATTAGAGCTCTCCTTTGTCTTGGGTGAGTCCTGAATTCTTTGAGTTACTTAAATATGCAGTTCAAAAATGCTAATGTTTAGATAAGACTATTGCAATTAGAGAACGTTATCTGATTATGATTAAAAATGATAAAATCATGTACCTGAATTTTAATGCTGTAAATCTGGAAGCAAACAGAATGGAATTTAGGATATAATTGTAGCATAGTGTATGCAAAAGTCCCCATATTTAGTATTTGACAGCACTCGCTAGTCTTTGAAAATCTATCCTCGCAACCTTTGGAGAGCTGCCACAAATAAATGTGTAGACCAAGTAGAGCTAGTTTATGTACCATTGTACTCACTGGGTGAAAAATAGCTTCTCAAATATTGTAACGTTTGTTAAATCAGTGAGAACACTTCTCAGAAAGAGACTGACTTGTGTTGCCCAATACATGGGCAAAACAGTCTAAACTGGAATATAATTTAAAATTTATTTAAAGCTTTGAGGCTTTGATACTAAACACATTCCAAACCTCAGATTCCTTTACAAAGTTGGTAAATTTCACAAGATTAAGACGTATTTTGAAAAGAAAAAGAATGTTTTACCCCAGGATTCAAAATTTGAGCTAGCAATTACTTAGAGAGAATAGAAAAAGGTTTGAAATCAATATTCCCTTTCTCTGTAATATACTGTAGATACACATATATCTTCCAATTTCACCTCCAGTCGAATGGGCTGTTCAGATTTTGGGAGAAACATCAAGTCCTGCAGAGTTCCATTAAAAAAGATAAAAGTGGCATTGTTTAAAATACGCATACTATAAGCAGAACATTTTCTTTCAAACTATCTTCAGCTCATTTGAGATCAAACAAGCTAGAACAAAGATTTTTTTCCCCCTAGTATTGGCTAGATTTTTGTTATTTTTTTTATTAATTACAGCTTTGAATGAATAAAGAAAAAAGGAAGTATCCCCCCCCCCACACACACTATATTGGAAAGAAAGAAACCACTGTTCTAATGTTTAATATGTAACCCGCAAAATCAGGTTTGTTCTGTCTTTGATGAGACTAAAAATCCCTTGTCAAATAGAACATTTGAGCTCTGGAGCCTTCTGTGATTAGAGCATAAATGTTTCAAACATCTCATCCATTTCGTATGATGCTGACTGTCAGCGTTTTTCCTTTCTGCAATTTGATACAAATTTGCCTAATTCCTACTAAGACATAGGAATTATAAGTTTCAGGCTTGCTTTACTGTATTTTTCTGTTCGATATATTTGAAGTATTACATGCAGAAATTTGAACACACCCATCCAGAAATATTAACACTTGATCTTTCCCTTTATTGCTTTAATACACAAATGCTTAGAGAGAATATATTCATGGTCTGTAGTGTGACCTGTCCAGGGATACAATTTAGTATGATATGATGGTGTTCATTATTAGATGTGGACTGTGAGCAGATACAAGTGACTTAAATTTTAACTATGAAGTCAATGGTGTCTGAAAGTTTGAAAACCAGAAAAAAATGCAGTAATTGCAGAACAAAAATCTACAAAACAGATAAAAACATATATGTACATATATTTAGTTCACATGATCTGCTGATAATATTGCATGGTAAAGTAATAAATACAATTACATTAAAGTTATTTTTGCAAATAAGAAAATATATTAAAAAGCAAGTATATTAAAAAGCTATATATGTCATCTGTATCTGATATAGATAACATATAGACTTACATATTTACTTACGTCATGGTGGCCAATCAGATTGTGACATTTCATTCATCTTACCTAACTTTAAAACAAAAAAGAAACATATGGACAATTAAGCATACAGTATACAGTAACATATCTCTAAGTAGTTTTAGTTGAAACTTCTATTGATAAAATGCTTGCTGAGATATGGGAAAGGAATTAAATTAATCAGATCACCGATGAAACATAGATTTCCTTTTGTCCTTGTATAATATTAACCCTTGTGCAATCAGTTTATTCTTATGGGATTAACACAAAATAGAAAACATGTTTTGAACAAGACACTCTTAACTCAAAACATTCCGCTTGTTAGAATAAAGCTCAAAATATTTCAAATGTTCCACCTAGGGGAATTGAGAGTCAGAGTTTCTCAGGGTAAAGATGTTAGTTAAATCAAGAAGCAACTGTCAGCCAGCTTCAAAGCTGAGAAGTACAATGTAAAAAGTCTGTGCTGGAATTAAATAGTGGGTATAAAAGGGGGATTTCATCCTTCTTGTAATAAATGACAATTAACAATTTTAGTGACTTCTACTAAAAAAAAATAAAGCATATAGATTTATATACTGCTTGACACTGCTTTACAGCCCTCTTTAAGCAGTTTACAGAGTCAAGATATTGCTCCCACAATCTGGGTCTTCATTTTACCGACCTCAGAAGGATGGAAGACTGAGTCCGCTTTGAGCGAGGCAGAATCAAACTATTGACAGTCGGCAGAATCAGCCTGCAATACTGCATTCTAACCACTGTGCCACCACAGCTCATTAGGCAATATGCAATAAAGATTCTTTTCTAGTTATGCCATCTCATGCTTTAAAAGCCTTAAGGCAAATACAAATCCAGATCTAGTCAAGCTGTACCACATGATACTCAGAAATACAGAGTATTCTGCCAAAATGTAGCCAATACACTTGTCAGCATGACTGCCATTTCCCTGCCACATCAAGAAGAAAAGCATCACACATAGCTTGGGGATCAATATAATGGCTATTGATTTCCTGGGAACTCCACTAATCAACTATAAATCAAACAGCTTCTTGTCTCAGTATCAAATCAAATAGTCCAGGTAGCTAGGGCAGGAGTCTCCAACCTTGGCAACTTTAAGACTTGTGGATTTCAACTCCCAGAGTTCCTCAGCCAGCAAGTCTTAAAGTTGCCAAGGTTGGAGACCCCTGGCCTAGGGTTTCCCAATCTTCCCATGCTGGCTGAGGAACTCTGGGAGTTGACGTCCACGAGTCTTAAAGTTGCCAAGGTTGGGAAGCCATGGCCTTGACTATGAACCAGCAACTAAACAGGTAGACTGAACTTCCCACTTTTCACTGTGGGAGTTGCCTACTTACCGGACAGATTGCATGGGAATCTAAACAAATGTAATACATTGAACATTCAGTCTGAGCTTTATATTTCCTCAAAACCAGAAGATGCTTATTTTCATATCCACTGTTAGTCCTGGAAAGTCATTGGATAACTTTGGGCAAGCCATTCTCTCATAGTCCAATCTACCCCACAGTGTTGTGGGGTAGATGTGAAGAAAACTAAAAGGAGGAAAAAATCAATTTGCCCCAACTTTTTTTTTTGTCCAGGAAGGAATACAAAACCTGTTTTTTTTTTCATTTAGATCCTGGCACCGAGCAATTTTTGAATCTGTTTGAAAGCAGGTGCATGCCTGGTAAACTATTGTGCAACAGGGAAGTTAGCATTCAAGTTGAAAGTGTATTATGCTATGCTTTACATGCAGTGGTGGGTTTCAAAAATTTTTACTAACAGTTCTGTGGGTGTGGGTGTGTCTTGGTGGGTGTGGCAGGGGAAGGATACTGTAAAATCTCCATTCCTACCCCACTTCAGGGGAAGGATACTGCAAAATCCCCATTTCCTCCTGATCAGCTGGGACTCAGGAGGCAGAGAATAGATGGGAGTGTGACCAGTCAGAATTGTTACTACCGGTTCTCCAAACTATTCAAAATTTCCGCTACCGGTTCTCCAGAACTGGTCAGAACCTGCTGAAACCCATCTCCGTCTACATGGTAGAAGTACACAGCAATATGTACAAGCCATTTCTATTACAATAAGCCTGTCTAATTTACAAAAACAGAATCAAAGTTTTATTTTTTTTCTCAATACAAACACAAAAACCGGAGGCAATTTTGAGCTAGAGAGCAAAATTCAATATAATCTCTTATTTGGATAAAAGAAACATTTTAACCAAATCAACAATAAAGTGTTGTATATATCTCCAATCATAAATAAAAAGAACCCCAAATCTGCATCAGCGTTGATAATCTGTTGAGATAACTAATATTTCTGCTACACTGTTGTGAAGATTATTAATACAATATTGATGCATTATTCATCCTTGGCATTCATATGCGCTCTAGCATGCTGATGCTAAATGTTGATGTAATGTCTGGCCACCCTGTTTATTCTGACAAAGTGGGCATCTGATAGGATCCAGGAAGTTGCCAATAGTGAATAACAGAAGTTCAGTGTACTTTGTGATAGGACTTGAACATTTTGGCAAAGCCCCTCCCTCTAGAACAGAATCTCCCCCAGAGATTCACTTTGCCCCTATCCTGGCCTTATTGAAACAAGGCCTTCAAATCTAGCTTTTCTCCCAGCTTTTTGATAGGTTGAATGGTGGGCCCTTTGTAGGTATACTTGTGGTCGTGAAGATGTGACTGATACCATCCACTCGGACGGCTGATTGGTCAAAATTCAGCGGGGGGGGGGGGAAACCCAACCCAATCACAGTCCACAAAACAACCTGATTGTTGACAGAATCAGAAGAGTCAAACTGAGAGCAGCCATATTTTGTTTCATACTCAGAACAAGGTCAGACCTGTTAAACAATGTGATTTGGTTCAGATCAGAATTCTCAAACCAACTATTTCAAAGTTAAAACAGGTTCTACTTTTTCAAGACTTTTACAGAACATTGCTGAGAATAATTTAAATGGTATGACTTGCAGGTAAAGGACCACATGCAGAGTTCTTCCCAGTCAATTTATCGGCTACCTATAAGGCAGAACAGTTCAGTGGTTATAGTACATAGATGTTCCATGACGGTGATCCAGAACTCTGAGATATCATGTCCATCATGCAGAGTACCACATGGGTATCACTTTTTCACTATGTTCACATGGAATTTCAATCTAATGTTGCCACTGACATATTTATCTGAAGTTTAATCTTCATCAGAAGTATGGATATATAACACGGCAATTTAGCCAGGCAGAAAATAAGGGTATTTTGAAAGGAGTAGCAAAATTTCTTGGCAGGTCCAACCATTTACCACTGTGATATTTAACTGTGCCCTAACAAGCATTTATTCTTAAAAGCAGGTCTCGGTTCACGAAAGCACATCCATAGAAGCACATTGCCCTTTTCGACAGGATGCATTTCAAGCAAGATCCATAGGTTATTACCAGACTGCTATAGTCAGATAAGGCAAAATTATATATTACCTTTTATAAGGGCAATTTTACATGGTAAATATGTAGCCTGCAGCTTTGCTGGGGAAAAAAAAAGTGCAGGTCATAGAAATGTAATTGTCCGTATTGGGAAGTATGCAATAAGCAAAATGTAGGTTAAATATTGATTCGAACATGGACGTGAGATGATAATTACAGTCTAAGCCCATTGAACTTAGAGGGACATTCTCCTGTGTGTAAATGTATGTGTATGTGAGACAGACAGGGAGATAGGAAGACGATTTCTGTATTGTGCAAATGACAGAATTATTTCTGCAAGGCAAGGATGCTTTCAGAAAATGGGTATATATTGTACGAAAGTACACAGATCACAAGGAATGCAGTAACTCAGTGGCTAAGACGCTGAGCTTGTTGATTGAAAGGTCGGCAGTTCAGCTGTTCGAATCCCTAGTGCAACGTAATGGAGTGAGCTCCTGTTACTTGTCCCAGCCAACCTAGCAGTTCAAAAGCACGTAAAAAATGCAAGTAGAAAAAATAGGGACCACCTTTGGTGGGATGGTAACAGCATTCCGTGCACCTTTGGCATTTAGTCATGCCGGTCACATGACCACAGAAATGTCTTCAGACAGCGCTGGCTCTTCGGCTTTGAAACGGAGATGAGCACCGTCCCCTAGAGTCGGGAACGACTAGCATATATGTGCGAGGGAAACCTTTACCTTTGCCTTTTACACAGATCACCCAAGTTGTTTCTGTGTCCTAATTTATTCATTAGCAGAATTCAACAGTATGTTTTCGTCAGCAAAACAACAACAGCAACAACAAAACCCCCAAAACAAACAGGATGGTGATTTTTTTTTTCTCCTCCCACGCCTGCTTCCAATAGCCGCTTCAGAGCCTCAACCCCAAACCCTGGTAGTTGGTTTTCAAAATTCAAAAGAGTTACAAAGAGGGGGGAAAGAATGATTTTTCTGTGGAACAAGCATATTTCTCTTTACACAATGCTGGATTCTGTTAAGTGTGATCCCTGATGTAAGTGCACACAGATCAAATGTAGTTCATGAACCCTACATAGACTGTTTGCCTTTGGTATAGAAAATGGTCTAACAGTGTAACTGAGTGGGAGGGGACTTTGGAGGTCTTCTAGTCCAACCCCCTGCTCAAGCAGGAACCACTTCAGACAAATGGTTGTTCAATCTCTTCTTAAAAATCTCCAGTGCTGGAGAGCACCCACAATTTCTGGAAGCCTGCAACATGGTACAAGTATCTTCCTACGTTCGGTGAAATGTCTCCAGTGTGCTTGAATGTAAAACAACCACCACAAATCTCTTTTAATACTTTTTGATGGACTATCACAAAATTAAATCAAAAACACAAACATCTTTAATCTTCTTTTCCAGCCACACTACCCCCCTTCCAATTCTCATCGCCTAAAGCCAATTGGAGGGAAGACCTTGCACAATGAATAAGAGAATAGGGACAGAAAATATAGAGTTGTATTGCTGCACTGCAAGATATTGTAGCATGTGTTGCTTAAAGTCAGCTGGAAAATAAATGAATTGGGTTGTGTGTATGTGTGTGTGTGTGTGTTTTACTGACCATAACTTTAATGGTGGTGTGCCAAATGAGTAAGGGTTCTTATTCCACTGGAAAGCCTCCTGGAATTTATTTCCAAGTCTCCAAATAGGCAAGTGTGCATATTGACTCATTGTTTGCCTTATTTCCTGTTTTAATTGAGTGTCAAAGGTTATACATTGCTATTAGAGTAAGACATGAGTGGCAGCAGAGGTCAGGGACTCTCTGGCATTCGATTAGAGCCATAAAAACCAAATAGTATGATAATTTCACCTGCTCTAACCCCAATTTTTCCAAGATGGTCTAGACATTGACCTTATTGTTTGACTGCCATTGACTCTGTAAACTGCAGCCACCCAAACGCTGCTTACTAAACAGAAATGTGCCCTCTGCGACCATGATGGGAAATAAAACAATAAAATACAAATAGCGATTCAAAGGAGAGACTAATCCAGGTGACAGAAAATGATGAAATAATGTCTCTGTTGTCGATTGGTCTGACTGGTTTACCACAGAAGCAATTTCTTTTATCTATCTCAATTGCGTGTATTTAGCCCCCTCCTCCCTGCCCCATCATCTGCCTCTCCTCTCTTTCTCTCTCTGTCAATCGAGGCAGATGCGATAAATTTAGCAGGTCTCGAAGCTGGTTTATTTCTGTCCTCAACTTTTGTGTTGCAAAAGAGAAGATTTTGCTAGACGCTCAGTAACAATCGAAAGGAAAAAGACCCTCTTTTCCAACGAGCCTGTACTGAGATGCAACTTCGGGAGCAAATAATGTTCTAGCAAAGTTGTAACAAATGTCCTTCTAAAAGAGGGAAACCCCTCTGTACTAACGAAACTCTGAATATATTTTTTTTTTCACTCCCTTTAATCCTAAGCATGTTTTCCCAGAAATAAATATTACTTGTGGAGCAAGACTTATTTCCTATGAAGTGAATTTATTTTTTTTTATTTATTTATTTATTTATTTATTTATTTATTTATTTATTTATTTATTTATT
>WNWU01000034.1:10042785-10057191 GCA_012654045.1 Ptyas mucosa
ATTTATTTATTTATTTATTTATTTATTTATTTATTTATTTATTTATTATTAGATTTATAGACCGCCCTTCTCCCTGAAGGGACTCAGGGCGGTGAACAGGCAAAGATAAAAAACATAGATACAAAAATTTAAGAACCAATTTAAAACCAGATTAAATAATTGCCCCAACAATCTAAAACCCATTACAAAATATTAAAATCCCAAATTTAAAATTTAAAAATTATAAAATTAAAATTTTCATACAGAAAGGGAAGAAATTAGGCCAGGCCCGCCTGATGAAACAAAAAAGTTTTTAATTCACGGCGGAAGGCACGAAGATCCGGGATCCGCCGAATCTCTGGGGGGAGGTCGTTCCAGATAGTGGGTGCCCCCACAGAGAAAGCTCTCCCCCTGGGGGCCACCAGTCGACATTGTTTGGCCGACGGCACCTGGAGGAGCCCCTCTCTGTGGGAGAGCACCGGTCGGTGGGAGGCTATTGGAGGTAGTAGGCGGTCCCGTAAGTACCTGGGCCCTAAGCCATGGAGCGCTTTAAAGGTGATGACCAACACCTTGAAGCGCACCCAGAAGATCACCGGGAGCCAGTGCAGCTCGTGCAGGAGCGGTGTCACATGAGAGCGCCACGTCGCTCCCATCACTACCCGCGTGGCTGCACTCTGCGCCAGTTGGAGCCTCCAGGTGCTCCTCAGGGGGAGCCCCATGTAGAGAGCATTACAGTAGTCCAAGCGAGAGGTTACAAGGGCATGAGTGACCGTGAGTAAGGAGTCCCGCTCCAGAAAGGGGTGCAACTGGCGAATCAGGCGGACCTGATGAAAAATCCTCCTGGTCATGGCCGTCAGATGTTCATCTAAAGACAGCCGTGAATCCAGGAGGACGCCCAAGTTGCGCGCCCTCTCCGTGGGGGCCATTGATTCGCCCCAATAGTCAGCGATGGCACCAGCTGACTATGTCGGGACGTCGGAAACCACAGCCACTCGATGGATTGAGTCTGAGCCTGTTCCTCCCCATCCAGATCCGCACGGCCTCCAGGCACCGGGACATCACTTCAAGGGCATCGTTGGGGTGGTCTGGGGTGGAGATGTACAGCTGGGTGTCGTCAGTGTACTGAAGATATCTCACCCCAAAACCACGGATGATCTCACCCAGCGGCTTCACATAAATGTTGAACAGGAGGGGTGAGAGAACCGACCCCTGTGGCACCCCACATATGAGGGGCCTAGGAGTCGATCTCTGCCCCCCTGTCAACACTGACTGCGACCGGTTGGAGAGAAAGGAGGAGAACCACCATAACACAGTGCCTCCCACCCCCAACTCTTCCAACCGGTGCAGCATGATACCATGGTCGATAGTATCAAAAGCCGCTGAGAGAACTAACAGGACCAGGACAGAGGAGCAACCCCTGTCCCGAGCCCTCCAGAGATCATCAACCAACGTGACCAATGCCGTTTCCGTGCTGTACCCGGGTCTGAAGCCCGACTGGAACGGATCCAGATATGTCGTTTTCTCCAGGTGCTGGGAGAACTGTTGCACAACCACGCTCTCAACAACCTTCGCCAGAAAGCGAAGGTTGGAGACCGGACTATAATTTGCCAACATTGCTGGGTCCAGGGAAGGCTTCTTGAGGAGAGGCCTCACCACCGCCTCTTTCAAGGCGGCGGGAAAGTCACCCTCACCCAACGAAGCATTTATAATCCCCTGGAGCCAGTCTCGCGTCACCTCCTGGGAAGCCAGCACCAACCCGGAGGGACACGGGTCCAATAAACAAGTGGTCGCGTTCAGTCTACCCAGAATCCTGTCCACGTCCTCAAGGGTCACAGGGTCAAACTCAATCCAGATAACAGTCTCAGGACCTGCCCCATTCCCTCCCCCCGGAACCACCCAGTCGGAGTCCAGATCTTCCCAAATCTGAGTGATTTTGTCATACAGATACTGAACAAAGTCCTCAGCTCTCCCCTCCAAGGGGTCCTCCCGCGCTTCCTGGTGGAGCAGGGAGCGGGTCACCCTGAAGAGGGCGGCTGGGCGATTATCTGATGATGCAATAAGAGCAGCAAAATAATCACATTTAGCTGCTTTTGTTGCCACTAAGTAAGTCCTAATATGGGCTCTCACTAGTGTCCGGTCAGATTCAGAATGACTAGCCCTCCAACTACTCTCTAGGCGTCTTTTCCGGTGCTTCAACTCTCTCAGCTCCTCGGAGAACCAAAGAGCTGGTTGAGATTGGCGCCGGGTCAGAGGCCGCAAAGGCACGACCCGATCAAGAGCTCCGGCGACCGCCCTATCCCAGGCGGCCACCAGGTCTCCAGTCGAGGCGTGTGCCAGCACCTCAGGAACTGGCCCAATTTAGGACTACAAACCCCTCCTGCTATTTTTGTAGAACTAGTGGTAAATTACTTTTTGAACCTATTCAAATTTTTGAGTCCATCAATTTTTCAGGCAAAGAAATTGGATGTAATACTTTTTCTGAACTCTCCATGAAGGCTAAAACATTTGAAGAACGGTTGCAGGAATAGCTGTGTCTAGTCTAGTGAAAAGAAGGACTAGGGGTCACATGATAGCAGTGTTCCCATATTTGAGGGACTGCCACAAAGAAGAGGGGAGTCAAGAAACTGGACAGTCACATTTAGAATGGTATAGAGTCTCCTGCTTGAGCAGGGGGCTGGACTGGAAGATCTCTAAGGACCCTTCCAACTCTGTTATTCTGTTCTGTTATGAATAGGACAAATTCTCTAATCCTCTCAAGGAAAGGACTCTTATTTGTTCCCTATGACTATCATTAAGTGTTGTACCTTATGATTCTTGACGAATGTATCTTTTCTTTTATGTACACTGAGAGCATATGCACCAGGACAAATTCCTTGTGTGTCCAATCACACTTGGCCAATAATAAATTCTATTCTATTCTATTCTATTCTATTCTATTCTATTCTATTCTATTCTATTCTATTCTATTCTATTCTATTCTATTCTATTCTATTCTATTCTCAATAATTATTAAAGGAAAGGCATCCAATTCATGCATACTCATAAGGTCTTATTAAAAGTAAACTAATTCCAAACAACAACAATTCTCTAATCTCTAAAAATGAGCCCTGGTGGCGCAGCAGACTAAAGCACTGTTATTAACATCAGCTGCCTGCAATTACTGCAAGTTCTAATCTCACCAGGCTCCAGGTTGACTCAGCCTTCCATCCTTTCAAAGGTAGGTAAAATGAGGATCCAGATTGTGGGGGCAATAAGCTGACTTTGTATGAATATATACAAAAAGTATGAAGGCTATTGTTTAACGCATTGTAAGCCGCCCTGAGTCTCCGGAGAAGGGCGGCATATAAATCAAATCAAATTTAAAAAAAAACAATAACAAAGAAAAATAGAAGATTGCTCTACTTGAGTCTAATAACTATGCTTGCATCTTCCATTTTCTTGAAATTGTTCATGGCAATATCACTTTAGCTCAGGGGTATCCAAACTTGGCAAGTTTAAGACCTCTGGAGAATTCTGGGAGCTGAAGTCCACAAGTCCTAAACTTGCCAAGCTTGGACACCCCTGCTTTAGCTGGATAATGGATTTAGCTGAAAATTGTGACTTGTCCAATTGAATTTATGAAGATAATTCTCCCTAATCTAACTTCAACTCTTTTTGCACTACAAGGAGATGCCAACTCTAGAGCTGAGTACATTTCCAATTCATTTATTTATCAAATTATTTATTCAGATTTACAAGTAGAAGCAGAGGAAAGGCAAGGGAAAATAAAAGTAAAAATGTTGTAAAATTACTTACAAACTTCAAAATAATAGTGATATAAATCTACATATTAGGGTACCTTTTATTTAAGTAAAAGTTTTGTCAATATTAAATCAATGTTAAAGTTGGGCTATTATGCGTTAAGAACTGTAACCAGTATGACTCAAATTAAAATTATAAATTGAAATTTTAAAAATTTCAATAATTTGAAATTTTAAATAATTTCTGCCTAATTTAAGAAATTTTAGCAAAATCAATCATAAAGAGATTAAATATTAAAATCTTATATCAGGAAAAATTCAAACTTTGGATGTAGAACAAAACTATAAGGTTATACTCAAACATGATTTCCCCATTGAATTACATTCTGTATCATATTGATTTTTCAGACTTGAATTTGCCTGCTGTGATAAATAGCTTTGCAGTGAAGCCCATCAAAACAGGTGGAGCCTTCTCCCAAGTAATCTGGCAGCTCTCCTTTGCTCTTGTCTTTTCTCTGCCCTGTGTGCTTTCGGATACAACATGGAAGGCAGCTCCTACTCTTCTCTGACCTGAAAACTATCCCCAGCTGAAGTCCTCCATAAATCTCTTTTGGCCAGCAGTTCAGAGTCATTAATTAACCCAGTTTCTCATATGCCAGGAATGAGCTCATCCTCTCTCAAGCTGGCCTGCGAGGAAGAATCAGAGGAATCATTCAAGGGAGACATCATAACTCTTGACTTTGACTCTGACTATGGATCCCAGATTGGCTGAAGAACCTTCTGCAATGCTTTGACTTTTGGACTTACTTTGCCTACTTTTCTGCCTGCCGTTTTTGATTTGGAAACTTTGGGAGTTTAATAAGCCTGACTTCTGGGACTTCTTTCCTGCTCGTTTGTGGGTGTGTTTGTGTTCATACTTTCCCTGCCATTTGGGCATTTGTTTTAAAAGAATATTGGTAAAACTAGCAACTGCCTCTTGCGTGTGTTGGGTCTGGGCCAGGAGAAAATGGTTGGCCACTGAAATTTGTTATTGTGACTTGTAACTAAGTAAAGATACACATGTTTATAATTCCTCTGGTTTCCAGCATATCCAAATAATCTAGATCAGTGATTTTCAAACTTGGCAACTTTAAGATGTGTGGACTTCAACTCCCAGAATTTCTTGGCCATCAATTCCGGGAGTTAAAATCCATAACCTTTTAACATTTTACGTTGCCACGGAGGCCACTAGTCTTACTTAAGAATCTTAAGTAAAATTCTTTTGGCCCATAATTCCAAATGTTTCCTTAGCTGAATAGTGGCTTGGAAAAAGAAGTAATGAAATACATTTGTAAGCTAACTCACAGGGTACAATTTATTCAACACTAAATCCTACTTAGGACAATGGATAGCATAGGAATCTAAATTTAGGCACCCATCTTATTCTCTCTAATCTGGGAGTAAGCACCATTGAATTCGATAGACGTGTAAAAGATCACCCTGCTAAGATGATTTTGAGAAATGAAAGGAGGATAAAGAACTTAAAAGGCCCTCATAATCTATTTTTACTGAACTGCAATATAATAATAAGTATATAAAGTTTCATAAGTGCGTATTTGACATGTTGGTATTTAATTTGCGGTATTGATATCTTCATGACAGTATTGTTAGAGATGTACCCTAAGAGCACAGTTTTATGAGGGTGTTCAGAAATAAATCTGACTATTTTTAAAGGTTTTATATTAAGCTAAATTTGTATAGGATTGCAGCCTCGATTGCATACGCTTTGTATAAGATACAGTGGAATATTAATAGCAGTGTGTGTGTGTGTGTGTGTGAGGAGAGAGATGAACAGAAGGGGGAAAAAAGATTTTGCACTTGAATATGAAAAAAGGGGAAAAAATCTATAAGAAACAAAAAAAGAACAACATCTGTAAGGGGTGCTATTGCTACAGTGGTCAGTAAAGTGGTTCATCCTCTTTCATCTCCTCTGATATTAGTATCCATGGAAACCTCTTCTAATGGTCTCTACATCAGTCTGGGAAAGCAGGTAGGGCCCTCTGAAAAGTGACTGCATTAAAGGAATTCAATCCTCTGAAAAGAAGGTCAGCTCTTGAAAGCCTCCAAGAGCTTTGCCACGTAAGAAAGCTCGAGAGCTATAAATCCTTAGAGTCTTTGCTAAGGAGTTTAAGCTTCTGAGCATCACATCAGCATGCTGTAATACGGGGAGCAGAATGCAAAGCCTCCCTTCCTTCCAAATGCTGGTGGCTACGGAGAGCTTCCCCCCCCTCCTCCAATGACCAGAATACCGAGGGGAAAAGTCGACTTGAATCTAAAGATGAATTATGAGTAGGAGACAGTGGTCACATTCACATTTTTTCCCTACCGGTTCTGTGGGCGTGGCTTAGTGGTAGGGTCCTGTGATTGAGTGGGCATGTCCAACTCAATGTCACTCACGGCCACACCCACTCAGTCACATGCCTCGCCCACCAAGCCTCCCACACAGAACCCGGTAGGAAAAAATGTGTGTACGAGCACCAGAAGGGCTCAGCCTCATAGTGAATGCTACGGCAGAGGGAAGCTGAACTTTTCTCCCTCCATTACTTCCTCCCTGCTGCTACCTTTATGGTCCTCCCTGGCCCCCTCCTCCCAGGGATTACCTTAAAGAGATAGGCTGCAGCAGCTGTGCTGTGAATGGAGGGAGAAAAGTTCGGATTCTCTCTACTGCAGCATTTAATGTTGAATGGGTTGAGCGGTTGGAAGGGGCGAGTGAGCAGCCGAAAGGGGTGAGCGGCAAGCGGGCGGGCATGGACGGGGTCAACCAGTGGTGGTTTTTACCGGTCCAGTGAACCAATTCAAATCATCCCTACCGGTTTGCCCGAACAGGTCTAAACCAGTTGAATTTCATCCCTGTTAGGAGAGGACAGAGAAAGATGGACATAATGTAGATTTGAAGGAAAAGTGGGAAGATCAGATAGGTTTCTGCAGGAGATGAATTTGCAGGAATTAAAAACTCAAGTCAAACTTTTGAAATAATGCCATTGTTACTGGGTGCCTGTCTTCCAAGAAATGTAAATTGTTGGGACAATCAACTCTGACTCCCCCCCCCCCTCACTTTGGTATGCAAAATCATGAGTATTTTGCTACAATAGACAGAGGCAAGTAGTCAATAACAAGACTGCCGTGGTGGCACAGTGGTTAGAATGCAGTATTACAGGCTAACTCTGCCGACTGCCAGCAGTTTGATTCTCATCGGCTTAAGGTTGACTCAGCCTTCCATCCTTCCAAAGTCAGTAAAGTGAGGACCCAGATTGTTGGAAACAATATGCTGACTCTGTAAGCCACTTAGAGAGGGCTGTAAAGGATTATGAAGTGGTGTATAGATCTAATTGCTATTGCTACTAGGCGCTGAAGAGGACCAGGGCTTAGGATGTAGGCTATTAGAGCAAACACGGCCATGAAGAGATAGTGCTATGGAGTCCTCATACTTATGGGCCTAATTGCCCCATGGGTCGTCATAAATTTTTCAAGATCATTGCTGAGAATGAGAACTTTCAGAGTCTCACTTTTCTGTTGGCAGTACAGGTAGTCCTCTACTTAGAACAGTTCATTTAGTGACCATTCGAAGTTACAAAGGCACTGATAAAAGTGACTTACGACCATTTTTCTCACTTAGGTCCATTGCAGCATCCAAGTGATTTACATTCAGCTTCTTGACTACTGACTCACATTTATAATGGCTGCAATGTCCCGGGGTCATGTGATCACCTTTTGTGACCTTCTGACAAGCAAAGTCAATAGGGAAACCAGATTCACTTAACAACCGTATTACTAATTTAACAACCGCAGTGATTCACTTAACAAATGTGGCAAGAAAAGTCGTAGAATGGGGCAAAACTCACTTAACAACATAAATTTAGGCCTCAATTGCACTCGTAAATTGAGGACTACCTGTATTAAGTGGATACTCTGGATTTTCTTCTTTTTTCTTCTGGATTTTTTCCTGTTCATTCAGCAATTTTTCACTGTTCTATTTCTCATAATATAAATATGGAGGTTCTATATTTCTTATCCTTCACTTTCCCCCCCAACTATCTTATGCAAACATTGTATGGCATTGTTTTCCTTACGCTACATCCCTTCTACCCCTTCTGTCTGAGATATTTGTAGGGTGCCAATCCAAATAATCTAAGCAATATGGCAAGGTTTCATTTATTTCTGTACAACTCAACAACCGCAGCTGAAATTTGTGTTCTATGAATGTGAGAAGAAAAAAGCAGCTTTGTTGAATTGAACTCAACCATCGCCAATATTTAACGCTTTTGTGTTTGTGTCTCCCTTCATAACCTCCATGGCATCAGAAATTAACTTCTTCCAAAGAAATGCACGAGGACCTTCTAATGTTTTAATGACATGCAGGGGGTGTGCACAATAGCTATTATTGTCCTGTTAGTGTCATTAATATCAGACAGTGCAAAGACTGCATTGGCATATCTTTGCTCAATAATGAAGCTCCTGTCAAAACATGATCTTCTAATTAGCATCATGCAGCCAAATGTTTGTGTTCTCATTTATAAGTGCATGGAAAAGGAATGGATTTTAAAATAAGCCACCTCTGCAATATTCCCCTTTTCCTTACTTTATAATTTCCTGCATCTAAACCAGCAGAGTCAAGGTGAAGTTAACATGTTCTGGCAAGGAGGAGAAAATGGTTCAACTGGAAATCTAACTTGCAGTGCCTCCTGCTAATAAGCATTTCATTGTGTCCATTATAATACATTAACCTTGTATCCGAAGTGTTATAAGCAGAGTTGGTGTGAAGAAACCAAACAGTAACTTAAATGATTAAATGTGTGAATGCTGAGATAGAGAGTTGTATAAACAAGCAGAACTAGTGAGGAGCAATTTGTTGCCTTGTTTCAGAGAAATAGGTCCTTTTGCAATAGTTTCATACAATGAAATTAGGTCTGTGGGGTTCTTGGTGCTCTCTTGGTGATTTTTTTGCAGACATTTCATTACCAAACTAGGTAACATCATCAATGCTAGAAGGGAGTGAGGATTGCTCTTATTTTTATACACTAATGAAAAAAAAAAAGAGCAAACCCCACTCCTTTCTAGCATTGATGATATTGCTTAGTTTGGTAATAAAACGTCTGCAAGAAAACCACCAAGCCCAGAGAGCACCAAGGACCCCACAGTTCAACCCTGAGATACAAATAATTTTTTTCTCTCAAAATTAGGTCTTTTCTTGATGTTAGAAAATCAGATAAACTTTTATTACTTATGCATTTTAATATTCTGTGTAAGTTTTATCATAGTTATTGCAAAATATTATTTATAAGTCCCCTTTGTTCTTTTTACCTTCCAGGATATATATATATATTTTTTGGTTCTATTTGGCCCAGCCTCAAAATTCTGGCTGAAGTGCCCAGTTTGGAGCTCTTATGGTTTAAAGCAGGGAAGGATAACCTGTGCCCTTCCAGATGTTGATGAATCACAACTTTGGATAACCCTGACCCAGTAGTTTAATCGTGAACAACATGAAGGACAATGGTAAAAGTTTTCAGGTCACAAATCTAGGATAGGCAGTTTGCCTATCCTAATTTAAAAACAGGTTGTTGTGGCCCATCAGCGGCCTGTGCGGATTGTAGCCGATTCCGACAAGGAGGAGGCTGGTTGGTGCTGCGCCAGCAGCCTGTGCAACTGGAGCTCGAGTCAGACAGTGAGGAGGCTGGAGAAGATGTGGTGCCAGAGGCAGGGATTCAGCCAGGGCCTTCAGAACCTCCAGAAGCTCCTTTAAGTGAAGAGGACGAAGATGCATGGGTGCGCAGAGCTGCCAAAAGGCAGGAGTGGCTCCTCAGGAGGAGGTTTCCTTGAGAGTAAGGCTTGGGGCTAATTGGCCACTCCCTTAGCCTATTTAAGAAGGAACACCGCTTGCAACAAGCTGTAGAGAACAACTTTAGTTCATTCTCTTTCGTGTCTGCAAAACTGCTTCTGGGCTTTCTGTCAACTCTAGATTACCTTATCTTAGAATTCTGGTAGGCTGTTAAGACAGTTCACTAACAGCTTTTGAAGACTAAGTTATTTTGAGTAAATAAGCTTTGTATAGAGTTTGTGTGTGCTGCGTTCTTTGGGGTCCGTAGCTGGGGCAGAACACAGGTAAAGGTTTCCCTTGCCCAATCATGTCCAATTCTAGGGGGAGGTTCCCATCTCCGTGTCCTAGTTGAGGGAGCCAATGTTGTCTGAAGATGCTTCCATGGTCATGTGGATGGTAGAAATTACTACCTCACCTGGAATGGTGGGCTCTGTGTACATCATATCAAATAAAGTTTTTAATAAACAAAACAAAACAAAACAAGGTTTCATGAAGGATCCTGAAGACAATTTAGTCTGAAACTGACAATTGTTTGTTTGTTTACAAGAACTTTGGCCAAACGGCTGTTTTTTTCCCTCAGGATACTTTGCTCAGGGGTTTGTAATTGATCAATCTGAAGATATGCCTACTGTGTACAGTGTGCCAGAGACTAAACCTGTTGTGTTTAGTAACTAAGAAGGAGGTATGGTGTGGTCCTAATAAACTATCTACCTTTTGGATGGGGTACTTTTAAACGATGCAGAGCTTTACCCGGATGAATTTGAGAAGAGAATCACAGATCGTTCCAATCCTTAATTACCGCACAAGTTGACTTGCATTGTTTGCATTTAGCATGTGTATTTGTTAATAATTTCCATTTAAAAGGGGGAAAATCTGACTTGGGTATATGGCATTAAACAGATTTGAACACATAAAGCATCTTTTTTTTTATGGAGCTATTTAGAGCCATCAGTAAAATGATCTGCACGTGACACATTTATTTCTTTATAGGGGACAAGGGACTTTTCTGGATTTCCATTTAGAAAATGGAAAATATGTATTTTTAACAACAGATTTTTTTTAATTGAAGGGATGGGAATTGTTTCTTCCAAAGTCTCATATAAATACCCAATGTTTCATTCCTCCGGCAACATTACAACCTTCATAGTGTGTCCTTGGTGAGGATTTTTGTTCTCTTTTTCTTTGCAGTTGTAATAGCTCTATGCTGCCCAGAACCTCTTCTAGTTTTCATTTCCCCTTCATGTTTGCTATTGCAGGATACGTCCTGCAGCTTCCATCTTTGATCCTGTCAGGCACTTACTGATGGAAAGAAGCAAAGCTTTGGTGATGAAAGGATGCATTTTCCCTTTATTTTTGGCTGGCCAAATGCCAAATGGCTGGTGAAGTGATGTCACAAAGGAAATGGAAGGGAACACACACACACACACACACACACACACACACAAATGAAACTCCATTAAAAAAAAACATGCACAGTCTGAAGATCATTCTGTCTGATTGATATATTAGTCTAGGACAGGGATGTCAAACTCAATTTCTTTGAGGGCCGCATCAGGGCTGTGGTTGACCTCGGGGGAGCTGGGAAGGTATGGCCAACTGGGTGGGCGCTGTCAGCTTAACACCACTCCCCAAACTGTTGGCATGTTTCCTCTTTGCACTGGGTAGTCTGGGCCGAAGCTATGCTGGCCCGATGTTTCCTCTTCATATTGGGTAGAACAGGCTGAAGCAACGGGGGCCATCCCCTTACATTTTCCAGGATGGCCTCATGGATCAGATCCAACCACATCGCGGGCTGGATTTGGCCTATGGGCCTTGAGTTTGACACCCCTAGTCTAGGAATTGAGGATTTTGCTTCTCAAAATTGTGGGACAAATGCTGTTCTCTCTATTCCCAGTCTCTGTTGCCCATCTGATTGGCAAAAGTTACAGTCAGTCTTAACCCTGGACCAATCAGGACCAGGTTGCATCTCAGTGGAGCAAGTAATAAGAACAGCCCCAGAAAATTGTTAGAGCTAGGTACAACATTGATTTAATGAAGTTTCAACCAAATTGCTTGGTTGAAGCAGATTCATACTTAAATCAAAGCAGCAGACAGCTTGCAAGCAGCCCATTGAACCAGGGGTGGGTTCTAAATATTTTTTACTACCGGTTCTGTGGGCGTGGCTTATTTTGTGGCCGTGGCTTGGTGGTCATGTGACAATTCTTTAGCAGAGATACTGATCTACCAGGCTTTTAACTGCTTGCATAGCTGTACCAATCTACCCATTTATTTTTTGCAGGCACTAGTCTACCCATTTATTTTTGCAGGCACTGATCTACTCATGTATTTTTGCAGGCATGGTCTACTCATTTGTTTTCTTTTAACACTGATCAGCTGTAGGGCGGCCCTTTGAAGCCCCACCACAAGAGTTTAAACAGTTTTTTTCCTCTAGCCATCAGCTGGGACTCAGGAGGCAGCAATAGATTGGGGGTGGGGCCAAATAAAAGATAAGAATAATGCGGGGGTGGGGGGCACAGGGCATGGGGGAGGGAGCGGGGCAGAACCAGTTCGGTGACATCATATCATCACCACTACTGGCTCGGGAGAACCAGGCCGAACCGGGAGGAACCCACCACTGCATTGAACCAAGTGGATACCTCCAAATGCTTTGCAGATTTGATTCTGGGGTTGTTACTTGAAATAGAGAGTGAACAGTTTCAGTGCCCTAGATGGAGAATGGTGAAGAGTGGGCTGAAATCATATTGGGGGGGTTTCTCCGATTTTGGCATGAGAAATCAACCAGTCAGTTTAAGATCTCATTAAAAGTTTTATATCAACAGTTGGTGAGGTAAGAGTGACACCAATTTAGGACTTCATTCACTTTTTTCCTGCTCTCCATCCCTAAGCGGTAAATTTCCTTTGTTATGTTAATGAGATGTTACAATAGCCGGTTATACAACTGCCACTCTTGAATTCAGCTCAGCTTTCAGGACTGAGAAAATGGACTCCAGATAGTGATTGCTTTTAACTTTATGTGGACCGGGAGGGGGTTTAATTCTCTTGACAATGATCAAATGGATGCCTGCCTAACACTCATAGGCATTGGCCCAAAGTTTTACTGCTTTAAAAATAGGAATGAGGGCAACACAGCGATGGTTTCCTCTTTCTACCACAGACTCTTTCTCTGTAGCTGACCTGCTTTTGCAGCCTGTCTCCCGTTGCACTTGCTTGCTTCTGCTGCCTCTGCTAACAAACACCCAAAAATTGCCAACGAGTTTTGTTGAAAGTTTTGCTAGAATCTGAATGGGGAAGAACAATTTCAGGCTTAATCCTGAGGTGAGTAAGCAAGCCCTCTGACCAGGAATATTTCCATCGGTGGCTCTGGATATAGTTGCCTTGCCCCGTGCAGATCTGGTTTGAGCCAGAAGCTCAGGTCTTTTGTTTTGAAGACCATTTTTTGATATGTGGTTGTGGTGGTTCTAATCTTCATATGCCACCCAGGATCACTGCTGTGAGACAGGCAGAATTATCAATTGTGAATAAATTGATATGAATAAATAAGTAGTTCATAAACTGTTTTTTTTTTATTTTTTTAGACTCACAGCCCCTGCTTGAAGAGCAAGTACTAGTTAGGGTTATGAAGAGCTTTGTAAAATTATATCTGTTGCACAAGTAATGATCTTTTCCAGGTTTAGAGACACTACCGTGATTCAGTGGTGGAATTCAAATTTTTTTACTACTGGTTCTGTGGGCGTGGCTTGGTGGGCGTGGCAGGGAAATGATACTGCAAAATCTCCATTCCTACCCCACTCCAGGGGAAGGATACTGCAAAATCTCCATTCCCACCCCACTCTGGGGCCAGCCAGAAGTGGTATTTCCTGGTTCTCCAAACTACTCAAAATTTCCGCTGCCAGTTCTCCAAAACCTGTCAGAACTTGCTGAATAACACCCCTGCCTTGATTCTTCAGTACTCTACAAAACTAGTCCCCTAAAGAAGCAAATGAAAAAGTAGATTGTTATTTTTTTTAAAAAAGGGGGAGATTTTTTTGAAAGTTTGTATTTTTAATTTAGAAAAGAACATTTTCTGCCAGAGAGAGAAAAGGAGAGGGGGGGAGGAAGGAAGGAGCAAACCCCATGAAAATATTGAAATGAGTTGAATGCCAAAAAATGAAGCAGCTTATGAGATCTTTCCCCATATAGAAAAAAAAAATCTTTGGAGACCGACTTTAAAAGCAGCTCATATTAAATTAGGTTGTCCTTAAATCTTGAAGTTCAACCTCAGATCAAATAATGTGCTCATCTCCGATTCAAATCTAATCTGTGCTGATCTGTCCAGGCCCTCAGCATTTTGAATGCTTATAATAGACCTCCTGCAGAAAATGGGCTGAAAAATTGGATTCCTCTACTCACTCCAGTGACTTCGCAAAACCACCAGCCTTTCGTGGCCTTCTCCCAAGTATGCCTCCAAAGAATTTTTAAATGTGCAGCTCCAAAGACCACAATTCAACTCTGTTAGACAATCTGGTTAAGTAGCAATGTCATTGTTTTATGAAGGTGACAGAGGGTTGTACTGTATATAGAATAGAATAAGAGAGTTGGAAGGGACTGTGGAGATCTTCTAGTCCACCCCCCTGCTTAGTCAAGAAATCCTACACCACTTCAGACGAATGGTTATCCAACATCTTCTTTAAAAACTTCCAGTGTTGGAGCATTCACAACTGGAAATTTTTAATTTTTTTCTTCTGCTCTGTTAAGGGCCAGCATGTAGACCTCTCGGACTTTCTACAATACATTTTCTTCTTCTTCTTCTTCTTCTTCTTCTTCTTCTTCTTCTTCTTCTTCTTCTTCTTCTTC
>WNWU01000034.1:10057201-10082540 GCA_012654045.1 Ptyas mucosa
TCCTCCTCCTCCTCCTCCTCCTCCTCCTCCTCCTCCTCCTCCCACCCCTCCTCCTCCTCCTCCTCCTCCCGATCATAGAATATAGAATATAGAATAACAGAGTTGGAAGGGACCTTGGAGGTCTTCTAGTCCAACCCCCTGCCCAGGCAGGAAACCCTACACTACTTCAGACAAATGGTTATCCAACATTTTCTTAAAAATTTCCAGTGTTGGAGCATTCATAACTTCTGCAGGCAAGTTGTTCCATTGATTAATTGTTCTAACTGTCAGGAAATTTCTCCTTAGTTCTAAGTTGCTTCTCTCTTTGATTAGTTTCCACCCATTGCTTCTTGTTCTACCCTCAGGTGCTTTGGAGAATAGCTTGACTCCCTCTTCTTTGTGGCAACCTCTGAGATATCGAAACACTGCTACCATGTCACCCCTAGTCCTTCTTTTCATAAGACTAGACATACCCAGTTCCAGCCACTGTTCTTTATATGTTTTATCCTTGAGTCCCCTAATCATCTTTGTTGCTCTTGTTGCTCTTCTCTGCACTCTTTCTAGAGTCTCAACATCTTTTTTACATCATGGCAACCAAAACTGGATGCAGTATTCCAAGTGTGGCCTTACCAAGGATTTATAAAGTGGTATTAACACTTCACGTGATCTAGATGGCATCCCTCTGTTTATGCAGCCTAGAACTGTGTTGGCTTTTTTGGCAGCTGCAGCAGACTGCTGGCTCATATTTAAATGATTGTCCAGTAAGACTCCAAGATCCCTCTCACAGTTACTACTATTGAGCAAGGTACCACATATATGGTATCTGTGCATTTTATTTTTCTTGGCCAAATGTAGAACCTTACTTTTCTCACCATTGAATTTCATTTTGTTAAATAGCGCCCAATGTTCAAGTCTGTCAAGATCCTTCTGTATTTTAAGCCTATCTTCCAGAGTGTTGGCTATTCCTGCTAATTTGGTATCGTCTGCAAATTTGATGAGTTCCACATCTATCCCATATCTCTGCATGTTTTTCCTAGAGTCTTCTACAATTCATTTGAAAAATCTGTGGAATTATAAACTGAATGCTGAAATGCTGGGTCACAACTGTCTGCAGTGATTTCTTTCAGTAATGCTTTTTTTTTAACCTTGTGTTGACATGAGCTTGAAACAATGTAGTTTCAGAGGAGTGATTTAGTGCGATAATTCCACCTTTGTTATCCTTCGCTCCGTCTGCTGTTGGCATCCATGCTTTCCATCTTAATAGCTGAATCACTAGCAGCCACTAATTCAAGGTATTGTTGCATTCGGATATAGAAATATAAATTTAACAACGATGCTAAAGAAAATTCTGAAGGATTTGGAGATTCGTTGAAAATCTTCGCTAGATATCAAAAGTGGAGAAGTTTGTCAGGTCCTCCCTTATGAAGAAATGGTGAAGATCAGGGGTGGGTTCTACTTACCTTTACTACCGGTTTGCAATGGGGCTGTGTGCGCGCGCTCTTCTATGCATGCGCAGAAGTGTTCTGATGACGATGGGGTCAGTGGGCGGAGCTTCCCGCCAGTTTTACTACTGGTTCTATAGAACCAGTGCAAACCGGGGGCAACCCACCACTGGTGAAGATGATGGAATTTACAGAGATGGCTTAATTAACTTCATGGCTAGAGAAAAGATAATATTTATATTTAGGGTGATTGGAAACTCCTTTATAGACTTTTTGCATGAAACAGAAAAAAAACCCACTTTTGACTTACAGTTTTTATGATTAGGGGAAAAAAAGATAACAGAAAAAGTGGGCTTTTCCTTGTAATCACAGAGCAATAGATAATGCAGTAAGTAGATCTGTATTTGCTGCAAAAGAAATTGGAAGATTCTTCTTTCTTTTTGCTTTTATTCATTTTTGTCTTGTCTTTTCTTTATTCTGCATTAGTTTGTGTTAATTTGTATGTTCTCATTAAAACTTTTAAACGTGTTTCCTAGATGCTAGGTTGAGCTTATGTGATGCAAGCCTACAACAGTCACTTGTGCTGGCTGACACTGATTGGAATGAAAAGCATTTAGGAATACATTATTAGTCAATTATTAATTGCATCATTTATAACCTTGAACTAGAACACTCAATAACCAGGTTCAAATTACCATGTGGTCATATGGATGATGATGAACCAGCAGTGATGTTATATTGAAAAAATGCACAATTGTGGAAAGTCAGATATCCTAGTTTTTCTGATGGAGGAAAGATGGGACAGAAATCAATAAATAAAGCAAGCCTATAGCCTTCCCTTTTTTAGATTGTACGCCTACCCTAAGGTTCTCCTTAATTTATTGGTAATCTCTGGATCACCTAATATATATAGGGAGGATTTTACAGGGAGGATACTTGAAATAGGGTGTGGCTCACTGACGAAATCTAATAAGACAGAAATGGATCTATCTGAGTCTCCCACAGAGCAATACAGAGTTGCAGTCTGCTAGAAAGTAAAAAGCCCAGAAGTTGTGAATGAGATTTCACAGAACCAGGGCTGAGGAACATCGTAGCTTACGTAGGTAGAACCTGGCTAGAAAGAAATTATATATATATATATATATATATATATATATATATATATATATATATCTTTGGTTATTCGGGTTTTCTCCCGCGTAAAATTGGAAGTGTCTTGGCAACGTTTCGACGAAGTCTCATTCGTCATCTTCAGGCTGGTGTTCTCGACTTCATGCTTCCAGGAGCAATGTGTGATCGCAGCTGTTTCTTCCTTTTAACTGCCAGTGGGCAGTTAACCCAAATAATCAAAGACCTACATACAAACACCCGCGAAAACCTCAGAAAACAAACAAATATATATATGATCACTGTAGATATATATATGATTTATATCTCTGAAGACTCAGGGCAGCTTACAATGCGTTAAGCAATAGCCTTCATACTTTTGTATATTTATACAAAGTCAGCTTATTGCCCCCACAATCTGGCTCCTCATTTTACCTACCTTAGAAAGGCTGGAAGGCTGAGTCAACCTTGAGCCTGGTGAGATTTGAACTTGCAGTAATTGCAGGCAGCTGATGTTAATAACAGTGCTTTAGTCTGCTGCGCTATCAGGGCTCCTTGGTATTTCAATCACATGTGAATTTTTTTTATTACTACTGTAAATTTTAGCCAGATGCAAATGCAGCTTTTTTACCACATGGCGAAAGTTCATCTTGGCCATTGCCTAGTGATTATCACTGGGTATCTACTGAATTCTATATGCAACTGAATGCATATCTCAAATTTGTTGTTGGGTTGTTGGTGTAATCTTCTCTCCTCCATATTATTCTTGAATGTCCTCTCTCCTGCTCCGCCACAACTATTTTCCTCACTTATTTAGTGAAGGATACAATTATCTCTACTTGCTGCTATTTTTAATCTATCTCATTGGCTTCCTGCCTTCTAGAACTTCTTGTCCCCTTTCACACAAATTGCAAGAAATTCGGGATGCATGACACATAGAAGGTCCACGTTCTTTTTTGCATTATTATTATTATTATTATTATTATTATTATTATTATTTTAATTTGTATAGTGGTATTAGTGGAAGTCCACTTCTCTCTTAGAAATTCAACAGCGCATATCTCTCCTCCCCCCCTCTCTCTCCCTCCCTCCCTCCCTCCCATCAACCACTGGAATGGGGCTAGCCATTTTTGTATGATGGGCAAAACTGAGCTGAAGAAACAGCTATTGGTCTCCTGCCCACAGTTCTGCAGAAAGGATGGAGGCTCATATAGAGGCAAAATGAAACCACTATCAGTCTCTTGTATAAAGCCCACACTGGAGTTAACCTTCACCAATGGGAGAATATTGGGCCTTTTTTTAATAGTAATGAGTCTGTCTAAGAATAAATACATTAGTAGAATTTATGCTGAAAGGAATTTATGTTTGCCATTGTGCGTATCTTTAACCAGAGAACTTCAGTCATTGTGAGATCAGTATACTACCCTAATACACATCTTGCAATTATCGCTTTTTTAGTAGGTATATACATTTTATATTCCTAAAATCCATAATGAGTAAAGCAGCTTTCCTCATAAACATTGTGATTTTTAAAAGTAATTGGGTCCATTAGGGGTATTTTTCTCTGTTTGCTGTAATGAAACAAACCATGAGCTACCATGGTGATTACTATTCACTTATTTCTAATTTGCAAGCATTTTAAAAATCCCTTCATGGAAAGCCTTCTACCCTTTCTTCCATGCCCCAAAAGAAATAGTTAAAAATTCAATGAATAGCACTTTCTATCAGTTCTTTTCAACTCACAGATGCTAAGTTTGATTTTATTTCTAACAGTGAGATTGAAATTCTATTTTAATATGCAGAACTACAGTCTAGGGAGTCATAAAATACAGAGTATTTTCATTAGATGATAGCCCTGCTCTTCTTGTTAACAAGAACGCTGATTCATCAAACAGCAGTGATCACGACACTAAGACCTGAAATGAAAACAGACCTTTGGGGAAAGGAGAAACCGATGCTGCTTGTAAGCGGGATGGGAAGATTTTTAGACTCTGACATTACCCACAATGGAGGAATGGTTGGTGAATATGATGGACTTTGCAGAGATGGTTAAATTGATTTCCTTAATTAGGGAAAAGGCAGTATCAACGTTTATTGCTGACCGGAAAACCCTTATAGGCTTTTTGCGTGAAACAGGGAAAAAAAATTCTTACGACGTACAGTTTTAATGATTAGAAAAAATTGATAATAGAAAAAAAGAGAGTTTGTTTTTCTAACCACAGACCAAGAGATTGTTTTCTATTGGTAATCATATTTGCTGTAAAGGAAATTGAAAACGATTTTAATAGGAGGTGTGTGTGTGCTTGCGTGCGTGTGAGTGTGTGTGAAGGGATGGGGGAGATTTTTCCTTGATCTATATTTTTTAAGTGAATTGACCTAATTCATATATACTGCACTAGTAAATGGACCCACAATGTAGTCTCTTTTTTTTGGATTCTAGCCTTTTCTGAATGGTGTTACAGAGTTTTCAAATCAAAACCAGGGCAATAAAAAGGAGAAAAAATGAAATTGCATTTTATGGAAAATTGTATATAAAAATAAAATAAATATAAATATGAAAAGTAATTGGATTTATAATTAAAAATATGCAAAACTGAAATAGATTGGAAGTAATATTCAATCTTAGCTATTATATATATATATATATATATATATATATATATATATATATATATATATATATATAATAGTTATGCAAATCAGGCAAGATCCAAATGAATTTTCAGTTCAATTTGATTTGATTCAAATAATTGAGTTGGTTTGATTCAGATTTATGGTCTGAATGATTAAATTAAATATATCTTTCTGAAGACTTCATTTTATGCATAAGAAAGTGCATATATGAAAATATGTGAAGGTCCATTTAATTTTCAAAACAATTTGAAGTCATTCTGTTTTATCATAGAGTAAATATGAAGCTGAGTTTTAAAACACAAGAAAAAAACCGTACCCACAATCCTCAACCCTTTTTTTGCATTGATTTGGTCTTTCAAATCAATCAATGCCTGTATTTCAGTTCTAGTCTATATATTATTGATTATGTATGGACTTTATTCAACATACCTACTGTGTTTCTCCAAAAAGACAGCTGGGTCTTATTTTCATTTGATCCCTGAAAAAATGGCTAGGCCTTCTTTTTGGAGGGTTCTAATTATTGACTCATCTCACGGCGGTGGCACCGACAGCGCCACCCAGCAGGAACCCGCTGCTGGCCCACTTCTTCTGCGGCCATTTGCCATCACTCGCACACATCGCCCCGACCTCCGTTTCACCTTCAGATGCCTGCTGGAAGGCATTTGTAGCCAACAACAGAGCTCCAGATCGATCTGGAGCTCTGTTGTCAGCTGCAGAAAACAGATGCCAGTAGGCATCTGAAGGCGAAATGGAGACCAGGGCAATGCATGCGAGTGGCGGCAAGTGGCCGCAGAAGAAGATGAGGCAGGTGTCAGGGTGTGCGAGGCCTGGTAAGTAGGTCAGCTCCACCCTCCCATCGCCACCCTAGCTTATTTTTTACCTGTGTGCGTCGCCCCAACCCCTGAACCATGGGGTGAGCAGTGTCTTAATTAGTCTAATTTTATAGGTGGAGCTTAATTTGATTGCATATACTCAAAAACATGATAGGGCTTCTTTTCAAGGTGGATCATCTTTTTGGAGAAACACAGTAATTGGTATATTGAAATTGGATGTGGCGCCAATGTATATGCTGTTCAAAACATAACACACATACCCTTACCTACAATATAATAATTACAGTATGTATAATGGACACATGTTGAATTCAGAATTAGGACTGTTGACAATTTGTGTTCCTTTCTACCGGTTCTATCCTATTTCCTAGATATACAGGTTTTGTGAAAATGTCTAGAGTTGAGCTCCTAAAAATCATATGTCCAGAAAAGGGACAAGCAATTTGAGGTTGAACAGAGATCTAAAACTACTACTTTCACGAACTCTTGTTACTTACAGAGTTGATGGCAGATGATTGAAATTGAAATCCAAGAGCTCTGGATGATAACAAGATTGCTAACTTCTCTAAAAGGTGAAGGAAAGGATATGAGTGGGAAGGGCTATCAGGATACTAAATAATTGGCCCTCATCTCTCCAACAGTTACCAATGGAATTGCTCAACTTAATACTACAAGTAATTCTGGACTATTAGCCAGTGGCAGCACCAAGGTGACAAAGGGTGATCTCAAAAAGCTAAAACAGTTAGATCTAGTTATCTAGATCCAAAAAAATCCTGGTGTACAGGTTAAATTGGAAAGTAAGTAAGTAAACAAACAAACAAACAAACATATGGTGCAGTGGTAGACCACATATGTATTGTTGCCAAAAACAAAGCAAAACATGGACATTACCACCAGGAAGTCACCAGGAATTGAAGGAGTCACTCAACTTGAAGGAGACTTTTCCATTACCATTGCTGTCATTTCCTGTAAAAGAACAAGTTTAAATAATTGATATTTGTATCATTAAATTCCTAGATGAAAACAACAGCCATACAGGGCACAACTAATTGATCTGCCTCAATATAGAGTCTATCCAGTGGTGGGTTGCCTCCAGTTTGCACCGGTTCTATAGAACCGGTAGTAAAACCGGCAGGAGGCTCTACCCACCGACTCTGACATCATCAAAATGCTTCTGCGCATGCGCAGAAGAGCATGTGCAAGCGAAGCAAGTGTGCGTGTGCGGCCCCGTTGCGAACTGGTAGTAAAGGTAAGTAGAACCCACCCCTGAGTCTATCAATAATTTTCTAGATGTTTCAAGGGAGTAAACAATGAGGGGTTGATAATTGTATTTCCCCTCAGTTGAGAGATTCAGTATACAACAATTAGAAGCATAAGTAGAGGTGCCTTTTAAATTACCTCCCAATTGTTTGTCCGCTTGTGCATGGTTGAGAGAATCCCGAAATTTCCAGACCATCTGGTTCTTTTCTGTAGCATCAAGATATCAATGTTATAAGCTGGTACAAATCACTGTGTTTTGTTATTTAGACTCACTCCATAGTCAGGCAGATTCTCGCTGACTGAAAAATGGACTGTTTGAAAGTAAAAGGCATTATAGAAAATTTATATAGAACACTGTGGAAATTGCTATATTGAATCTTAACTAGAATTTTGACTGAATGCTCAGGTTCTAGAAAGACACTTTGATGTCCTCTCCTACTAAATTTTGATGGATGAGTTGATCGATATTTGGGGAAAAAAGATAACATCATCCAAGAAAGACTTAAAATTATGCTATACCTTCTGAATTGTGATTGGTCAATTACAGTACATCTTCTGCAGGAAATATCAGAAGGGCTATGCTGCAATATCTGTGCATTGCACCAGACTAAACATTGTCTTGACTCTAATTGTGACGAATGCATAGAGACAATCCTTATGAACTCCAAATTTAACCCTTACTAGGATAAAGTCTCTGGCAAATATAAATGTATGCATTTTGGATCCCATCAAATTTTCATAGTTAATTGAAATGTTTTGCCAGTCATTACTGCTGTGGTGGCGCAGTGGTTAGAATGAAGTATTGCAGGCTACTTCTGCTGACTGCCGCTGACTGCAGTTTGGCAGTTCGATTCTCACCAGCTCATGGTTGACTTAGCTTTCCATCTTTCTGAGGTTGGTAAAATGAGGTCCCCGACTATTGGAGGCAATGTGCTGACTCTGTAAAACTGCTTAGAGAGGGCTGTAAAGCACTGTGAAGAGGTATATAAGTCTAAGTGCTATTGCTGTTGCTACTGTGTTTCCCTGAAAATAAAACCCTGTCTTATATTTTTCTGAACCCTAAAATAAGCACTTGGCCTTATTGCCATGTGCTCAAAAGCCCGATTGGGCTTATTATCAGGGAATGTCTTATTTTGGGGGAAACAGGGTATTAAATGAAATACATCTGAAACTAGATTCATTGTCATGATCTGAATATAGTTCAAAGCTAATACTAAACTATAGTCCAACTCAGGGTAAACCCAACCTATGTTGTTATTTTGAGAAATAACCAGAAAAAAATATAGAAAATCAAAAAGATTACTTCCAATAAGGAAGTAATGTCTAAAACATAAAGACTAAAAAGGAAGTCCAGTGGGATTGTCCAATTAGATGAGGCCTATGAAGGAGTCCATATCAAACGACAATCCTTTCTGAGTGCTTCATAAAACTTCAGAAAGGCTATGTGATTTCATTTTTTGAAATAAAATGCCAGAAGGAGTAGAAGGAGAAAGAAGACTAATTGTTGATCTACCAACAATTACAGAAATATTTAACCCAGTTAGCTTCTGGCACTTCCCTAGACACTATCTCCAAAGTAAGTGTGTGTGTGTGTGTGTGTGTGTGTGTGCAAAGTTCTTCCCTGTGATGGACAGCTGGAACATATCTTTGTAGACATATTTATGATACATTTGCCATTTCCTCTGGGGTGAAGCAAGGTTGTGTGCTAGACCGAGTCCTATTTAGTTTGTTCTTTGCTTATATGTGGTATTGTGCTGTTCAGGATCCGAAAGGGTACTTTCAGATTAGAAGGCTCCCCTTGTAACCTTTGTCACTTGAATGCAAAGATATTGTGCCTCCATACAGTCAATCAACTGTCTCTTTGCTGATGACTGTGCACCTCTGGAATACAAAGACAGTGATCTACAGTTAATGTTGAACAATTTTCAAAGACCACTCTGCTCTTCATCCTGAACAAGAATGAAGCCCATGGCAAATATCAAGCTTGTAGAATCAAAAATCACTATTGATGACACCCAGCTGACAAATGTAAACAGTTTCAAATATGTGGGACGCATCATCTCGAGCGATGGGTCTTTGGATAAAGAAATTGACTCCCGCAAGGCCAGCCAAGCATTGGAGCAACTGCATATTAGAGTGCTCAATCAACACAAATGCATCCTAGAATGCATTGATCCATGCAGTTGAAAGTCAACAGAGCTGTGGTTATCTCTTCTCTCCTATACAGATGTAAGCACTGGACTCTGTACTGAAGATACATCAAATCACTGGAGAAATTTTAGATGCACATTCTCTGTCCCATCTTCAGTGTTGATTGGCACAATTGCTGAACAATGGCCTTTCAGTGCTCCCATTATACTAGATTCTGTACTTCCAGATTTGGATTGTATAGCCATCTCTGGGTGCATAGATGAGCTGTACAACCGCATGTGTTTTTCAAATCTGAAGGACTACTGTACAGAATGGATACGCATTTCTTTAATTGCATAAAACCATATAAAGTTTCCCTCAGAATTACAAAAGGCAACAGTGTCTATTTATAGCCTTGAGGAAAAATATAAAATGTTTCCCCTAAACTCACATGTACATATACATCAATGCAGTTTCCCGTTTGTGAGACGAAAAAGAACAACATGTGAGAAAAAGACATATTACTGAATGACTGAATGTACTGAGATAGAATCAGCACACTGTATAAATGACATATGTTTTCATTCCAGTTCATCATGTTAAGAAGTTTACAATTTTAAGGGCTGAATTTCTTTTTCTTGTTATTCAGAAGAGGTGTGTGTGTGTGTGTGTGTTTCATATATTTTAGATTAGAAACCTGTGGACAGGAACTGTCTCTTTTTTTATATAAACTAATCTTTTCTGTCATAGAACCAGGGGTGAAATGCTTCTGGTTTGGACCGGATCGCCCAATCCGGTAGCAATGGAGGTGGGTGGTTTGGAGAACCAGTAGCAAAAATCCCTGCCCCCCCCCCATGCCCAGCTGAGCCGCACAATCATCAGAGGTTTTTTTTTTAACTTTTAAAAGCATTTTTTCTACAACTTCTTCTGCCGAAAAAATGCTTTTAAAAGTAAAAAAAAAGCCTCTGATGATAGCGCAGCTCAGCTGGGATCGTCAAAGGCTTTTAAAGGAAAAAAAGCCTCTGCTGATCAGGCAACTCAGCTTGGATCGTCAGAGGCATTTAAAAGAAAAAAAACCTTTTTTTCTTTTAAATGCCTCTGATGATTCAAGCTGAGTTGCCTGATTGTCAGATGCATTTAAAAGAAAAAAAGCCTCTGACGATCAGGCAACTCAGCTGGGATCGTCAGAGCCTTTTGAAAGCATTTTTTTACAACCTCTTTGCCGAAGAGGTTGTAGAAAAAATAGTTTTAAAAGTAAAAAAAAAAATTGGCCACGCCCACCCAGTCACATTACCCCTCTTCCACCAACCCACGCCCACAGAACCGGTAGTAACAAATTTCATTGCATAGAACAGAAGCATTTTAGCTTTGTTAAAAGAATAATACTTTAAATAAACACATAAAATACACTTTTTTTAAAAAAAAAATAATCTAATAAAAGTCAAGCTCTTTCAGGTGGTGGTACAAAATGCATTGATCCCTAAAGTCGAGATCTTCACCTAAAATGTCAATTGATCTTCACCTAAGTCAAGTTGCTTAGAGATATCATAATTTTGAAAATCTTGTGATTTTTCTACTGCTGCTTGGACAGTTTACACATCGCACTGCAATGTGCGATGTCCTGCTTTTTATAAAACCATTCGGCTGAAACCCTGTCAAAATAGACGAAGCCTGCCAGTGGATTTCTCAAATGATCTGCCAATGGAAGTGAAATCTTCAGCAATTGGCCAGTAGACGAGGGATCCAGATGGCACCCTCGGCTGCTTTTTTACAGAACTCCATGCGTATCCAACAACAACAAAACATTGGCTATTGCCTCTCTATATTGAAAATCTGGAGACATTTGTTATCAACTGTACCATTGGTACAAGACCCATCAATTGCTGCTGATTGATTGATTGAATCTCATAATTTGGCCTCAGCACACAGAGGGCTCTGGGCAGCATAAAACAAGAAATATAGAAGAAAAACATTTTTAAAAAGGCATGCATGGTTGTAAAAACTATGATGTGCTGCGGCTTTGTAGCAAGAAGCGGATGGGACATTGGAAACAGTATACTCTATAGTTTTAGATTTCATTTTTTTTTTTTGAAAAATATGGCCTGCTATATTTCATGATCCTCATGTGTGCAAAGATTGACACAGGGCACGAGAATCTCACTTTCATCTCCCCTCTTCACTCTATTCCAAACTTCATTCTAACACAATAGCAATATCTCCAAAACTGGAGACAAAACTGCTTCTTGCTTTCTGGGTCAATCCTCTCTGATCTTCTCTTCTTAGAAAAGTGTTTTTTTGGGGTTTTTTGGAGACCCAGGACTTACATTAGGCCTTTTGGGAATGTAGAGATCGTGTCCTTCATTTTTAGCCTATATGGCTTCAGGAATACACTCAAAAGGAAAAGTGTGAGGCAATCCTTGCTGAAACTATTTGAAATAATATCTGGATCTTATTTTCCAGCTCAGCCTTCAGTCTTTTACATAGTGCTTCCTTCCACCCCTTTGGAAGGACCAAAATAAACAATACCAAACAAACAAGCAAAGCTCTCCACCATTGTAGGACTATGTAAAATAAGGAAACTATGCTGTTTTTCATGAGTTGCACCATATAGTTCATAGCATTATATTTCTTGTGGCATACAGGTCAAATAACTTGAGTAAAGCAGCAAAGAACCGTGTTCTTCCTTCCCTCTGTACCAAGAATTATGGAAAGCCACAAAGATGATTTATAAAAATAAGTGTTAAGCAGGAGAAAAAAACAAACATTAAAAGCAAATTCAAAGTTATTCTCCTTTAACTCCCCAAGGCATAAAAGGGAAGAAAAGGAAAGCATAGGCTTTCAAGATTCTGTTACAATATAGGTAGTCCTCAACTTACAACAGTTGATTTAGTGACCGTTCAAAGTTACGACACTGAAAAAAGTGACTTATGACCGTTTTTCACTTACAACCAGTGGTAGGTTGCCCCCCGGTTCGCACCGGTTCTATAGTAAAACCGGTGGGAGACTCCGCCCACTGACCCTGATGTCATGAAAACACTTCTGCGCATGCACAGAAGAGCGCGCATGCGAGCGCGCACACACGGCCCCATTGCAAACTGGTAGTAAAGGTAAGTAGAACCCACCCCTGCTTACAACCATTGCAGCATCCTTGTGGTGAGTGATCAAAATTCAGATGCTTGACAAGTGACTCACATACATTTATGATGGTTTCACTGTCCCGGGGTCATGTGATCTCCTTTTGTGAAATTCTGATAAGCAAAGTCAATGGGGAAGCCAGATTCACTTAACAATTGTGTTACTGATTTAACAACCGCAGCGATTCATTTAACAACTGTGGCAAGATGGTTCGTCAAATGGGTCAAAATTCACTCAGCAAATGTCTCACTTAGCAACAGAATTTTTGGAATTTGTTGTGGTCGTAAGTCAAGGACAACCTGTAAGGTAGAATTCCAGTTATTTTTAAGGAATGTGATTCCTGTTCTGGCCTATCTCAGAGGGCTGACGGAAATGGCGAACCTGTGTGTGTGTGTGTGTGTGGTCGAAGTGCTATATTCAGTCTTGTATGAGATGGTGAAGTGTGCACTCAAAAAGTGGAAGAAACTAAGGGGGAAAAAAACTCTACCAGATCAAACAAGAGAAATTGAGCAAGTTGAGGGATGGATACTCTCTCCTTCCACTTCTGTGAGTGTAGACACACACCTACATTTGTGTGTTTACATCGATCTGATGATGGAAAGACAAAGATGAAAAGTGGGTGGACCAGTAAAATTTCAAGGTACAGAAATGCATTGATCCAAAAGATTAAGCATTGGAAGAAAGTATTGGGGTATCAATGCTTCCATTGCAAAGGTCTGTAGGTAACAGCAAATGAAATGGGGGCCAGATCTGGCTTAACTCTGGTCCATGTAGATCTGCCTACCTTTCCTGCTTATAATGCCACTGCTATCCCAAACCCTCAGACTGAAATGCTGTGGCATATTGGCAATGTCAGATTTATGCCAATAACTTTCCTAAGCAAAGAAGAGGGCCGAATACGTGTACAGAATAATTGCATGGTTGAACACTAAATTCAACATGTATAAAATTGTTTGAGTAAACAAAAAAAAAAATCCACCTTGAGGGAGGCAGGAACACATGTGGCGGATAGTGGATTGAGGCTACACATGCCCAGGCTTCCAATTTCCCTGCAGCAATTTATCAGTGATTATATTTTAATTGATCCCCACAGTATAAGCCAATTTAGGATGATATCAGCTCAGCTACATCATTTGAAAATCCTTTGAAGTGAGGAGAACTTGTTTTTGCATCTTTTCCTTCTCTGTGCATTAGTTAATAGATGGAAACAGAGAACCAGCTCTCTCTTTGCTCTCCCAAATGACAATGAATTCCCTGGATTCTTTCTAATAAATAGTTTCTAAATATAAAGTAGTCAGTAATATTATCCTATTATACGGTCTTTTCAAAACAAACAACACGACTCATTCATAATCATGAACCATTCCATTCTGTAATTTTTATATGCTGTTTACTGGGTTAGGAGGGGGGGGGAGGAGAGGAATTAATCAATAAATGAGAGCTGGCAGCAGATTCGGACAGTGAGGAGGTTGGGGAGGAACATGGGCCAGTCCTGGAGTCTGGGGAAGGCTCAGATGAGGGCTCTGAGTCAGAGGCAGAGAGGGAGCCAAAACCATTTGGTATTTCTTTGCTGCCTCTGGAGTCTCTAGAGTCTGACATCAGTGAGGCAGAAGAACAGTGTCAACCTGTTCCCAGTGTGCACATGCACAGAGCTGCCAGAAGACAGGAACAATTAAGAAAACAGGGTCGACTTGGGAGTAAAGCTTGGAGATGATTGGCTCCTCCCATAAGGCATAAAAGAGAAGCGAACAGGATGAGAGCTTTTGCAGGAAGCAATTAGTTCATCTGGTTGGTAAAAGCTCTGGAAAAGTTCTGTTTGACTCTGTGCTAAGTTTGGCCTTGCCCTGCATGTGTCAATTAGTTCTCTGGCAGCATTCCAAGGGAGATAAGGTGAATATTTGTAAACTCGCCTCTGATAGACTATTTGAGAAGCCTTCCGGATTGGGAATGACAATAATTCACAGCCATTTGAATAAAAGAGGTTTGCCGGGACTAAGACTGTGCTGTTTACTTTATAGGGAAGTCTAGGTCAGAACAGGAGAATATTTGTATCTTGGGATTGAAATGAGGATTCTTTTGTGCTCTCTGAGCTTTGTTGTTTTCTTGCTAATGTTTCATGACCCAAACTAAGTGCTAGTCCTGATGCTATTACCTAGTTTGGGTCATGAAACGTCTGCAAGGAAACAACCAAGCTCAGAGAGCACTGAAGATCCCTCCAGAGGAAGTTATATTAAAAACCAAGTTGTAATAAAACAGTGTTGGAAAACTCAAATATATAAAATAAATAAAAAGTAAGTAAATAAGTAAGTAAGTTAAGTAAGTACCGTAAATATTTCAAGTAATGTTTCTGTGATATAATGAGTGGAAGACGGGCTGATAATCATAAAGCAGCAGCATAAGGATTTTAGAGAAACCTTATGAAGATATAGTTTATTATGGAAAAACCATTGGCAGAATGTAACGTAGTCATTTGGAGATCTCCAGTGAAACCCAGTTTAATCTCTCTCATTTTTTCCCAATGTAAAATAGGGATCCACAATCAATAGCCTTAGACAAACCTGACTTCTTGAAGACTAGTAACTCCTCTCCATACCCCCAATGGTCTATGTCAGGGGTTTCAAACTCAATTTGATTGATGGCCGCATCGGGGTTGTATTTGACCTCGGAGGGCTAGGGGGTGTAGTTGGGGGCATGGCCAGCTTAACAACACTCGTCGAGGCTCCATTGTTGGCAACGACAGCCTCCTACATCCCTCTGCCAGAGAAAATGTAGCCTACGTGGGTTACGTGTAGCATCCCTTTTTGCTGGCAGAGGGCTGCAGGAGGCTATCGCAGCCAAAAACAGAGCCTGGGCAGGCCACACATGGCCCTTCAACCCCTGTTTTCACTGGCAGAGGTGCAGGCCAGATCTAAGCACCCCATGGGCCACATCCAGCCCGTGGGCCTTGAGTTTGACACTCCTAGTCTATGGAAATGAAAAGGTAGAACAGCCAGAAACAGAATCAAAGAGCTGGAAGAGACTTCAGCAGTGACAGGACTCAGCTGGTTCAGGCCGGTTTGGGCGAACCGGTGGTTTAATTACTGGTTACCCCTCCCCTCCCCGCCCCTTCCAGGAGTCCCCACGAGCCCCGTTTTCACTCTCAGGAGGCTTAAGGAAGAGCTCCTAGGCCTAAAATGGGGCGCGGGGGGTGGCACAACCCCCATGGCCTGTTTTTGCCCCCAGGTAGCTTCAGGGAGGCTTCCTAGGCCCAAAACAGGGCATGCCCCCCCCCCACATGGCTCATTTTTGCTCTCAGGAGTCTTCAGAGAGGCCTACTAGGCCCAAAACAAGGCACGGAGGGGTGCATCACCCTCCTCCCCCCGTGAACTGTTTTTGCTCCCAGGAGGCTGCAGGGAGGTCTACTAGGCCCAAAACGGAGCGCGGGGAGCGTCGCATCCCCGCGCGGCCTGTTTTTGCTCCCAGGGGGATGCAGGAGGCTGAGTGCTGCCTGTCACACCTCTGGCCTCGCCCACCATGGCCACACCCACCCAGCCAGTCATTAGGGCAGAAAACTGGTTGTTAAATTATTTGAATCCCACCACTGGACTTCACAGGTCTTTTAGTCCAACCCACTGCTCAAGGCAGGAGACCTTATATCATCCCAGACAAATAGTTGTCCAAGATCTTGTTAAAAACCTCCAGAGTTGGAACACCTACGACTTCTGGAAGCAAGCCGCTCCACTGATTAATTGTTTTTCCTGTCAGGAAATTTCACCTTAGTTCTAGATACTCGATGTTACTCCCTAAAATTAGTAAAGGATTAAGAAAGAACCCTAAAGAATCATGTCCTTGAAGTTTTGACTGATTATGGAGGAAGGTAATTAATCAAAGATAAAAGAAAATAATTGTTCATTCAACCCCTTTATATACAAAAGAGATAAACATAAATTGATCTTCTAATACTACCGTTATTATAGAATCCAGAATCTCCTAGAACAGGGGTGTCAAACTGGCGGCCCGCAGGCTGGATGCGTCACGCCCACCCCAGCTGTGTGAAGGGGCAAAATGTTGCAATATGTCACATGATGGCAACGTGACGGCATGAGTTTGACACCCGTGTCCTAGAAGTACAGTTAGTCCTTAATTTACAATAGTTCATTGAGTGACCGTTCAAAGTTAAAAAGCACTGAAAAAAGTGACTGATGACTATTTTTCACACTTATGACCAGGGGTGGGTTCTACTTACCTTTACTACTGGTTCGCAACGAGATCACGCACAAGTGCTCACTTTGCTCATGCACGTGCCTTACTTCTGCACATGCGCAAAAGCTTCTACGCATGTGCAGATCACCGATGATGACATCTGGGAAAGTGGGCAGGGCAGTTCTTGCGAACCAGTCTGAACCGGGGGCAACTCCCCACTGGTTATGACCTTGGCAGCATCCCCATGATCATGTGATTAACATTCAGATGCTTGGCATTTGGTTCATATTTATGACGGTTGCAGTGTCCCGGGGTCATGTGATTCCCCTTTTGCAACTTTCTGAAAAGCAAAGCCAATGGGAAAGTCCGATTCACTTAACAACCGGGTTACTAACTTATCAGCTGCAGTGACTCACTTAACAACCAAGACATGAAAAGTCATAAAATGGCACAAAACTCACTTAACAAATGTCTTACTTAACAACAACAAAATTGGGCTTAATTGTGGTCATAAATCAAGGAGTATCTGTAGTCAATCTGATTGAATCAATCAGGAACAATTTAAAGAAATCTGAAGAATTCCAGATTTCCTATCCCTGGTATATAGAGAACATTTGTTGGTATCAACAGGAATGAGCTGGTCCATCCTTGTACAGCACTGTTTGTATGTTTACAGGAAACTGAAATATAGACCAAAACAAGTGCAACCATCTTACCTTCCTAATACTACTATTAATTACTTAACAATTACAGGAATCATAATAACAATAAATTTGTAGCGTTTCCATGTTAAGAAAGACAAAAAGGCCCACGCTTTAATCTGACCTGCTATTTATTTATTATATTGAAAAACTTTCAAAATAATGCAATACAATTTCAGGAAAGATTTACTAGAATGATAGAGGGGCAGTAAATCATTTTTATAATATCTATATAAACTGAATTGGTATTGGATTTATCCAATGCTAGATTGAAATTGCTACCCCAGTGGAGAACTTTTGACTGCCACTCATGACAACAAATTGACAGTACCACTGGTAGTATGTTATTATTACTAGAACTATTCATTATTTTTCTATTTATTGTTAACTGTCCTTGGCATCTATTGAAACAGATTGCTATAAATATCATCTTCATCTTCCTGATCATCGTAGTAAAAAGGGAATAATTTTAGTTGTTAGCCACACAGAGTCTGGCCGCATAAAAATTTAATAAATTAGTAGTAGTAATGGTAGTAGTAGTAGTAATAGTAGTAGTAATAGTAGTTTTTCCATGATCTTTTAATGATTTTATTTTCTGTTTGCATCTAACTAGTCCCACATTTGTCAAAGTTGATTCCTTAGGCTCATTATCTGTCAAAGCCAATAAGTTGTCGTATGTTTGTTGTTTGTTTGTTTGTTGCTCTTTACTTATTAAGGATAATAACTGTAAGTGATGTAAGGTACATCAGAGGAGTTAGAAATAGCATTTGGGGCAGAGGGTGTTCAATTTCAATCAGAAAACAATGGAGAAGTAGTAATTGCATATTCATAATTAGACAACACTATTAAAAATTCTGGCTGTTGTAAATCATAGTAACAGAAAAGAAAATTTGGTGCTTCTACTAGAGACGCTGCAATGCATTTTAATGATTAGAAAGAATCTCCTGTGAATTACTGAATTTTTTACCAATTAGCTGGCAATAAAACAAAGACAAAAAGTATCAAGGGTAATCTATCACTACATGAATTTTGTTCATTCAGTTGACTAATATAATTCGGTTTATATTATGTATGATCATACAACACAACCTAATGTGACGGTAAGGGCTCTGTAACGCTGCTCTTGAAAGAAATGGGACAATATTTATATCTCTCTGAAACAATTACAGATGGGGCAAAGGGGCTGAACTTTGGTGCAAATTGTGAAATGTATATTAATTAACACCAAGCAATGGACCGTACTTCTCTGGGTGACGTGAAGATTATTAGATATGAAGCATTGAAAGGAAAATATGAGCAAATCATATTTTATAAACCATGAGCCAGCAAAGGATTCATCACAAATCAGATCCAATCAACTGTGGTTGGCCCTCTTAGAGCAAGACTGTTAGGATCTTAAGAGATATGCTGAAAACAGTTCCCTACGCACAGTGCCCAATTCAGTTAAATTGTGCCATATTGTTCCTCCATCAAGCGTTAGCAAGTTTAGGCTGTATTTTGTTAGCTTCCTACTATTATCTTTCTGAGCTTTTCTGAAAGTCTTTATCTGAAGAATGGCAGACAAAGACTGTCAAGGTATAAGTGTGATGGCTCTTGATAGGCACACAATCAGCCTGAAGAGTCTTGTGTTTGCAAATTTGCCAATAGATCCACTACTGGGCCTCTCTAAATGACCACATATACCGCAGAGGTGGGTTTCAGCAAGTTCTGACCAATTCTGGAGAACCGGTAGCAGAAATTTTGAGTAGTTCGGAGAACCGATGAATACCACCTCTGACTGGCCCTGCCCCCATCTATTCTCTGCCTCCCGAGTCCCAGCTAATCAGAAGGAAATGGGGATTTTACAGTATCCTTCCCCTGCCATGCCCAACAAGCCATGCCACGCCCAACAAGCCACGCCCACAGAACTGGTAGTAAACATTTTTGAATCCCACCACTGGTATACAGGTAATCCTTGATTTACAACCACAATGGAGCCCAAAATTTCTGTTGCTAAATGAGCCAGTTGTTAAATGAGTTTTAGACTTTTCTTGCCTCAGTTGTTAAGGGAATCACTGCTGTTGTTAAATTAGTAACGTGGTTGTTAAGTGAATCTGGTTCCTCTGTTGAACCTGCTTGTCAGAAGGTCGCAAAACAGGATTACATAATCCCAGGTTACTGCAGCCATCATATAGTAGGTACATGCCAGTTGTCAAGCTTCTAAATTTTGATCACATGACCATGCGGATGCTGCAATGGTTGTAAGTGTGAAAAAAAACGGCCATCAGTCACTTTTTCCACTGCCGTTGTAACTTCGAACGGTCACTAAATGAATGCTTGTAAGTTGAAGACTACCTGTATTTAATTGGGCATTGGGATCAACATATTGAGCGAGCCTAATTTCAAAAACCTTTCACAATATATGGACTTCCGGCAAGAGCAATCTACTACCTGACCCAGGAAATGGAGAAAGAGAGAAGATAAAAGATTATTTTAAAAAACAACAACAGAAAAAGTATTGATGCATTATCGGTTTAAACCTCATGATAACATGTGGCCCTTCTGCAGTTACTTGTTGTTCTCATAGCCTTTTTTTTTTTTTTAGTTATGTTATGAAATGATACAGATCGGGAACTAAAAACCATGGCAGCTAATCCTAAATAACTTACTCCCCATTTCTGTGATAGTTTCATAGAAGTCAGAAATAAGTCAGGAATCCTGCTGGGTTTACTAGTACCCAGCACAGCTAGCCAGAGATAAGCATCTTAGGGGGAAGAATAAGATACAAGATCAATAGACTTCTATCTGTTTCTTAATGCTTTTACTTTAAGATTATTTAATTCCATTCCTAGTGTCAAAAAACGCTCTGGATACGTACTGAAGTGCTCTCAGGATAAAAGTTCCTACTAGCTATTAATGTAATAAGTCTGTGTAACACTTCTGATTCTCGGTTTTTTCTCTCCTATCTTTCAGAACATTTAACAAAGGCAAACAATTTCAGCCATGGCCTTCTAAGATTTGCATATGATATCCTGCTTTCTTTTAATCGATGGCTGACATAGCTACCTTCATTACTGATTAGGGGTTTCTTAAAAAAAACCCAACCTGTTTGTAATACAGTAGAGTCCTCTAAGTATAACCATCAACGGTGAAGGTGCCCCTCGTGAACAGAGGCTTCTCTATTGAGAGAGTTGTTGTCTATGAGTCTCATACAATCAGGGCTTCCTGGATAACCCAGCACTAACTAAAATGTGAGTAGGCAGGCAGGCAGACAAGGAGGAGAAGAACAGTGGCACATCCAGCCACCTCCTTTAAACAATCTCAGCTGGACGGACCTCGATGGGTAAGGGAGTTTCGGCATGCCTTCCATATATCAACATAGCCAGAGGTGGGCTGCTGCCAATTCGGACCAGTTCAGGTGAACCGGTAGTTCCAGCCACCGGCTGGGCCTGCCCACCTGCCCCGGTGCTATCCCGTCCTATATATCTCACTCTGGCTTTCTCACCCCGCCCACACAGCTCAGCTGATTTCCACCCCTTGCCTGCTCTACTCACCGCGGCTGCCCGAGAAGGTATGCTGGAAGCCACGCACATGAAATCGGCATGTGTTTGAAGCCGCACGCAAGTACAGAAGGCGTGTGCGCGAGTGAAGCTCTGCGCATTTTCAATTCTGCACTAGGCAAACTGATTGTTAAATTATGTGCAGCCCACCTCTGAACAGAGCCATTTATATTAATACTAGCTCTACATATGGTCCTCTGGTCTGAAAATCTTGTCCAGCTTTATTGTAGAGGTTTGCCAAAGGAACGGGCTATAGCTTAGCTGAGGGGGTCCTTGATGCTCTCTGAGCTTTCTTTCTTTCTTGCAGACGTTTCATTACCATAACTGGGTAACATCATCAGTGCTAGTAAGGAGTGTTGTTTGATGTCAGTTTATATTCTGGTGTCTTGCCTGACTGTGTGGATGGGGGCGGCGTTAGAGATTCTTTGGTTAGGCTGTTTACTAATTTAGTAAACAGTTTAATAAACAGTCTTTAGTAGTTTCTTGATTGGGGTATTGCTCCTTTGATTGTTGGTCTGAAGTTAACCTTGGAATTAATCTATGCTGATCTGGGTGCTGATTACTGGTGGAGTCTTTTTTGTTCTCTTTTGGACTGGTTGATTGTCTCTTTTGCATAGTCCCGTGATGGTGAACCTATGGCATGCGTGCCAGAGGTGGCACGCAGAGCATGCGCACCATCGCCAGCTGCTCTTTTGGTTTCCGGCACGCCAGCCAGCTGGTCTTCATGTGTGCCAGAGTACCAGAAACCTGAAGACCAGAGGTCTGGTGTGCATGCATGTGCCGGAGCGCCAGAAAACCAAAGACCAGCGCTGGCCACCTGGTCTTTGGGGTTGCACCGTGCGCATGCGCGCTGGCCAGCTGGTCTTCACACGCGTCAGAGCATGCAAAAACCAGCTGGTCAGTGTGCATGTAGGGGCATGCACGTTCTGGTTTGGGCACACGGTGCTGAAAAGATTCGCCATCACTGGCATAGTCTATAGATGTTGTTAATGTCTATGTGTCTATTGATGGCTGATTTGTCAGAGTGCAAGGCTTCAAGCACTTCCCCACCAGTAATCAGTACTCAGATCAGCATAGATTAACTCCAAGGTTAACTTCAGACCAGTGGTGAAATCTAAAATTTGTTACTACCAGTTCTGGGGGCATGGCTTGGTGTGTGTGTGGGGGGAGGGGTAATGTGACTGGGTGGGCGTGGCCTTTTTTTTTTTTTACTTTTAAAACCATTTTTTCTACAAAAAATGCTTTCAAAAGGCTGACGATCCCAGCTGAGTTGCCTGATTGGCAGAGGCTTTTTTTCTTTTAAAAGCTTTTGACGATCCCAGCGGAGCCACACGATCATCAAAGGCTTTTTTTTTTACTTTTAAAAGCATTTTTTCATCGGAAGAGGTTGTAGAAAAAATGCTTTCAAAAGTAAAAAAAAAAAAGCCTCTGATGATTGTGCAGCTCAGCTGGACATGGGGGGACAGGAATTTTTGCTACCCGTTCTCCGAACCACCCGCCTCCATCACTACCGGATCGGGCGATCCGGTCCGAACCGGGAGCATTTCACCCCTGATTCAGACCAACAATCAAGGGGCTGTTTACTGATGCCAAAGAGCCATCAGCAAACAGCCCAACCAAAGAAGCTCTAAGACCGTCCCCACCCACACAGACAGGCAAGACATCAGAACATAAACTGACAACAAACAGCACTCCTTACTAGCACTGATGATGTTACCTAATAAGGGTAATGAAACATCTGCAAGAAAACAAGCAAGCTCAGAGAACATTGAGGGCCCCTCATTTCAACCCTCAGCTACAAATATTCTCCTTTATTGATACCTTAGCTGAGTACAGGTTACAACAGTTTGTTTAGTGTCCATTCAAAGCAGCATTGAAAAAAGTGACTTATGACCATTTTTTTCCACACTTACAACCATTGCAGCATCTCCAAGGTCACATAATCAAAATTTGGAAGCTTGGCAACTGGTTCATATTTATGACGGTTGCAGTGTCCTGGGCAGTGGTGAAATCCAATTTTTTTTACTACCGGTTCTGTGGGCATGGCTTGGTGGGCGTGGTGTGGCTTGGTGGGCGTGGTTTGGTGGGCATGGCAGGGGAAGGATACTGCAAAATCTCCTGCCTCCCGAGGCCAGCCAAAGGTGGTATTTGCCGGTTCTCCGAACTGCTCAAAATTTCCGCTACCGGTTCTCCAGAACCTGTCAGAACCTGCTAGATTTCACCCCTGGTCCTGGGGTCCTGTGATCACCTTTAACGACTTTCTGATGAGCAGAACCAATGGGAGAAGCCAGATTCACTTAACCACCATGTTACCAACTTAACGACTCCACTGATTCACTGAACAACTGGGGTTAAAAAAAAGGTTGTAAAATGGGACAAAACTCACTTAACAAATGTCTCAGTGAGCAACATAAATTTCGGGCTCAATTATGGTCATAGGTCAAGGACTACCTGTAATTAATTCGACTGTGAGAACTTGCATCCCTCCTCGCCCCCCCCCCCCACCCCATCCATCTAAGAATGAGAAAAGATATTTGTCGCCAAACAAGACTTTATACAGTGGAAACGGGCATGGTACCAGAGTAATACAGGATGAAAAGATTTCTGCGTTTTGAAAAGGTGATGTGAAAAAGAATCAGAGCAACCCCTCCCTCCTGACTAATTTGGGCCCTTGATCTGTTTTATTAAATTCCGCCTGAGGCCCCCTCTGATAGAGCTGGCATTCATTTGCACCAAAGTAACCAGCAATTTACCTCTTTTTTTTGTAGACACCAAAGAGGAAGAAGGAAAAGCCTCTCAACCATCTCTGTTATTACTCAGCACCTGGAGAACTTGAAGAGAGCAAAGCAGGTATCTAAATCAAACACTTAGCTGGAGAGGAGTCATAAAAAGCAAACCGCCACAACAAAGGGATCCAATTACTTTATGTTTGTTTTGTTAAATGGCTTTTTTTCCCCCTCCCCTGCAAAACTCAGAGGAAGGGGGGAAAAAGAAAGCCCTATTTTTAACTTGTTTTTCCTCTTTGCTACACTGCTGGGAGCAGACACGACCGTATGACTAACTCTACGCTGCTGCTGATCACTCTGCTAATGCTAATTAACCTCCTGGTACAAATACCAACAACACAAAGCCTGGGCTTTGGCTTGATATGATTCTTCCTCCCCTCTCAGAGGAGGGGACAAAAAGCCCATTTTTAAAAAATCAGACATCATTAGTCTTTTTCCTGCTTAGGCTGAAAAATGCAAACCGCTTTGATGATGAAGGGGACCAATGGCTTTCAAGTTACGCGGCTTATCAGGATTTCGGTGAGAAGGCTTGTCGTGGTCAAGAGCTCCTTGAAAGAAAGCTGACCAATGCAACAGGAAGACAGAGCACCCTACGCCCTGTTTGTTGAAGTTCTGCATTAGTGTGCACTTTTTTCCCCCTTTTAAGTAGGTCACAAACAAATCACAATGTGTTTCCACATTCTTTCCCTGACTTATTGTTTTCTATATCCCTTGAACAAGTCTTTCCCTATTTCCATTTTCCATTTGGTACATCTCAGGGGTGAAATCCAGCAGGTTCTGACAGGTTCTGGAGAACTGGTAGCGGAAATTTTGAGCAGTTCGGAGAACCGGAAAATGCCACCTTTGGCTGGCCCCAGAGTGGGGTGGGAATGAGGATTTTGCAATATCCTTCCCCCAGGAGTGGGGTGGGAATGGAGATTTTGCAGTATCCTTCCCCCAGGAGTGGGGTGGGAATGGAGATTTTGTAGTATCCTTCCCCTGCCATGCCCACCAAGCCATGTCCACCAAGCCACACCACACCACACTACGCCCACCAAGCCACACTCACAGAACTGGTAGTAAAAAATTTGGATTTCACCACTGGTACATCTTTCCAGCATCTGTGGACTTAGCTCCCTCACATATATATCCAAGGTCTGAGGTAAAGTAAAGTTAAGATGGAGTCAACAGAAGCTTTCTCAGTGGACATAATGTCCGCAAATAAATGCTAAGAAATAGTTTGAGGGAAACACTGCCAAGCTCTAGTCAGGGATTTTGTTCTGATGGGTCATACCAGTTCATATGGTGGATTTATGCGACCTTTCCAGTCACCACTCCTGATGTCCTACAGAACATACCCTGTTTGCCCAAAAATAAGACCCAACTGGAAAATAAGTCCTACCCTGGCTTGCTTGTAATATAAGCCCTACCCCCAAAATAAGCCCTAGTTAAGATTGTCAGTCAGATGGATGCATTTAGTACCATATTCCCCCAAAAATAAGACCTAACCAGAAAATAAGCCCTAATGCATCTTTTGGAGCAAAAATTAATATAAGACCAGGTCTTATTTTCGGGGAAATAAAGAATTCTATTCTATTCTATTCTATTCTATTCTATTCTATTCTATTCTAT
>WNWU01000034.1:10082550-10119305 GCA_012654045.1 Ptyas mucosa
TCTATTCTATTCTATTCTATTCTATTCTATTCTATTCTATTCTATTCCATTCCATTCCATTCCATTCCATTCCATTCCATTCCATTCCATTCCATTCCATTCCATTCCCTGCCACATATATAAAGATTCTTCAGTGGATGAAATAGGGTTTTCTTAAGGTGGAAAGTTCTAAAACTGAGCTAAACAGCAAACAGCCTTGAAACCTTTAGCAATTAACATAAGGATGGGTATCCCAAAGTTGTCTATTTGGGAGGCAAATGACAAAACATGCGTTGCGACATTGTGATGCAACTTTACATCTTTCATACTCACATCACAAATCACAATACAAAAGCAAAGGTATGGAGTTTGCATTGTGGCTTCATAAGGCACATTTTGTCATTTTTTTTCTCATTATGGCTAGCTGAGGTTGCCTCTTTCTATATCAGGGTCTCCCAGTTTGGCAACTTTAAAACTGAGGAATTCAGGAAAGTCCTGAAGTCTTAAAGTTGCCAAGTTCTATATTAATGGAAAAGAAGTTCCTGAGTGGAATTGGAAACTGGTTAGTCTATCAAGATTTAAAGTGCACAAATGTTTTTTCCCCCCTGCCACAGATGAACATAGGGCTTATTATCGGAGGCATCTAACAATGATATGAAAAGGCCTTGCTAATTCTTCTTAAAGGGCATGTCATTGTGGTGCCACCCTTGTCTTATCCTGAATCTGCTTACATTCATCTGTAATGGTTCCAGTTTTAAAATAATGTTTCTCTCTTCTTCCAACACAGATCTTGTCATAGGATCAATCTACAGCACCTTATCATCCATGTTGGTGAAGATGGGTTCACTACCATTCATCGTACACATAGTGTCACAGGTGGAAATGACCACCTCACAATCCACATGCTTCTGGATTGAAAGGATTAGCCAGCTATAAACAGTTGCCCAAGGGACACCTGAAAGTGTTAACAGCACTTAGGATGTCAACTAAGGTCAACGGGAGACTTTGAAGAATTTGAAAGCAGAGTGGATTTATGGAAAGCTACAAAGAAACAACCCTAGATGGAACCGATGGAAAAGCTGGCACTTGGATCTGATGAAAGCTGGGAAATATGGAAACTGTTGAATAGTTTCCATCCAATAGAATAGTTTCCTTTCCAATAGTTCAGAGACACTTTGAACAAATGGAGGTATCCAGTGGTTTCCGTTCTTTGCAATTGTGGTGACATGCAGACGATGACACATATATATCAGGGGTAGGTTCTACTTACCTTTACTACCGATTCTCAACGGGGCCGCATGCGCAGAAGCTTCCTGATGACGTCTGGGTCAGTGGGCGGAGCCTCCCACCAGTTTTACTACCGGTTCTTGCAAACCAGTCTGCACCGGGGCAACCCACCACTGATATGTATATTTGCTCTTTGTGTCCCAATCAGTGTACACTTGAGGACCCCATGGCAACACGGCAGAACGCAATTAATGTTGTGAGTTTCTGGGCAAGATCTGTTTAATTTGTACATACTTTAAACTTGTATTTTATATTTTAAATTTTATGTCCTATAGTATGCCTTATTTTAATTGCGATGCTTCTGACACGAATAAACAAACCATTTATCATCCTATTAAAATGATAATGAGTGGGGTAGACCACTCCTTCTCTTTTGATCGTTTGGTTTTGCCTTCCATGGGCTTTTTGGCATTGGTTGAGCAGAAGAAGAAATACTAAAAAAAAAAACCAAAACCCAACCAAACAAACAAAAACCTAGCATCCAAGAGTAAATAACAACTGGCTTTACAATAAATAAATAGCTGCTCTGCATGTCTCCTTGGAAACAATGCTCCTTAGCACTTGGTGGGGAGAAGAGGATTTATGCCTCTTTGAAAACAAATGACATTAAAAGAGAAATATTAAAGAAAGGAGAGATAGAAACGGGTGTGAATCTGTGCTGGGAAGGGCAGCTGATGGGGATGGGGAAATCCTTCAGCAGGCACCAGAAATGCTATCCTCCACCTTTTCACAGCATGGATTTGAAGTTAATCCCCCTTTCTGGTTTAGGAAATCTGGCTGGCTGCAGTTTGAAATTGACCAGATTTTAGGTTTTTATGAGGAAGGAAGGAAGGAAGGAAGGAAGGAAGGAAGGAAGGAAGGAAGGAAGGAAGGAAGGAAGGAAGGAAGGAAGGAAGGAAGGGGAAATCCTTGTGCCCATGGCCTCTGGATAGGGTGGAGGCAGCTGTCTGAAATCAGAGACTACATGATGAAGAGTCAGCTGGTCCCTCTGCCCACCAAATCCTAATAAGAGAATCTGGAATAGACAGAAGAGCTAGCTTTTTATCCACATAAACACGATAAAGAAACAGGACATCAGCTTTTGGTTAGCATATTTCGTAGAGGTTTATTCAAAGGAAACACAGTGATTTTATCAACTATTCATCAAGGTCTTTTGAAACATGGTTTTAGTCCAATGTCTATGGATATTCTCAGTCATCTAGGTCATGGTTGTCCCAAAGGTGCTTTTTTCAAGAGGCAAATGGACTTTCTTGTTTTTCTTTGAAGACATTTCTCTTCTCATCCAAGAAGCTTCTTCAGCTCCGACTGGATGGTGGGGAATGGAAGGATTTATATTCCTTGCAGACAGCTGGTCATTTGCAGTCTTTTAGGGAGTAGCTGAGGCCACATGGAGGTTTATCTGTATTATCAGGGTCACCTGAATGGTGCAAATTGGTGTGGAGCCCTCTAGGAACTGTTGAAAGGACTGTGTTGTAGACTGAAGATAGACGATGGTTTTAGTCCTCCTTCTGAATTGAATCATTATAGAATAGCACTATTATAGCATAGCATCCCTCGGAATGAATCCACACAGAGCCCTTGAATGCACACACAAAAAGTTGGACATCATTTGCCTCGTCCCAGCTACACTTCAAGTTAAGGAGAGCAACCAGACATGTTTTCTGCATGGCTGATGTCATGTGGTGAAAGTTCCCATTCCATAAATTCCCATTCCATAAATTGTCCCACTTTACAGAGGCAGAATGGAGGTCAGCAGTCAGGGCGATGCAGAGGATGCCAGCATATATTTTTAAAAAGTCTTGGGGACTGAAGGAGGTCACTTTAATCAGAGGTGGGTTTCAGCAAGTTCTGACCAGTTCTGGAGAACCGGTAGCAGAAATTTTGAGTACTTCGGAGAACCGGTAGTAAAAATTCTGACAGGCCCCACCTCCTCTATTCCCTGCCTCCTGAGTCCCAGCTGATCCAGAGGAAATGGGGATTTTGCAGTAACCTTCCTGTGGAGTGGGGTGGGAATGGAGATTTTACAGGACCCTTCCCCTGCCACGCCCACAAGCCACGCCTACCAAGCCACGCCATACCCACCAAGCCACACCCACAGAACCGGTAGTAAAATTTTTCGAAACCCACTACTGGCTTTAATGTAAGGGAAGAAGAGCAGCTTGGGTACTTATCAGTGGTGGGTTCCTCCCAGTTCCTCCCGGTTCCGCCGAGCCGGTAGCGGTAATGCTATGATGTCACCGAACCGGTTCTGGCCTCCCATCGCCTCCTCCGCCCCCCCACCCACCCCCACGTTATTCTTACCTTTTATTTGGCCCCACTCCCAATCTATTGCTGCCTCCTGAGTCCCAGCTGATGGCTAGAGGGAAAAAACCTGTTTAAACTCTTGCTGCCGGGCTTCAAAGGGCCGCCCTACAGCTGATCAGTGTTAGAGAAAACAAATGAGTAAACCGGTGCCTGCAAAAATAAATGGATAAACCAGTGCCTGCAAAAATACATGAGTAGACCAGTGCCTGCAAAAATAAATGGGTAGATCAGTACAGCTCTGCAAGCAGTTAAAAGCCTGGTAGACCAGTACCTCTGCTAAATCCTAAAGAATTGTCACATGACCATCAAGCCACGCCCACAAAATAAGCCACGCCCACAGAACCAGTAGTAAAAAGATTTAGAACCCATCCCTGGTACTTATCCTTGAGTTTTCAAAAGTATTTATTCTGCTCAACCCCATGAGCAGGGGGCTGGACTAGAAGACCTCCAAGGTCCCTTCCAACTCTGTTATTCTGTTATTCTTGGGTTTTCTCAGGTCCTGCAATACTACTGAGGTACAGCAAACATTGTGAATGAGGGTTACAACCTATTGAAACAGAACAATAAGAGAAGATTCTGCAGGTTTTCTCGTGCTCCCAGGAGGAGAGAAAATTAGCTCAACCAAGTACCCTAGTTGCTGTTGTTTGAGCACAGAAAAATAGACACAAATACTTCTTGCCAGTGGGGTAAGGAAAAGGAAGGAGCACAATTGGGGCCCTTACTCTCCCCTTCCTTCTTTTCTTAACTAGTAACAAAACCAAAAAGGCAACCATGTTTTTTTATTATTATTATTATTATTATTTCCTTGCCAAAACGAGAGTGCAAGAGAGACTTGGAAGGAAGAACTGCTGGAGTGGATGCTTAAAATGATTGTCAAAATGGTTGGAATGCTAAAGGCAGAAGATCACACTCAAGATAAACGAAAGTGAATTTCTCCTTAAGGAGTTCGGTGTGTAGTAGCAGCTTTTTCAAGATCTATCAAATGCCTTCCTTCCACATTTGCTTAGCAACCGGATGAAAACAAAGAGAGGTCTCTTCCAGGTTTTTACTTTGCATAGTGTTCAAACTTTTGTTCTTTTTTGAAGGGTCTTCCGAACCGTTTTACTGATCTCCTCTGGGAACTTTATTTCAGATTTCTTTGTTCTGTTCCCAACTCACTGCATTCAGCTCCATTAAGATGATCACTGTATTCAGGTTAAGAGAATTGTCAGAAACATTCTGCTAACATAACATATAGGTAGTCCTTTAATTACAACCATAATGGAACTTGCCCTTCAGGGTCGTAAAATATGTGAATCATGTGACTGACTCAATTTTACAACCTTTTTTTAAACAAGTTTTTTATGTTGTAGCATACAAAGAAAATACAAAATAATAGGGAAGGGAAAAGGGAAAGGAAGAGTGAGGAAAAGAAGGGGAAAGAGGAAGAAAAGGAATTGACTTCTGACTACCTTTGGTGCAGTAGAATAAGACATTAACATCAAACTTCAATTTTTTACTTTTACATAATAGTTTAAACTTGCCATTTCTATAACAACAAATCTATCTAATTGGTAAAACCCAAAATCAAAGTTTCATTTTTTTCCACCTCAAGCACAAAGCCCAGAAACGGTTTCCAGATAGAAATAAAAGTATTTGTTTTTTTTTCTTTGATCAAAGCAGTCAATTTAGCCATCTCTGGTAACTCCATCAATTTTTGCAGCCAAATTTTACCCACCTTTTCAAAACGATTGTTAAGCAAATATCTGCAATCATTAAGCAAACCAAAAATTGGAAGTATATGCCAAGGTGCATGGAGTGCAGAACACTGTTTTATGTTTTATGTTTTATTTAATTTATATACCGCCCTACTCCTGAAGGACTCAAGACGGTGAACAGCCATGAAATAAAACACATAATACAAAATTTAAAAACAGAATAAAATCAAATTAAACAATTTGGCCGTAAATGAATTTAAAACACCCCAATAATTTAAAACAAATTAAAATTTACATTAATTAAAAAAGAAAGAGGGAAAAATTAGGCCAGGCCAGCTTGGTGGAATAAGAAGGTCTTGAGAGCGCGGTGGAAGGTGTTACCTTCCCACCTAAGTGGTATCGATTTATTTTCTTTCGTTTGCATGCTAGATGGGCAGGAGCTGGGGCAAGTAGGGGGAGCTCACCCTGTCACATGTTGCTCGGGTCTTGAACCTGGGCTGCCAACGTCAGCATCTTTAACCACTGAGCTATTGTGCCTCCGTCCCCAAATACTATAGGAATGAAAAAAAAACTAATGAATAATGAATGCTACCATAAAAACTAACTTTCTGAAACTTCGCCTTAAATCAAAAATCATATAGCAATAGTAGTAGCACTTAGACTTATATACCGCTTCACAGTGCTTTACAGCCCTCTCTAAGCTGTTTACAGAGTCAGCATATGGCCCCCAACAACAAATGGGTTCTCATTTTACTGACCTTGGAAGGATGGAAGGTTGAGTCAACCTTGAACTGGTGAGATTCGATCTGCCAAACTGCTGGCAGCTGGCAATCAGCAGAAGTAGCCTGCAGTACTACACTCTAACCACTGTGCCACCGTGGTGATATATACTGCAGGACAAAATAAAACCATTGTCAAATAATGGAATGTCTCATGTCTAATTATAAAGTATGTCTTCTGAATTCTATGGTAGTTGAAAGATAAATTAGAAATTTTGGGGATATGCAAAGAAACATACTATACTTGATCTTAGCCAAAACGATGAGAAACAAGTTTAGACAAAATCTGAGTATTGCCCATTCAGGTCAATGTTACTTATATTGATTGGTAACAGGTTTCCAAAGTATCAATAATTACTCCTTTTAACTGCAAATCCTAAAGATTCTACACAGAAATTTCTACATAGAAAACTTCATTTCTGATTTCTGGTCCCTCTAGGCAGGTGAAAGCATCTGAATTCTCTGTTGTGGTGGTACAATATCAAATTAGGAAGATTCAGTTATGGAGTCCTTGATGCTCTCTGAGCTTGGTTGTTTTCTTGCAGACATTTCATTACCAAACTAAGTAACATCATCAATGTTAACGAAGGAGTAGTGTCTGCTCTCATTTTATAAAGTGACTTGCCCTGTCAGTGTTGAGGTGTGGGGGGGAGGACTTGATAGTTGTAGGGAGTCTGAGTGGGAAAAAACAGGCTTCAACCTAGAAAGACTGAATGGATTCAGGGCTCCCTGGACCCCAGATTTTTCCACCTTTGGCTGCAAATGGGGTTGCACTATTTCAAACATAACCAGTGCACAATTTGGACTCACAGCTCCTGTTTCAAGAGCAGGTAGCAGTCATGCCCAGGATGACTTTTGCACAACTTTGTTCGATGCGCAAATTGCTCTTCGGGAAATTGTGAATCCAAGTCCTTCCTTCGCCATGAAAATCAGCCAAGTGCTTTGGGCCAGTCATTCTCTCTTAGCCCAATCCACCTCACAGGTTTGTTGTTGTGGGGAAAATAGGAGGAGGAAGGAGTATTGTGTGTGTGTTCACAGCTTTGAGTTATTTGTAAAATTAATGAAGGTATGATATACAGTAAACCAGTGGTGGGATTCAAATAATGTAACAACTGGGTCTCTGCCTTAATGATTGTCTGGATGGATGTGGCCATTGTGGGCGTGGTCAAGGTGTGTGACAGGCCGCACTCGGCCTCCTGCACCCCCTTGGGAGTAAAAACAGGCCGCAGGGCGGATGCGCCGCCCCCACCATGCCCCTAGGAGGCCTCCCTGCACTTACCTGTGAGCAAAATGAGGCACGTGGAAACTCCTGGAAGGGGTGCGGCAGGGCCACCCAGCAATTTAACTACCGGTTTGCCCAAACTGGCTCAAACTAGTTGAATCCCACCACTGCAGTAAACAAACAAACAAACAAAAATGTACTCTATATGGGATTGCTTCTGAAGACCATCCAGAAGCTGCTGTTGGTTCAGAATGCAGTGTTGTAAGCAGATATGGATCAACCTCAGTAAGACCATATTACACTCTGCACTGGTTCCCAACACGCTTCTGGACGACATTCAAGATTCTGGTTCAAATTTATGAAGCCCTCAAAGCACGGGGCGGAGTTATTCGTAGGGCTGCTTCCTGCTGAGTTGTTTCTACTTATTCCACCAAAACTGAGAGGGAGCCATGTTCTGGGATCCTTCAGTTGAATGATGACATATTATGGGATTTAGGAAGTTTGCCTTTTGTTTCACAGTGCCTACCTTCTGAAACTTTGTACCCCTTTAAATCAGATTTAAAGCATTGAAGAGTTGGATGTGTTCGAGGGCCTGGGTTCGGGAGGTTACTGACCATAGTCACATTCACAAAATGGATGGCTACATCAATTGTTCATTTAAATCAATTCAAAAACAAAAAAACAAAAAAACCTCAACTGGCTGACTTTCATATTTTTTTTTCAAAAATTCCAAGCAGGAATTTTGAAAGAAAAGATACTTATAATACTCATGTTTTTCAGATAGATTATTACGTTTTGGCAATATATTTGATTTAATAATTTAACACACTGTTAGCATAAATTAAATTATTATTACCCTCAGAAACATGGCAGGGAAAACTAATAAGGCAATACACAGAAAAGCTACATTATTCAATAATATATATTGTTCCTTAATGCGCTACAGTATAATGGAATAATAGATTTGGAATATTCTTACCTCCTAACATGGAAGTGTTTTATACAACTGTCATCACAGCTTCCAGTTTTGCTTCTTTGAACTATGACAAATATCTATTTAGGATAGAAGTTGTCAATTTATTGCCAGATTCTGTCTTCAGAACACAACAGACAAGAAATATTTCTCTGCATAAATTAATACTGTGTTCTGTAAACCAAAATAATCTTACTTTAGTAATGCAACCGTCCACACATTTTAGTTAATTACTATATACACAATTTGCTGAGCAAAACCTAATTATGTGAGCTTGGGGAAGAAGAGATGATTTTAACCTCAATGGATCAAATGGCTAATTAAGCTGTTTAAGTTTTATTAATGTTTTAATTCATTTTCTCTTCCTTTTTTCCTAATTAAAAAAAACACAAAACCCTGAATTGCTTATTGAGTTTTCTGATTGTAGAAGAATGCTACAATAGTTGTATATTTTTCTTTCCTAGGAAAAATATTGGGGGTTTTTTTCTACCTGGCTGGCTAAAGGTTATACTTGAATGGTTGAACCAATCAGAACAGAGCTGGAAGGACCTTGGAGGTCTTCCAAACCAACTTCCTGTTCAAGTAGGAGATCCTGGCCTATTCCATTTCAGACAGTCTTTTCTTAAAAACCTCCAGTGATGAAGCACCTACAACTTCTGAAGGCAAGCTGTTCCATTGGTTAATCATCCTCACTGTTACCAGTAGGAAATTTCTCCTTAATTCCAGGTTGCTTCTCTCAGTGATTAGTTTCCATCCATTGTTTCTCTGGTGCTTTGGAAAATAAATTCACCCCCTCCTCTTTGTGGAAGCCTTTTAAATACTGGAATACTACTATCATGTCCTGCCTAATCCCTTTTCTCTCTAGACTGGCCATACCCAATTCCTGTAACCATTCTTCATATGTTTTTATCTCCTTAATAATCTTAGTTGTTCTTCTTTTCCAAAGTCTATTTTGTAATGTGGTGACCAAACCTGGATGTAATATTCCAGGTATGGTCATACTAAGGATTTATAAAGTGGTACTAATACTTCACATGATTTTGATTTTATGCCTCTGTTTATACAACCAAGGATTGCATTAGCTTTTATGGCTGCTGCCAAAGACTGCTGGCTCATGTTAAAGTGATCGTCCACTAGGACTCCAAGGTGCCTCCCACAGTTACTGTTTTTGAGCTATGTTTTGCCTAATTTATTTATTGTTTATTTATTTATTGGTTCAATTTATATGCCACCCTTCTCCGGAGACTCAGGGCGGCTTACAATGTGTTAAGCAATAGCCTTCATATTTTTTGTATATACCTGCTTAGTAGGGCTTTGCCCCCCCCCCCAAGCAGTGTTCTTTTTTACAAAGTCAGCTTATTGCCCCCACAATCCGGGTCCTCATTTTACCTACCTTGAAAGGAGGGAAGGCTGAGTCAACCTTGAGCCTGGTGAGATTTGAACTTGCAGTAATTGCAGGCAGCTGGTGTTACTTAACAGCACTTTAGTCTGCTGCACCACCAAAGCTCTTATTCTGTACTTGTACCTTTGGTTTTTCCTGCCTAGGTGTAAGACCTTGTTTTCTCCACATTAAATTTCATGTTGTTGGATACGGCCTATTTATTTAAGTCTGTCAAGAACTTTTTGGATCCTAAGCTTGTCTTCTGGGGTGTTGGCTATTCCTGTCAGTTTAGTGTCATCTGCAAATTTGATGCATTCCCTCTTCTCTTCCCTCATCTAAGTCATTTATGAAGATATTGAAGAGTACTGAGTCTAAGATGGAACCTTGTGTTACCCCACTGCTTACTTCCCTCCATGTAGATGTACTACCATAAAGGGCTACCACCATGAATGAAACAACCATTAAACATGTTTAATTTCTTGGATCTTTCCAAGAAAGTCAATATATTAGAAAAAAAAATGTGCTACTGTACTACCTACCCAGCATATGAGGCTGAGATTTAGTGTAGCCTATATAGAACATGGGGAGTGTGGTGGCAATGACTCTGTGGTCAAAGATGCTGAGCTTGTCAGCTGGAAGGTTCCAAGTACTTGCCCCAGCTCCTTCCCACCTAGCACTTTGAAAGCATGCAAATGCGAGTAGATAAATAGGTACCACTTCGGTGGGAAGATAACAGAGTTCTATGCCTTTTGGTGTTGACCATGCTGGCCACACAACCACAAAAATTGTTTTTGGACAATGCTAGCTTCCTCGGCCAAGAGACAGAGATGAGCAGCGGGCCCTAGAGTCAGACACAACTGACAGATAAATCTTTATCTTTAAATAGAACATACTGTAAAAAGGATTATTTATGCAGTTGTAAATGTACCATAACTAAGTTGGACCCCCGAAGTTTTGATGTAAATACTGGCTGAAATATTTCCTTCTATGATATAAAAATTTTTGTGCAAAATGTTACATAGTTAGATCTTGACCTACTTCAGCTAGCATTTTTGATGCTCATAAACAGGAAGGTATGATAATGCTTTAACTTTTTCAGCGACATTGTATTAATACAGTCCTGCTTTACCAACATGAAAATTATCAGTAAGTAATAAATTCAAATATATAAAAGTAGATTATTCAAGACTGAAGTCATCAGAATTCAATTGCGATATGACTAATAAATGCAAATGGGACTTGTACTGCTTTGGTGTTATCTGTGATTTACTTTCTTTTCTGCTGCAATTGCTAACATTTTACCATATCACTTGAGAAGCTTTGGTAATGCTGAATTTCATTTAAGCGAATTCAATTTATAGAGGACCAGTGTTGGGAATTTTAGGACAAGTCATTTTCACAATTTGTAGGATGCAATTATACAACTGACTATATTTTCACGTCATGTTACCAGAACCAGAAACTTATTCTAAGCCATTTAGTACAGTAGGCATTCGTTTGTGTGTCAAGTTTTATTTAATGTTTAACTTTTCTTGGTAGGTTCTGTGAAAGAGATCTTCTTGTCTGCTACTTATTACCGTATATTTCGGAGTATAAGATGCTCCGGACTATAAAACGCACCTACCTTTTTTGGTGAGGAAAACAAGAAAAAGAAATCTGCCTCTGCCTCCCAGCAATTTTGCCTTGTTGCAGCAACAGCAAATAGCCTGCTTTACTTTCATTTTCATTTTCATCATAGCTTGATTAGCACAAGAAAAAGAAATCTGCTCCCAGCAATTTACCTCCAATAGGCAATGGCAATCCCTGCAGCCTGAAACAGCTGAGAGTTGGGAGAGTTGGGATCTAAGGACAATCAACTTGTGCTAATTAGGCTGTGCTGAAGCTGTTTCTTCTTGCTGCTTGCTGCAAGGAGGTAAATTGCTGGGCATCAGAGGCCAAAGGGTGGGGGCCAGTGGGTGGGTAGGCTACATTCGATGTATAAGACACACCCAAATTTTCACCCCCTTTTAGGGGAAAAAGGTACATCTTAAACTCTGAAAAATATGGTAATTACAATCCAAGTGCAATATGTACAGAGAAATTATTATTTCACCATTCCCAACTGAGGTTTTGGGGCAGATTGGTGCGAATGCTAGTCACATCTATCAATATGGTTCAACAGCAAGCTTCCTTTTTCATACTCTTACCCTAGATAGCAAACATTGGGGATGTTTTGAGTTAGGCCTAGTCCTTTTGTCTGTCAACTCTTCAAAGTAGGCCTGATCAAGGAAAAAGGTGTGGCAAAGTTTCCAGGAATGTTCTTTATCATAATTAGGAAGAATACCAGAAATTCCAGAAAGGATACCAGTATCTTCTCTGTCCCATCTTATTTTAAACAAAATCAAGGCAAGGTTACTTTGAGTTTTCTTCTCATACTTCCCTTTCTCTCACAACTCAGATATGTTCTGGAATCTCTTATGTTCCCCATTAATGTCCATACTTCCACAAGGTCAACACTATCATCCTTTAGTGCCTGGTGTATCCTCATTTTCTTTGCTGTTTAAAAGATGCTTTTCCTGATTTTTGTCCTTCCATGAATTATTTTGTTATTTTATCTGTGCTTTACCTGTGTTGCAATTGGTCTGAACTAGTAAAACCAGGGGTGAAATCCAGCAGGTTCCAACTGGTTCTGGAGAACCGGTAGCAGAAATTTTGAGTAGTTTGGAGAACCGGCAAATACCACCTCTGGCTGGTCCCAGAGTGTGGTGGGAATGGAGTTTTTGCAATATCCTTTCCTCAGGAGTGGGGAGGGAATGGAGATTTTGCAATATCCTTTCTTCAGGAGTAGGGTGGGAATGGGGATTTTGCAATATCCTTCCCCCTGGAGTGGGGTGGGAATGGAGATTTTGCAGTATCCTTCCCCTGCCATGTCCACCAAGCCACACCATGCCCACCAAGCCACACCCACAGAACCGGTAGTAAAAAAAAAATTGGACTTCACCACTAAAACCCACCATTCTCCCAATGGAATGTACCTCCTCCAGATTGTATACCTGTGATTTCTGGTCATTTAAAAAAGAAATAGGAGAATGTGGAAAATATTATTGCCTAAATATGCCATTTGTCCCTGGACATGTTTTATTTAGAAGCAGATATCATGCAATCATTTTAATCATATACACAGTAATGCATGCATATATGCACCAGAGATATTTGTCCACTGAGGCACTTATATTAAGTTAGTTTAGCTTTCTAATGGCAGGGTCTTATTGTATAATTAGGCATGATTGAGGGTTCTGAAGGTTCATTCCTTCATCTGTAAAAAAGAAAGGCTCATATCCTAGAAGACTAGATGCTTGAATGGTGTCTACATCCTTAGCACATGTTCTTCTTATATATTAAAGTATAAGCAATGCATATCAATTTTTATAGTGACATCATACTCGGGATTTAGAACTTCATCAGAAAATGGTCGTCTGATCTTCATTACGAAGCAACTACCCTAACCTTAATACAGTAGTGGGTTCCACTTACCTTTGCTACCGGTTCAGAATTGTGAGCGTGCGCACGCGCTTGCTTTGCTCACGCACGGTACTTCTGCACATGCAGAGAGCATCTGTGATGATGACCAGGCAGGTGGGTGGAGCCTCCCACAGCAGCCACTACCAGTTCTCTCAAACCAAGGTGAACCAATAGAAACCCACCACTGCCCTAATAGTATAAATGCATGTCATGTAGACTGTGTTTATTTCGTTATTCAATTTGTGTGGCCAACCATCTCACAAGAGACCCTGGGAGGTGAACAATTTTAAAATAAATGCCAATCACAAAAAATTAAAACACAGCAGGTAAGGAAGCTATTACAAGTGACTGTAGCACTGTTAGGGGATAGGAATCTGCATGCACTTGGGACCCCAGATCTGGGCACAAACCCAAGTTTTTATGGCTTTATGAATTAGGCCTGAATGTTTCCAGATGATCCTAATCTAGTCTAGAGGGAAGATGTTCCATAGAACGAATGTTATGGCAAAAGAGACACGCTTAAATATTCACCAGCCAATAGGATCTGGAGCATGTCCATCTTGCAAGATCAGATTGGACAGGTAAAAACAGCTAGGGAAATAGATATAATGTATATCAAACACAAGCAATAAATACAATATATAAATATAGATACTTTGGTACTCATTGTTAATTGGTTCTGGGAGACATGATGAATACTAAAAATGATGAATACCAAACAAAAGTTTCCCATAAGGAATAATGTAGTGAGTCACAAGGCAGCCTTGTTCTAGTTGTGCGTTGAGTACCAAACAAACAATGAGTAGCGGCACAAAATTTTCACATCAAAATGGGTTGAGTACAAATTCGAAGAGTTTCAAAACAGTTGAGTACCAAGGTACTACTGTGCAATAAATACTATATACATAGGTATATTTGATCAATCAAAGAGAATAGAACTGGCAGGGACCTTGGAGATCCTCTACTCCAACTCCCTGCTCAAGTATTTCAGACAAATGACTGTTAAGTCTTTTCTTTAAAAAGTCCAGTGATGAAGTACCCACAAGTTCTGAAGGCAAGCTGTTCCACTGGTTAATTGTTCTCAGTGTTGGGAAATTTCTCCTTAATGCCAGGTTGCTTCTCTCTTTGATTAGTTTCCATCCATTGTTTCTTGCCTTGCCTTCTGGTTCTTTGGAAAATAAGTTGACCCCCTCTTCTTTGTGGCAGCCTCTGAAATACTGGAATACTGCATGTCACCCCTAGTCCTTCTTTTCTCTAGACTTGGCCATATCCAATTCCTGCAACTGTTCTTCATATGTATTTGTCTCCAGACCTTTAATTGTCTTAGTTGCTCTTCTCTGCACTTTTTCCAAAGTCTCAATGTCTTTTTTGTAATCTTTTTTAAAATAACCTTTACACACACACACACACACACACACACACAAATCTTACCTTGGGCTCTTTACTCCCAAGATTTAGCGTCCATTGACTCACTGCAGTCAGTAAAATGACCATTTTGATCCTCTCCAATTGTTTTAATAAGTCCTTTGGCTGCACTCTCCACCACGGTATCCCAAACACTGTGGAAAGCCTGATTTTACTTTAGCTACAAGTTTCAATGATTCAAACCAAAGTTTGAGGCATTTGTTAACTCAGTTTTCCCATCTATGCAACCTTGTTTTTAAGATATATGAGAAAAATCCATGCTAGCTGGGGATGATGGGAGTTGTAACTTTAGGAAGGTTGAATTGTGGTCTAAGATTGCTCAGAGCCAGATGTGGACGTTTGTCACATTTTTTAAAGGATAAAAACCTTTTTTTGTTTATTTATGCATCGATTTGTAGGCCAACACTTCCAAAAGTTTTAGCTGGTTTACATCCGAAACAATAAAAAAAAACCCACAATATTTTTTTATAAAGGTTCAAAGATTTTATACAAACCTGTAAACAATATCTGTTCAGCTGAAAGGCATTTTATTTTAACTTGCATCGGCTAATAGAAAAACTCTGTTTGTAAGCATCAAAGCAATTAGTTAGTGTGGAAATAATCAACTGATAAATTCCCTTATGTGTACCAGCCTCTCAGCTGCAGGAAACTTACATTTCTTTCAGGAAGCTAAAGAATAAGATCACCCAGCCAATCATTGCATACCAATACATGGAACTTAGAAATCAATTTCTTACTTGAGTGAAAATCTACTGTGAAATGTTTTTTCCCCTTCATCTACTGATGAGCGTGGAGTACTGATCATCAGTCAAAGCTATTTAAGCCTGTATTTTAATATTCAGCATGTGAATATATTATTGACTTTAATGGGTTTGTTCTTTGGGGATTGGTGAGTATATCAAATATAAACAAACATATACCCACATTGTGTCCCATGAAATCTACTTATGAGCTAGGGGAGTGATATGCAATGTACACCCTGCCTTTCTGCCCAAGCCTACACACTTCTGTTTGGAAGATAAACAGTTGAGTTTAACTTAGTTTGAGTTTAACTTACTTTGAAGTAAAATGACCCCCCCCCCAAAAAAAACCCAAACAAACAGCAGAGCCATTTTAAATGCATGGCCAGATGGTAGTGCAATCTACCTTACCTTTGAGGCAGGGAAAAGAAAGCTGTTTAATGGCCATGCCCTTTTCTGTCTTAGGAGTGAGGCCAGTGGGTGGTAATACATTACAATGTTTATGCAGGGACAGTTAAAGAGAGAGAATGGTGGATACTCCTGTTTCATTTCCCTTCCAATCAAGCCACCAATTGGTCTCAATAAAATGGTGGGAAGGCAGATTCTATGAATAGTGGGATTATCTACCTGTCAATTTGACTGAGTTCTTCCTTTTAACACTTGTTTTAAATAGTATTAAACCTCCATCCAAACAGTAACCTGATGACAGGACACAAGGATCTTCAACCTGATTGTTGTTGTTAGTTGCGAAGTCGTGTCTGACCCATCATGACTCCATGGACAATGTTCCTCCAGGCCTTCCTGTCCTCTACCATCCTTTGGAGTCCATTTAAGTTCACTCCTTCAGTGACTCCATCCAGCCTCCTCATTCTCTGTCATCCCTTTCTTTTTTTGCCCTCAATCTTTCCCAGCATTAGGCTCTTCTCCAGTGAATCCTTCCTTCTCATTAGGTGGCCAAAGTATTTCAGTTTCATCTTCAGGATCTGGCCTTCTAAAGAGCGGTCAGGGTTGATCTCCTCTAGGACTGACCGGTTTGATCGCCTTGTAGTCCAAGGGACTCACAGGAGTCTTCTCCAGCACCATACTTCAAAGGCCTCAATTCTTTGGTGCTCAGCCTTTCTTTGCATACATTGCAATCAACCTGGTGTCAGCATTCCAAGCTACGTTCACTCCAGTGCTCACATGAAGAGAAAGAAGAAGACGCTTGACTTTTCACCTACTTATTTTCCCTGTAGATAATATCCCCTAGGAGTTGGGATGGGAGGGGGGACATTCCTGTGAGCTGAAGTAATAGAGATGGGTAGAGTGACTTGGAAGATGGCCAATGTGACACTGAAAATTGGGGAATGGAAAGGGAAGGGTTTGGGGTCAGAGGGTCAGTGTCGGCTACGATAGAGTCGGGGACAGATCGTTGTACTCAATAAATGAAAGATTTCATCAAAGACTATTTGTTTGGAAATGCAATTTATTTGAGATGACATCATAACCTGGTAGCTGGACTATTTTGGACTTCCGGTTGGATTTTCAAAAGAGAAATATAACCATGTCCAGGAAGATTTCCATTGTCATAAAAGTAATGACAAAGGCATGTACATCAACCAGCCTTAGAATTGATAATGAAGCTATTGAAATGGTGGATACTTTTTGCCTTTTAGGATCAATCATCAACAGTCAAGGAACAGTTAAGAAATATGCTTAGACTAGTACTTGGGTGAACAGCCATTAAGTCTTGGAAAAAATATTTAGCTTATATGGAGGCAATAGCATGAGGGCATGTCATATGAATAACTGGTGTATGTTTGTGCTGTGTTTAAGGGGACCTTAAGGTTGAATCCTATGATTTTTATCTGCCTAAAGCAAAATAATAAGTATCATCCATCTATTTAGAATAGAATAGAATAGAATAGAATAGAATAGAATAGAATAGAATAGAATAGAATAGAATAGAATAGAATAGAATAGAATAGAATAGAATTCTTTATTGGCCAAGTGTGATTGGACACACAAGGAATTTGTCTTTGGTGCATACGCTCTCGGTGTACATAAAAGAAAAGATACATTCGTCAAGAATCATAAGGTACAACACTTAATGATAGTCATAGGGAAACAGTCAAGATAAATCTTAAGGATACCAGCAACAATGTTACAGTCATACATTTATGCTCCCAAATAAGGTGCACAGCACCCCAAACCAGGCAAGCTGTTTTGGCCTATGAAGAAAAGAAATTTCTCTCTTGCCTAGAGAATAAAAACAATACAGGTAGCCCTTGACTTACAAGCATTTGTTTACTTATTTAGTGACTATTCAAAGTTACAATGGCACTGAAAAAAGTGACTTATGATCTTTTCTTATGTTTACAGCCGTTGCAACGTTCCCACGGTCATGTGATCAAAATCTAGCCGCTTGGCAACCAATGTGTATTTATGATGCTTGCTACGTGCCAGGGTCATGTGATCACCTTTTGTGACCTTCTGAAAGCAAAGGCAATGGGAAGCCAGATTCACTTAACAACCACGTTATTAATTTAACACCTGCAGTGATTCACTTAACAAGTGTGACAAGAAAGATGGTACAATGGGAAACTTGCTTAATTGTCTTGCTTAGCAACAGGCATTTTGGGCTTAATTGTGGTCATAAATCAAGAACTACCTGTAATAAACAACTGACAATTTGCTGTATTTTTTATCACATCCTAACCCTGCTTCCTGAGTCGGCCGTCTCATACTCCCTTCTACTAGACTCAGCCTGGAGCATATAGCCAAGGATTGCATTCATTGCCAAGGATTGCAATGAATGTGAATTCATGTATATTCACATTAATGTCCCATAGCAGGTAATATACTGGGAGTTTAATCTCAGGTAAATATGCACAGTCTAAAGAAAATCTGTTTATGCTTTTCCAGACAGCCTCAGTGAACAGGGATTATTGCCAGAAGTGTCTCTTTGATCTCAGTAGATCAGGGAATGCTATTTTGCCAATCGAAAGTTTTATTGTCACAAGCTTCCGGTTTCAGAATAAGCCTCATAATATTTTGACACCAAGTTTCACAAAAACAGAGCATGTATTCGATACAACATTGTTGAGGGGATAGTTCCTTGCAAAGTGAAATAGCAAACAATATTTCTTCAGATTTGGAAATCTGGCTCAGAATGTGTTTTATTTTTTATTTTTTTTATAAATAATTTTTTTATTAATATATTCTATGCATCAATACACAAATGAAATATACAATCCTGCCACCGTGGTGTAATGTGAGTACATTGTCCATAAATATAAAGTAATTCCTTTATGCATACATACTAGCCATCATATACTGTATATACATCATCATGTGTTTTAGATTTACTAGTATTCAAAATGGAGGGTGAAAGGATCGGGTTAGAGAAATGAACAAATTGAGAAAAGCTCTCCACTAGACGTCATTCTATTTATAAAATGGGATTTTTTTCTCTGACAAACTGGGCAGCATAATATTGTTAAGTATTAAAGCAATATTGCATAAATCAACAACGGATGCACTTGGTGTTCGGATTTCCAAACTCGCTTTAAGCAATTTATTGAGGATAATTTCAACTACAATAACTAAGTGGGATGGAAACAGCTGTTCCCATCATTTACAAAAATAGTACAGTCTGTGTTTAAAGAAAACAACAGAGATAACTCCAATCGAATGTTTAGCATCTCTATATGGATATGACATTTTCAGAATTTATGTCCTCCTCCTAAGAAGTTATTCATAGTCTGCCTTTTTGGCTAGGTGTTAACATCAGCATAGAACTGATCTCCTTTTTGTAAAGCTAATTTATTGTTTTAATGTGGTGGGTGTTGTTGGGGGGGAAATGGCATTTTTTTTTAAAAAAAATTGATTTATATGCTGCCCTTCTCCGGAGACTCAGGGCGGCTTACAAAGCGTTAAGCAATAGCCTTCATACTTTTGTATATTTATACAAAGTCAGCTTATTGCCCCCACAATCTGGGTCCTCATTTTACCTACCTTAGAAAGGATGGAAGGCTGAGTCAACCTTGAGCCTGGTGGGATTAGAATTTGCAGTAATTGCAGGCAGCTGAATGTTAATCACAGTGCCTTAGTCTACTGTGCCACTCAGGCCCCTTGATAGATGATAGATGGATGGATGGATAGATAGATAGATAGATAGATAGATAGATAGATAGATAGATAATAGACAGACAGACAAAAATGGATGGATGGATAGATAGATACAGTAGAGAGAGAGAGAGAGAGAGAGAGAGAGAGAGAGAGAGAGAGAGAGATCAGGAAAGAAGAGAAAGAGAGACCTGAATGAGAAAATGAGATAATGAAATTATTTATTATTATTACTATTGGTTAATCTTCAATTTGATTCACAATCTAGGACTGGTAAAAAAACTTAACAGTTCAAATCCTAACTAAGGACGTAAGTGCTGTTAAGTTAATATCGGAGTATATAGGCAGTTCCAAGTAAGGTGGTTTTTTGCAAAGTCAGAACATTCAGGTCTAATAACTTCAGGATTTCCATGTATCTAGGCATCCTTTGGGATGCTGCTCCAAGGGCTCCTATCCACGCTGCCCCTCTTATTTCATACATACACATCCGTGTGGTTTATGGAGAGTTTTATTGGTATCTCCCAGCAGTTCTCTTCACCTGGCTTTAGAACCCTTCCACATGAAGCCAGCCAAAAGGAAACCCAGATTAATCCCCCAGGCAATGGCCAATTAGTCCATAAAACAAATAGCAAGCTGTTCAAACAAATAAGCCCAATAAATGAACATAAAGCCCCCAGGCAAAAACTGAAAGTCCATCCACATTAGCTCACTAGTTATAGAAGTTCAGAGTCTCAAAAGTCAAGCAGGAAACACGAACAAACACATGGCCACGACCCACACACGATGTTCCCAGCAACGCCTCTCTCTGCCTGCCGTGTTAAATACCTTCCCAATGCACCCCATCAAGAGGGGCAGGGTCTTCTCCCGAGCAATCTGACAGACCTCCGTTTCTCTGCCCTGCGTGCTCCAAGACCCACCATGGAAGGCAGTTCCTCCCCCTCTTCTTCACTGACCTGCAAGCTATCCCCAGTCAAAGCCTATAATTTTCTTTCTGCTGGCCATTTACAGTCAGTAATCCATTCCTGGTGTGCCAGGAATGAGCTCATTCTCCCTTGAACCAGCCTCCAAGGAAGAGTCGGAGGAGTTGTCTAAGGGAGACATCACACTATCACTATTGGTACGTAACGTAGATTTCTTCCTCCACAATTGCTCAACTTCAACTTGTAAATCACAGTATTTCATCATTTTTAAGCCATTTTTCTTCAGTTCATGCATCACCTGGTATTGCAATCTCAATGAGCCAGACTTTTAAAATAGTGATACTTGGTGTGTTGTGGGCCAGGTGTCTGTCTGTTTCGATCCAAAAGTTCCATAGGATCTTGAGCTGCTCAGTTTCAAGAACTTTGTCAACCTGCTGTTTCCAGTGATGATGATGATCAGCTTACCAGCTCTGTCATATACACACTTCCATACTTCCCATAGTGCACCACAAGAGGGCAAGCTAGCTTCGCACCAGAGAGAAAAATGAGTGGCTCTTCCTGCAGTGTCATCCTAAGTCCCCTCCCTTCCCCAGAGCCACCTCGCAAACAGGTGCCACAACCAGGAAGGTTCAGAGCCAGCAGGAATTTGACTGCCTGCACAGAGCACCGACTTCCCACAAAAGTGGTTCACATTTATCTACTTGCATAAAACATGCTTTTAAACTGCAAAATGGGCAGAAGCTGAGGCACGTGATGGGAGCTTACCTCGCAACACAGTGTAAAACTTGAACTGCAGAAGAGACCATCTCCAGCATCATTAAGCCACTGTGCCTTTATATGAAATTGAGGAGGAAGGAGATTGAACTTCCAGCCATTTTGAAAATAATTTTCAGAAATATACATTTCTTTTCAGAATGCATTTTTCAATGTAGATACCACACCACAAAAAAGAAGGCTGCCCTAGTGAGCACTCCATAGAAACTCCAGAATGGATTTCTTTCACACCTGGAATACTTAAACTAATTCCTCTATTATTTCAATCTTTCATAGATTCACTGAATTTCATAACTTTCCTGATTGCATGCATTAGAATCAGAAACTTAATGGGGCAATTCCATACAATAAAATCAGCTGCAAATGTTGACTCATTTAGAAAACATATATATACAATTTGTGTTGTACTTTAGCAAGTAGTTATGCAAGAAAGATGTGGCTCCATCATCTTATATAGCAACACACACACACACGCTATGAATATGGCAATTTATCTGTTTTGGATGCTAATTTTACAACACAACTATCTGCAGTCGGAGTCTTCCATGCCACTCTTAACACAAAGAGAAATAAGAAAGAAAACAGTGGTTGGGAATGCGAAGTTATCAAGAAGCTTTTAAATTTAAATCCAGACTTTCCTCATTCAGCAGCTTTTTTTGAAGACCCAATAAATTATCTACAAATAATTTAATTCATAGTTTGATCACATTCACATTGCCAATATAAAATGCCAGTTGCTGGTTGCTAAGCGATTATGAAAGGAGTGCTTGATAGGAATAGTGGATATTCACTGCTGTTGTGTTTGGTTGTGCTCCCATTTCTGCTTTTAGAAATGAGAATAATGAAACCAGCCAAACCTCTACTAATGAGTCCATTAAGAACAGTTAGTGATCTCAGAAATATACTTTTGGGGAAGAGGACAAACCAATAATACAAGATTTGACTGCAGTTAGTGTATATTGGGGGCTAAGTCCATTTTCTTGGAAAACTGATGCCATGCCTTAATGACTGGTGCATATGATTGCAGAAGGCACTTGGCAAGCACTAATAACAATGTTAAACTGCTAGTGCATGCTGAGAAATGAATGGATTCCAAGTTATAATGGGATATGTATTAGAAAAAAGTTAATTCCTCACTTCAAGGGAGTCATGAGAAAGTTGGCTTTTTCACTTGTTAAAAGACATCAGGCTAGGGATACATGAAATCTTCTCAGCTCAATTTGGAATATACATACATATTGTACATACATACATACATACATACCAGGGGTGAAATGTAAAATTTGTTACTACCAGTTCTGTGGGGATGGCTTGGCGGTGGTGGGTGTAATGTGACTGGGTGGGCGTGGCCAACTTTTTTTTTAAAAAAACTTTTCAAAGCATTTTTTTTAATGCTTTGAAAAGCCTCTGCCGATCAGGCAACTCAGCTGGGATAGTCAGAGACTTTTCAAAGCATTTTTTTTTACCACCTCTTCGGTCAAGAGGTTGCAGAAAGAAATGCTTTGAAAAGCCTCTGATGATCCCAGCTGAGCCACGCGATCATCAGAGGCTTTTTTTTTACTTTTAAAAGCATTTTTTCGTCGGAAGAGGTTGTAGAAAAAATGCTTTGAAAAGTAAAAAAAAAAAAGCCTCTGATGATCGTGCGGCTAAGCTGGGCATGGTGGTGGGGGCACAGGGATTTTTGCTACCAGTTCTCCGAACCACCCGCTGCTATCGCTACCGGATCGGGCGATCCGGTCCGAACTGGGAGCATTTCACCCCTGATACATACATACATTTGTGTTTGTGTCTAGGTATCTGTGTGTGTCTGTGTGTGTCTGCATATGTCTGTGTGGGTCTGTATGTGTCTCTGTGTTCATTTTTTTAATGCAAGTGATTGACAGTAATTATTGCTGGGGTATCAAAATGTATTATTTGGTAAATTTCTGTTCTTTTTTTTTTTAATTATAAACTGCCTGTCATGAATTTAGTAAAGACAAGAGTAGAAAGATGTATTATAAATAACATAAGCACAATTAAATCAATAGTATTATAAATAGCAAAAGGTCAAGCTTAATTGAGAAGTTTTCAACATACACATTAACCATAGCAACCTGCAGCACGTCTTTCCTGTTTCTCTTAGTTGCATAAACATTCAACACACCCTGTTTTGCTTTCATTTGTTTTATTTGGTTTATGCTTCTTATCACTTACTCCTTTTACATTACATACTATAACTTTCCATATGCCATGATGATTACCAAATGGGCCTAAAGTTGTCCTCTGACAGCCATCATGGTTTTCATCAATTGAGTTTTCACATAATGGGCTAAAAATAGAACGGACTCTCATGATTTCTTTTTAGAGTAACAAATGCTGTTAAGACAAAAGCTTTTGTGAGCTGCAGTTCACTTGTTCAGATGCGTGCAACAGCTAAACTGCTATAGGATTTAAACGAGGATGAGTTGGGGAAGGAAAAGGTGGGGATGACAGGATGGTTATGTAGATTGAAGTTACATGTAAGACACAATACAAGTGCTTTCTCAATTAACATTATTATTGTGTATGTGAAACCTATCTGTGATAGTATGAAACCTTGTGATGTATGTGAGTTTAGCAATCTCCTTGTCAGTTTTTCTAGGAAATAAATCGATGGTGTGTTCTAGATGGAAGCTGGAAATACAGAGTATGCCTAGCAATCTGTAGGTTTCTTATAAAATGTGGTATGCATGTATTCATCATGTAATTTGACTTTGACAATCAAAGTTCTTTCTTTTGATAATAATAGCATTTAGACTTATGTACTGCTTCACAGTGCTTTTACAGCCCTCTTTAAGCAGTTTACAGAGTCAGCATATTGCCCACAACAATCTGGCTCCTCATTTTACCCACCTCGGAAGTATGGAAGGCTGAGTCAACCTTGAGCCTGGTGAGATTCAATCTGCCAAATTACAGGTAGCCGGCAGTCAGCAGAAGTAGCCTGCAATACTGCACCACCGTGGCGTATAAACCAAGGCTAAAACTGATGGGGTGGAAGTTGTTGAGGTCTTCATGGAACTTAATGAAAGATTCATTTTCATGGGTCCAGATGATAAAAATATCAACTTTCTGAGATGTTTTCCACACTTCCATTAGTTCTACTCTGATTGTTGCCTGGTCTATACCTCCTCCTCCTCCTCCTCTTTCAGGACATTCTCCAAGACATGATTGATTTATTTTTATTTTACTGCCCTGTACAGTATAGTACCACCCAGCAAAACCGATCCCTTCAGTAAACAGTAAAGTTCACTGTTTACTTTAGCTTGGATGCTGCCTTTGATGCAGAGTCAATTATGAGAATGTCTGACAATTACTCTTGTATGGTTACCTTGGACCAGTTTTAATTTGTGGGACCGAACATTGTACACTGGCTACTTGGAGCAGTACATTCCACCATTTGTCTTGCATACTCGCCCAGCTGTTCTTTGTACCTTAATTAACACCATAAATGTCTATTTGGGAGAGGGTAAGATGTCTTCTTGTTATTAGACCACTTATTAGGCCACATCTAAAGAAATCTTCATTAGTTTCCCAGGAGATGGGCAATTATAGGGCATCTCTAATCTTCTATAGCTGGTACGGTGATTAAGAATGGAATCTTATTCACGCAGGCAGTCTTGGGGAAAACAAGTATCCTCTTTCTAAGTTTAATGTTATTGCGACAGCAGCAGGATGATAACAGGAAGCCATAATAGCTTCATGAGAACAATAGCAGATCCAACCCATTCTCTGATTTCTTCCAGGTACTGCCTTGTATTCCCTCCTTTATCCACTCAGTCATATCCTGATCTGAAAATTAGTAGCAGACTTCCTTAACCCTATTCCTGGCCTTTCAGATGAAATATATACTTTTCAAATGCATTCTGAAGGCCCTACCAAGTGGAAATGTTGGGAGTTATCTTTCTTGTAGATATGGAAGGTGACAAGCTGAAGAAGGATGGTATATAGCAGTGATGGCTAACCTTTTTGCCATCATGTGCCCGGAGCGAGGGGGGAGGGGGGTTACGTGCATGCATGCCCACACCCATAATTCTATGCCCCCCATGCATGTGTGCGCCCCCACTCCCCCTCTGCTCCTGGCACGTGATGGCACAGTGAGCCCAGTAGGCCCATTTTTCTCTCTGCCCAGGCTCCAGAGCCTTTCTAGGAGCTTGGGGAGGGCAAAAATGGCCTCCCCCTCGGAGGCTCCCCATTTGACACAACTTCTGGTGTGACTAGAAGTTGGCAAACGGGCCGTTTCTGACCCCCCGAGGGCCTCCAGGGTGGGGGGAGGCCATTTTTGCCCTCCCCAGACTCCTAGAAAGGCTCTGGAGCATGGGGAGAGAGAAAAACGGGCCTTCCCCACCACCCCTCGAGGCCCTCTGGAGGCAGGAAACAGCCTGTTTTCCTACTTCCAGTGGGCCCAGAAGGCCCAAAAATCAGCTGGCCAGTGCACGCATGCGTGCTGGAGCTGAGCTTGTGTGCCTACTGATATGGCTATGCATGCCACATGTGGCACGTGTGCCATAGGTTCGCCATCACGGGTATATAGAGTATTACATTTCTAGTAAGTGGAGATTACCATTCATTTGACAGAACCAAATGATATTCAAAGTCTAAATTTCTCCTTAAATTTTAATGCAACCAAATGTATTTTAAAAGGGTTTTACTGGAAAAAGAAGATACTTCTGATTATATATCATTGAGTTGTTAAGCTTTTCTGTTTTTGGAAAATATTTACTGTACTATATTACAACTGCATTAATATGATGAATGGCTGTTTTCTGAGGGGAACAGCGAAATTAAACCACAAAGAAACCAAATCTAATTGTAGTGCATTTTGCATAATTTACCAGCAGGATCTCCTTCTCCTGCCTTAGTTCCCTTGCTTTGGTAGCAAATGCATTTTTAAAAAATTGGTAATGTTTGCTCCGAGACAAAAATCTGGAGAGTAAGAGGGAAAAAAAAAACCTTTATAGCCAAATGTGACTTCTATTTTTGGTTCTACTTTCAGAAAAGTCAGGGCCAATCCCAATGAGGTGGCCACCTCAGACAAAATGCTATATAATGAGAAGTGACCACAAATGGTTAAAACTCAAGGTTAGATATACCACAGATAATGTTCCATCTTACCTATCCCCCATATCATCCGGTTGCAATTTGTGTAATCAATTTCTCGACATGGAAACCTGTGGAGAATATGGCTTTTAACCCCAGGCCACAAAAGGCCATGGGCAAGTCTTAGAAGTAGGGAGATATGATGTGACTCATGAAAGGCATGAATGAAAAAAGCAGATATTTGTTGTAAATAGATTCAGTGATGGAAAACCTTGCAACACAACAATCACACCTACCATTACGTATGCAAAGAATACTGAATAGATTTTGTGATGGTGTTGCATTTACTGTTAACTGTACAGGAAGTGAACAGTTATTAGTATAATATTACTGTTATATTTTCAGAAAGGGTTCTTTCAGTCATTCACAGTAAAAGAAAATACACAAAGAGCCCTATGTGGGTAAGGCTGTATGCCTTAGAATACCACCATACAAAGGGGATCTGGACTATCTCTTCCAACTATGTTTACTGTTCTTTCAAGTTCATTTTTTAAAATCAGAATGAAATATTTTGGGGAATATTAAGACGCAGAATATTGTATTTCCCCAAAGGAGAAATGGAGAAACATGCTCTTAAAGGCAGAAAGTAGCCTCAGTTTCCTGCATAGTAAAACAGCCCCCAGCAGATGCCTGAAGTTTTTAGAGATGGATATTTTGTGCCCATTAAGAAATCCTGGCCAATCTATTCATAAACAAAACATCTTCAGCTCCAGGTAATGAGATTAAGAAGGACAGGACATGACTTTAATCCCAATCACTGAGAAAAGTGGAAACAATACCTGTCCATGAAGAAAGGCAGGCTAGAGGCAATAGATAACAGGATAAAATCAATTACACATGCCTGACAGGATTAGGACCAAGGAAACCGATAATTAAGACCCATCATGAGCCTTTACAACACAAGTAAAACCAATCAAATAATAAAAGCACACAAAGCAAACCTCAAAATTACAAAATATTGTAAACTGTATCAAAATCCATCAAGCTAATTTGTCAGCTGTCCCAGAACTGCATGCTGTGGTTCTGCTCATCAATAAACAGAATCCTTCTTTCCAATCAGCCTCCATTTTATTTCCAGCACCTTTCTCCCAGCTTGGAACTGGACCAGATTTTTCTTCCAACACTTATGACTGTTTTTGACACTTACGGCCGTTGCAGCATCCCCGTGGTCACATGATCAAAATTTGGATGCTTGGCAATGGGCTGATATTTATGATGGCTGCAGTGTCCTGGGGTCATGTGATCACTATTTGCGAACTTCTGACAAGCAAAGCAGTGGTGGGTTTCAAAAATTTTTACTACCGGTTCCATGGGTGTGGCTTGGTGAGCATGGCAGAGGAAGGATACTGTAAAATCTCCATTCCCACCCCACTCCAGGGGAAGGTCACTGCAAAATCCCCATTTCCTCCCAATCAGCTGGGAATTGGGAGGCAGAGAATAGATGGGGATGGGGCCAGTCAGAATTTTTACTATTGCTTCTCCGAACTACTCAAAATTTCTGCTACCAGTTCTCCAGAACTGGCCAGAACCTGCTGAAACCCACCTCTGAAGCAAAGTCAATGGATTCACTTAACAACCATGTTACTAGCGTAATAAACTGCAATGATTTATTTAACAACTGTGGCCAGAAAGCTCATAAAATGGGTCAAAGCTCACTTAACAAATGTTTCACTTAGCCACATAAATTTTGGGCTCAATTGTGGTCATAAGTCGAGAATTACCAGTATATTTAAATTCCCGTTAAGTACTTACCAGAAAACAACACCCTCTTCCAGCTGGCACAGATCACTGCATAGTCCAATAGTGTTGACTCTAATTATAGAGACATTTCTCTGAATTCTTCGAAGAACAGTATTGGCCAATCTACAAGGATAAGTATTTCCAAATCAGTGCAATCTGGGTTGGTGGCAGCAGTGGGAAGGGTCAGGTCATGCAAATTAATTTTTATTATTTTGGGAATGTAATCAAGTTGTCACCAATGGAGATGTGACAATAAATTTGTTGTACTTATTAGGTACTATACCACTCCGAGAAACTTTTTGATTGCTTGATGGGGTCTAAAACGCTGCCGGGTGTGTTGCTTGATTGGATCGACGATGCATTTAAAAGTCCTGGAAGCTGCCAATTCAGTTTGTTTCACTTACCCTTTCGTCTTCAGGATAAAGGAATTAAATGAGCTCGATGCATTAAACACATTCCAGAAATTAATTAAAACCATTTACACTCAGACCAAACAAAAGCAAATTGAATTAAGGCTTGTTAAATAGTTATGAATAAGGAGCAAAATTCTCAAATCTAATGAACTCCAAATTCTAATCCCGGTTTTATAGCTTGACTCTTAGCCAGCATGCCAATGATAAGAAATATTGGTAGTTCTACTTCAGGACCATCTGCCAGGTCACAGATAGGATACAACTGGTGTAAATCTGATCCATTTTACAGGATATTGCAAGACAGATTTCTGCTCCAGCATTTTTATGCCCAGCTTTTTAAAATTTTATTTTATTTTAAAACCCAGATCGAAATTCTTTCATCCCTTCAGAGACAGAATCAGAGGTGGTATTCAGCAGGTTCTGACCAGTTCTGGAGAACCGGTAGCGGAAATTTTGAGTAGTTTGGAGAACCGGTAAATACCACCTCTGACTGGCCCCACCCCCATCTATTCTCTGCCTCCCGAGTCCCAGCTGATCGAGAGGAAATGGGGATTTTGCAGTAACCTTCCCCTGGAGTGGGGAGGGAATGGAGATTTTACAGTATCCTTCCCCTGCCACGCCCACCAACCCACACCCACCAAGACATGCCAAGCAAGCCACACCCACAGAATTTTTTTGAATCCCATCACTGGGCAGAATGGTGCAGCATTTACCTTTGAGAATATGCAAGATGGCCCTGCTCTTGACTTGTTCTTCCTTTTTCACAGCAAAACAAAACAACAAACAAAAAACCCCCAAAAGCTGCTCACAAAAGGGTGGAGCTCTTACCAAACCTTATTCTTTCTATGGGGTGCTTTCTTTATTTATCAACATAAAAAGAAAGGAAAAGCCAAAAGCCCTGGGTATCTTCTATATTTTCGCATACATGTTTTTGAAGGAAAAATTGATGTTCCCGCTAGCATTGTCCCACTATGCATCTTACGGGAGCAAAAGTGCCAAACCTAGTGACGGCAGGATCTGCAGGGAAATGCATTTATAGCTGAACTACAAGTTTCTCTAACAAACAGAAAAATGAGTTTTTAACAGGGATATCATCATACCAAACTTAGGGAGTTCTGCCTCCTAGTCTGAAACAGTCAGCATTAAGTGCTGCATTAGTGGATTGTGATTGACCATTAAATTATTCCATTTCATTCTCCATTTGGACTTCTCTTCTCTTCTGAAATTACCTATCACCAAGTAACGCATAAATGCTCCAAAGTTCTTTTCCTGTGCTCTGCTCCAAGATCTGATTGCTAGATTTTGTAAGTCAGCCAAAATATGATTCAAATTCAAGGATTGAAAATGGCAAGATTCCATTCTAATTTTTTTTTGAATCAAGCTTCAGCAACAAAAAGAGTCATTGGGACTCTTGGGCCAATTCTGGTTCTTGACCAGAGAATGTAATTGTGTACTTTTGACCAGCGTTCAGGATAGGCAAGTATCTTCGTACACAAAGAGTTCTTTTGGTACAGGATCTTTGTTTTTGAGGCTTCAATATCTCTTAGAGCCTGGCACATAAAACAAAAATAATATGCTTATTGTTTAGGAAAAATCTGTGGCTTAATATTAGTTAATTCAAACATAAATTTATTAGAAATTAAACGTATCAATAGCAACTGTTGTTGTAGGACACCCAACAATAACAAACCTTTATGAAGATGGAAAATGGTCAATAATATCTGACAGAAAGATCAGCAATTTTTATCCATCATTGGTGCGCACATTAAAGAATATAACATTAATTATCTTTCAAAATTTCCACTAAAAAACCCTGGACTTTCTTTATGCAGGAACAACATTGTTGGAGCTTTCAATGAAAAAAATAATAATTGCCAACTTAGGAGTTTATGTAAATTTTTACTCTATGGAACTGGATGGGATTGGGTTCAAAAATGTATTCACGTATTCAAGATGATATAGGAAAGTTAGCCCTAAGGCCGTGATGGTGAACCTATGGCACGCGTGACTGAAGTGGCACATGGAACCCTGTCACCTGGCATGTGTGGCATTACCTGATCCTCTTCTGGGTTTCTAGCGTGCATGCGCACTCGATGATCAGCTGGCCTTTTTGCATGCAGCAGTGCCGGAAACTGGAAGAGCTGGTATTCCGTTTTCCTGCGTGAGCATGCCCTTTGGCCAGCTGATCATCATCGCCAGAAACCCAGAAGACTAGCTGTATCCCAGAAACCGGAAGTTCATTTTTTGGGGGGCGCATGCGCCTTGGGCAGCTCCTCTTCTGGGTTGCAGCCTAGATGAGCGCGCACACTCCCTTTTCAGCATTCAGTGCCAAAAAGGTTCATCATCACTGCCTACTAAGGTATCTTTCTATGAACTCAGTTGACTGAAGACCAAAAAGGGATTGTAATAAAATTGCATAAAGTCAGATGTTTTCCACTTATTTCCCAGTTGCTCTCTATAACCAATTTGAAGAGAGTTTGTTGCAAGACTTCAAAGCTTTCTGAGTAAATTTATAAAGGAACTTCTAAATTGCATTCAAGGTAGGTTTCTCTAGAACAATCTGACTTGACAATTGTTAAAAAACTTGATCGTAAACTAAGCATCAAAATGTCCACAACTCATTTGTGGACACCTGATTGAACTAGATCAGTGGGTCTCAACCTTCCTAATGCCGCAACCCTTTAATACAGTTCCTCATGTTGTGGTGACCCCCCAACCATAAAATTATTCCTAAAACCATTGAAAATATGTGTTTTCGGATGGTCTTAGGCGACCCCTGTGAAAGGGTCGTTCGACCCCCAAAGGGGTCCCAACCCACAGGTTGAGAACCACTGAACTAGATGAAATAGTAGAGAATGGTAGATTTAATACAACAATGACAAACAAAGTCAATGGGGAAGCCAGATTCACTTAACAACTGTGTTACAAATGCAGTGATTCACTTAACAACTGCCATAAAATGGGGTAAAACTTGCTTAACAGCTGTCTCACTTAGGAACAGAAATTTTGGGCTCAATTGTGGTCGTGCGTTGAAGAACACCTTAGATCAGACTGATTTGTACCTAGAAGACTTATCCAGTAAAAGACAAAGAAAAATAGTAGATTTGTTCTTCAAAATTCATTTGAAAGGAAAATAATAAAAGGAGTTGTTGAGACAGACTTCGCCAAGGGCTAAAAGACTGATACATAGACTGAGAGTAAATTAAGAGTAAATTAAAGTTTATGAATTGGGGAGAAAGTAAAATAAGTCTCTTCTCCTCGTTCCTCTTCCTCTTTAGGAAAATCTGCCTAAACAAGCTCTGTCAGAACAGTGAGACCAAGACAATTTCTTTTCTTTAAGAGACCTAATTTTGCAGAATTTACAGAAGTGATTAAAACCATTAGCCAGATGTTCTTATTAATATGAGAGAGCCCTTAGCCCCACCCAATCTCTCCACCACACTTCAGATTTGCCCATTCTTGGGAGGAAAGTTGCATCCATGATAGAGATGCTTTACAAAATGTGTTGGTGTCTGAATTGCAGTATCTGATTCAACATATTTCTTGAAATCGAATCAGATGCTTGATTGAATAATCACATCTCTGAATCACCTCAAAGAGATTTCTGTTGCTTCTACAAAATCCCAAATTCTCCTCTAGTTATGACCGTCCTCGTTTAGTAGCCAGAGCGCCATACCCATATTGAGTGACTTATTTCAAAATACAAATTATTCATAACTAACAAGATTAGCCTGCTGTTTCATTTAGACATGGCTTTCGATGAATAGTACTAAACAAAAAACAAAAAAAAGCAGGGAAATAATTTCCTGCAAACTTCCCAGGAGTGCAACTCAAAATCCAATCCTTCCCCAACTGCCAATCGACTCCCCTTAGTTAGCGCTTTAGATTAAGTAGACTTTAATTCATAAATTAGCATGGTTTACAAGGCTCTATCAGGAAAAAGTGCAGAGTACAGCAAAGACCTTTGAAAATTCCCCTGCTACAGTGCCTCTGTTTGCAGATACTGCAGGAAGAGGATATATGGTGAAATTCATTGCAGAAGAGTCCCAAATACATCACCAAGAAAGTCATTTGCGGGGCTGCAAAACACACAGATGCACAAATGCATTCTAATTAATTTGCTGTGAGTAATCCTAGGTGGTTCATTTTAGCAGAAAAATTAGAGCAGATAAAAATGTGATTGAATTTTTATGTAAAAATAAGGCAAAATTATCCTGATGCAAGGGCTAATAAACAATATTAAAATGTACAAGAGGCGATTCTGTAATTATTTTCCCTGGTTTCCCCCCCCCCCCCTCTCTCTTTCCCTCTGTTTTTGTCCTCCTTGGGCTAATTAATTCTCCTCCATCATCCTTCTGTAAGAGACAATGAGTTGCTGGGATTTCAGAGGGTATATTGCTGTGAATTGGGCCAAGAGCAGGAACATCTCTACTCACACTCTGAATGTGTCTTCTCCCTCTCCATCATCTACAATCAAAGAAATAAGTCCAGGATTCAATGAGGTTTTTCCCATAAAGCTCAATGGGTAACTTTGGACAAGCTGCTCTTTTTTAGTCCAACATGGGTTCTCCAGCAAGCTTGGGGATCCCACAGCAATAGGAAACCCACAAGATGGCTGCATTGACTATGAGATTTTAACACTTCCTCCCATGGTCTTATTTATGTCAATGCTTATTTTTTTAAACGGTTACGTAAGATTGGTTTTCATTGTTTTGCTTTAGTGTATGCTGCCCAGAGTCATATTGCTGAGACTGTAGAAAGAGAAGAGCAACAAAGATGATTAAGAGTCTGGAGCAGAAGTGGTATTCAGCCGGTTTGGAATGGTTCACCCGAACCGGTAGCGGAAATTGTGGGTAGGCCTGCCTCCCTGCCCCCCATCCCACCCTGCTTCTATGCCATCCTATTTAGGCATGTTTTTGAGGCTGGGCGAATGTGCAGAAGGCATGCGCGCCAGCAAACCGCATGCACAGAAGGCCGGGTGCATGCATGGATGAGCGCGTGTGCTCACATTTGTGAACTGGTAGGGAAAGTAAGTGAACACCACCCATGGTCTGCAGGATAAAGGAATTAGGTATGTTTAGTTTAGTGAGAAGGAAAGATGGAGGAGAGACTTAATAGCCATCTTCCAATATTTGAAGGTTTGCCCTAAGGAACAGGGCATCAATTTAGTCTTGTAGTACCTGAAGGTAGGACAAGAAGCAATGCTGGAAACTTGTTAGTGGGAGAACCAACCTGGAAATAAGAGGAAATTTCTTCACAATAAGAACTATTAAGCAGTACAACAGGGTTTTGTTTTGTTTTTTTAATTTGATTTATATGACACCCTTCTCCGGAGACTCAGGACGGCTTACAATGCATTAAGCAATAGCCTTCATACTTTTGTATATTTATACAAAGTCAGCTTATTGCCCCCACAAACTAGGTCCTCATTTTACCTACCTTAGAAAGGATGGAAGGCTGAGTCAACCTTGAGCCTGGTGAGATTTGAACTTACAGTAATTGCAGACAGCTGGTGTTAATCACAATGCTTTTAGTCTGCTTTTAGTCTGCTGAGCCACCAGCAGACTCAGAGAAGTTTGCCTTCTGGAGTTGTGGGTGCTCCATTGCTGGTAATGTTCAAGAAAAGATTGGGCAACCCTTTGTCCAAGATGGCATGAGGACTCCTGCCTCAGGCAGGGGGTTGGTCTAGAAGGCCTCCAAAGTCCCCTCCAACCTTATAATTCTATAAATTTGACAAACCAATAAACAAACAAACAAACTTATCTCACAGGATGGCTATTGTGGGGATAAATAGGAGAGGGGATCCCTAGAAGCAACACTTTGAGGTCCAACATACATTTATTGTAAGTTCACCATAATAAAATCCTGCAAATCTGAAAGGGCCTTTCCCTCCTTTACTTTGCGGAAAACTAGGGAAAACCCTTCTGAGATGCTTCCCAGAATTCTTCAGTGAGCATGGCTTGGTGAGGAATTCTGGAAGTTGAAGTCCACAAGTCTTAAAGTTGCCGAGTTTGGAAATCCTGGTCTAGGATGTGGCTCTTCCTCTTGTCTCCCCAGATCCGTCCTACATACCATTACATGAAGTGAAGCTGAAAACACCCCAAGCCTGCAACCCCATAGAGCAGGGGTCAGCAACCTGTGGCTCTGGAGCTGCATGTGGCTCTTTCATCCCTCTGCTGTGGCTCCCTGTTGCTGGTCGGCTCCACAATTGATAGGGCTTCTTCAGGGGTGGGTTCTACTTACCTTTACTACCGGTTTGCAATGGGGCTGTGCGCACCCACTCTTCTGCGAATGCACAGAAGCATTTTCATGAAGTCGGGGTTGGTGGGCGGAGCCTCCCGCTGGTTTTACTACTGGTTCTATAGAACCAGTGAGAACTGGGGGCAACCCACCACTGGGCTTCTGGTTAGGACACGTAGAGAAAAAAGGATGCCGTGCTAGGAGAAGTCTCTATGGTGGGGGAACTGGACTTCCAGTCAGCTCCAGAATTGAATGGGGGGCTTCCAGTTAGGATCTTTGTGGCTCTTTTGAGTGTTTAAGGTTGCCGACCGCTGCCATAGAGGAACTCACTCGACACACATAACACTGCAAATTAGCAAGGGGGAGACAGAAAGTGCCTCTTCCCACAGCCTCCTCATGGAATCAAACAGAGTCCAAAGTTACAACAGCAGCAGTTGTCATATTCAAGCCAACATAAATAGAGATGGAATTCACATCTTGCCTCTGAACACATGGAGGTACAAGAGAAGCAAGACTGGAGCATGTGATGGTTGTTGTAATTTTGGGGGGGTCTACAATCCCCAATGAAATGAATGCCCAGATCTGATTGAGTAACAGGGAGACAAAATCTCCTCCTTTTTCTTCTCCATGGAGGTTTGTGGCTCTTTCTGCTACAACTAATTATGAAGAACAGTATAATTATGTGCCTTGATTACAAGGAGTAATGGCATGATAAGGTCTGCCTTTTGGATGGATGCTAAGAAGAAAATCAGAATTATTTTTTCATCTCAGGCTTTGAGTCAAAGACTCTGAGGCTTGCAATGCCCACTTCTTATTTAGATAATACTGTATTTTAAAATATTTCTGACTCGTATTTTCCCCAGAACTCTGTAACATGAGGTAAAATGAAACCCATATTAACATTCAAAGATGAGCTCACCGTGGTGAACATTAATTATTATTAATTTTGATTAGAGGGGAAAATATTGGCCACTGTAATCCATCCTGAATTGATCATCTTAACTCTGTGGAGGTATCTGCATGCTTAAATATCTTTTGTCAAAATCAATGGAAGTTTAAAGTGCTCATGAATCACCAGCCCGATTTTGCATTTTAAACATCTGAATAAAGTTCTTCTGAACACATTGAAATTATTGAATTTTTAAAAAACAAAATCTGAATGAACTTGGAAGAACATTTAGATATCTTCACAAGTGAATTGTTCTGCTTATGACAGAATATTTTTCCACAAAATAATTTGTTTAGAAGAAATCTTTAAGTCTCTGAATGCTATCTACGTGCCAATTTGGAGCAAAGAGTGGAAAATCTGTATTTTAGCTGGAAAGTGGAACAAAACATTTGAGAAAGCTTATTCCGAAGCGTTAATAAATGGTATGTCCACAGAGATTTTTATTAATGATCTGTGTTATCAAGGTGTGTTATTTGAAAAATGACAAACAGGCCTCAATCCTTCTTTAGCTTGCAATAATCTTTGAAGCTGTCGGTGTAAATAACCGGAAACAGCCCCAAAGAACAGGAAATGTGCTGATTCTGGAAAAGGAGATGAGTGAACATGGTTGGCTTTAAAATATAACAGTTATATTTAGCCTAAGTAAGATAATTTAATCCAGTCTTTCTCAACTGTGGCTACTATAAGAGGTGTGGAATTCTGGGAGTTGAAGTCTACACCTCTCAAAGTATCTAAGGTTGAGAAACACTGATTTAATTAATGGACATTACAGTCTGCATGGCTGGATATCAAGTATAGAGGAAGAAGATACTATATAACTCCTATAAGCAGCTGTTCATCCACTTTCCTACATACCAGTGGTGGTTTGCTACTGGTTTGCCCTGGATCAGGCAAACTGGTAGCGGTAGCGGCGGGAGGCTCTGCCCACCCGCCCGGACATCTCTGCGCATGCGCAGAAGTGTCACGTGCACAAGTGCACGAGCACCCACGAGCAAAACTGTAACAATGGGATTTCAATCCCACTACTGCTACATACTCTCCCTCTCTCTGTCCCCCCACTCTCTCTCACACACACACACCCCTATGTATTTTCTCTTGCATTAAGACCATTGAATGCTCCTGTTCAAGCATTCTTGTTCTATCTCTTTCCTCCTCTTCTCCCTGTCCCTCTCCCCCTGGCAAAGGTTTCTTGGGTTGCAATCCTATTTC
>WNWU01000034.1:10119315-10136872 GCA_012654045.1 Ptyas mucosa
CTTCTCCTTCTCCTTCTCCTTCTCCTTCTCCTTCTCCTTCTCCTTCTTCTTTTAGTTTTAAATGTCTAGTGCTTACCATTATGCTTGTCTGGCTTGTGGAGACCAATAGGTAATGCTTTACATTTGTCAACAGGACTTCTCATTTGCTAACTGTCAGCTTCATCCCCCAAAGAGGCCTGAACCGTTTGGAATTCTGCTGGCTGCTCCATGTCAATTTTCTTCCCCACCCACGGAGTTTCTTTCTGGTTTGTGTTTCCTTTCTTATCTAGATAGGCAATCACCAACTTTTAATTAATCTATGGTCATGCCACAATTTGTTGTTGTTATATAAATGCAAGCCTGATTATTAGTCACAACAGAAACGGGGGTTTCAAATAGCTAGTGTTAATGCATGGGAAGGCAGAAAGGACATCTCTGTAAATGAACTTGAAATCCTGTAATTTAGTGATTTGATGCCATTCTTTACAGTGCCAAAGGTCTGCGGGCCCTTTCCATGTAAGGTGAGTAATTTACATGCACCCTTATGTCCAGAGGGCGGCCACTGAAAGCAGCCATTCTACAAAACCAGTTGAGGGAGGGAGAGAGAGAGAATCATGAGTATTTTTGACAATCATGAGTATTTTTCTATTGGTGCTGACGCCTACATTCAGAGGTGGGCTGCTGGGGGTTCGCAGTGGTTCGGGTAATCTCTAGCTAAGATTCTGTGCAGTTTGGAGAACCTGCAAATCCCACTCCTGGCAGGCCCCTCCCACCCCTCCCAGGAGTCCCCACACAGCCCATTTTGGATGCAAGTAAGTGCAGGGTGCATGTGGAAGTTCAGGGAGGGCAAAAAACGGGCCTACCGGAAGTTCGGGAAGGCCGGAAACAGGCCTGTTGTCTGGCCTCCAGAGGGCTTCCGGAGCCCAGGGAGGGCAAAAATGTGCCCCTGCCGTGGTTCAGGACGCCAACTAGACCATGCCCACCATGGCCACACCTACCCAGCAACCAGGCAGAGAACCCCTTGCTGAAATTTTTGAAGGTAGGTAGGTAGCAGGTAAGTGAAGTTCACCCCAGGTAGGTAGGTAGGTAGGTAGGTAGGAAACAAAGGAAGGAAGAGAAAGAAAGAAAGAAAGAAAGAAAGAAAGAAAGAAAGAAAGAAAGAAAGAAAGAAAGAATATAGTTTCATTTGCTATGAAAGCATTGAAAGCAATAAGAACCAAATGAGGTTAGAATCATTTACCTTTTTTTTTTTTTTTTGGTAAAGCAGAGGAGGGCCAGTGTTCATTTTTAGTGTTCTAATTTACACACACAACTTTATTACCTAGGTAGGCCATCCAGTGCCCACAAGAGATTGAGCCCAGGTCTTCATTAAAAGGGTGATGGCCACAGCAGGAGAAGTTTATTGTGGGAAGGAGGAGGACGAGGGGGGAAAAAAACCAGGAGTCCTCATCCACCACCATTCGAAATTCCAACAGCATTGCTCAAACATTTTAGTGCCTTATTAATCTGTTGGCTTTATGCTGGCTTTAAATGCACACAGGGGAAAGGGGATCTCTGAAAGATGTGCTAAAGAATCTGTACTTCTCACTTTCTCTTTGCATTTCTGTTAACCATAAAACATGCAGTGTTTTAATTAAGTTGTTGCCAACTAATTCAGGTGCTCTATAAAAACATAATGAAGCAATTACAGATATGTTCCACGTGACGGAGAGTCCCTTTCTCTCCCCCCCCCTCTGCAAAATGCAAATGTGTAGAATTTTTTTTTGCCCCTCCTAAACTTCCTTTGCCTCCATTATCATCACTGAGCACCATCACATCAGTTGGTAATCAAGCACTATGGCTTTTGCAATCTTGCTTGAAGGATGGTCACAACCCCCAAATTACTGTAAATACTGTATTTTTTGGACTATAAGATGCACCGGAATATAAGACGCACCAAGATTTCAAAGAGGTAAACCAAAAAAAAAATATTTTTTTGCTCTCCCTGGCCCCCAGGAACACTCTGCAGGCCTCCCAAACCTGTTCTGTCCCCGTCCCCCACATGCGCAAACCCACACAGACAGATGAGGGTTAAATGACTGGCACACACAGAGGTTTTGTTATCAAGGCTTGGGCAGCCCTATGGGAACCGGCTGCCAAGTTCTTTACTAAACAAGGGGGGGGGTATTCCTTCACCAGATAACAAGCACATACACACCAGCTGGGAAAAACACAGTCCAAATTCCAATCCTTGAAGCCGACTGAGGTTTGACACCAAGAAACTAACAAGAATGAAACTTTGTCCGTCACAGAATTCAAACTGCCACCCCACTCCTTTATATAGCCTGTGGGGTGTGGTCCAGTGACTCAGCTAATCTCTGGCATGCCTCCTCATTTGCTGGGATCTTTTAGCACGCCGACACTGACGTGGGTCCAGCCACAGCCAGTCTCCCTCATCACTTTCCGACCGATCGGAGACACCTGGCTCCTGGCTAATCTCCTCTCCTTCGGCCGGCAGCTGAGAAATTGCCAGAGAGGAGGGGCCGGGGGAGGGAGGCCTGGCTGGCTCCTCTCCTCCATGTTCGGAGCCTTCTTCCCCTGATGCGATGGCCTCGGGGGTCGGAGCCACAACAAAACCTCTGCAGGCCCTGTTTTTGCAAAAAAAGGGTCATTTTTGGCAAAAAACAGGATTCACGGGCCGGGGTTTCATGAGGCCAAAAATGGCTGTATTCGGTGTATAAGATGCATCAACATTTCCACCCTCTTTTAGGGGGTGGGGAAGTGCATCTTATACTCCAAACATTACGGTAGATATATTTAAATTAAAAAAATACTGCTGTCTCTCAAGAGGCCTAATACCATAAGATTTGGTGTGCCCGGTCAACATCTTTTAGATCATCTTTTTAAGACTTTAGCAATTTTATCATTTTTTAAAAGCAAAAAATGATCAATTGGGCTTTGGAGCAATTTTTGCAGAAAGATCAATTTTTGATCTTTCCTGAGTGATGGCTCAGATTGTTATTTTGAAGCCTAGGTTGAGTATTGAGGTACTGGAGTGGGGGGGACAGGGGTTGGTTCTAAATTTTTTTACTACCGGTTCTGTGGGTGTGGCTTATTTTGTGGGCGTGGTTTGATGGTCATGTGACAATTCTTTAGGATTTAGCAGAGGTACTGGTCTACCAGGCTTTTAACTGCTTGCAGAGCTGTACTGGTCTACCCATTTGTTTTTGGAGGCACCAGTCTACCACCACACAGCCTTTTAACACTGATCAGCTGTAGGGTGGCCCTTTGAAGCCCTGCAGCAAGAGTTTAAACAGTTTTTTTCCTTCTAGTCAATCAGCTGGGACTCAGGAGGCAGCGAATAGATTGGGGCTGGGGCCAAATAAAAGGTAAGAATAATGCGGGGGCGGGCAGCTCCTGAACAAAGAGACCCAGTTCGGTGACATCATATCATCACCGCTACCAGCTCAGCCGAACCGGGCCAAACCGGGAGGAACCCACCACTGGGGGGGGGACCTCTGTACTTGGTTTTTTTGACCTTTTTATTTAATGTCTACATGAAACCACTGAGAGGGATCATCCATTGGAGTCCAGTTTCTTGAATATGTTGATGCTACAAGATTTACATCTTGACTTTAGAAGATGTAGTAAGGATTCTGATTTGAAGCTTAGAGTCTATTAAATCTCAGCATGATAGAGTCATTTCTGATACAACACAGGTTTTCATCTATTGCTGCCCTAGAAAAATCTGGTGCACAATTTGAGAGTTGTCTTTGGGCTCATAACTCCTAGTGAATCAGTAATTAGGAGCTAGGCCAAGAAAATCTTCAGCATGTCCATAGTTTTATCTGCTTCTAACCAGATGGCATTCAAGACAATGGTTCAAGCCTTTGTCATACTTCGGTTGGACTACTGCAGGGGTCAACAACCTGTGGCTCCGGAGCCACATGCGGCTCTTTGGGCCCTCTGCTGTGGCTCCCTGTCAGGTGATCCCACCATTGGCTGGCCCCGCCCCTCCCCCTCCCCTCCGAGTCACTCCTCACCTGGCCTGAGAAGGTAAGGTGACGGTGGGGGATGGAGAAGCGGCCAGGACAGAGACAGTAAGATACAGAGAGAGGAGGAGAAAGGGAGGGAAGGAGGGAAGAGAGAGAGATGTTGAAATAATTTTGTGGTTCCTGGTGTTTTTTAACAACTGATTCTCTGCCCTAATGACCAGCTGGGTAGGCATGGCTGTGTGTGGGGGGGTCATGTGACTGGTGGAAGTGAGTGACATTAAGTTGGCCATGCCCACCCAGGTTTTGTGGCTCCCGGTATTTTCTTTTCTGTGGGAAAAGGGTCCAAATGTCTCTGAGTATTTAAGGTTATAGACCCCTGGATTACTGCATAGAACAACATGGGGCTGCCTTTAAAGATAATTGAGAAGCTGTGGCTGGCACAGAATGTAGCAGGACATCTGTGGACTGCTAACCTCTTGACCAAAGTAAGACCTATTTTGGGAGAACTGTTCCGTTGCCAGTAAACTTCAAAATCAAAGTCAAGGAACTTGTTACTCATTAAGCTCTATATGCCCTGAGACCTTATTATACTCAGGGCTGTTTTGTGCAGGTGGAATCTGTCCACCCCGTGATCTGATTAGGACAGACTTCTGCAAGTACCTACCTTAGAAAGATCAGAAAAGTGAGCACCTGGTAAATACCATTCTCAGCAATTGCTTCCATATTTTGGAACCATTTACCCTCTGAGATCATGTGTGTCTTGATTTGGTTTTAATTTTTTTTGTCTTTAAGGAGGATGAAAACCATCCTCATCTGCAGAGCATTTGAGTGGTTTTCATAGAAAATTACAACTGTTTAAAAATATGTGAATGGTTTTAATATTTATAGATTAAGATATATTATTATTATTATTATTATTAATAATAATAATAATATTTTTATTGAAAAGTTTTTTATTAACAATATAAATTAAAAACAGTGGACATAGTGTGACGTCTGCGGTTTAAACATTTTCATCAAATTTAACCTTATAATTGATACACTTCCTTATCTCTATACAAGTTTACAGTAATTATCACATTTCAAATATATAGATCCTTTCATCTGGGAAAGTTACATCGATATCCAATTCAATCGTATCTAACATAGAAAATTAACATAAAAACTTCTAAACATTTAACTCGCCAATAATCCTTTATCCCAGCATTCCTCCTCCTGTCCAGTCAATAATAAAATTTGTTCCAGATTTTCACAATACTCTGATTCATTCTTATCTTGAAGTCCCAAAGTCAGTCTGTCCATTTCCGCACAAATTAATATTTTAGCTAACACTTCTTCTTCTTCTTCTGTGGGGGTCTCTTTGTTTTGCCATTTTTGTGCAAAAGCCAATCTTGCTGCTGTTAATGGTGTTAATATTTATAGATTAAGAGATGTTTTTGATGGCATGCCAATGTGCCTGCTAGCCAGAACCATTTGTAGAGATCCTGTATGCAAGAAGATTCAGTCACTTAAGTGGACAAGAATGCCAGTTATGTTGGCAGTGGAAGCAAAGCTATATATATTATTTATTTATTTAGTTATGTTTATGTAATGTATATTGGAGGTGGTGACTCTTTGAGAGCTGTATCCATGAAATTTCATTTTAATGTATGCTGATTAGTGTATATTTAAAGTGACAATAAAGTTAGTCTATGCATAAAAGGTCTATATTCCAGTGAGACCTTTATGCATCCTTTCAGTGCATGGGGGAGTTGATTAATATTTTCATTCTGCTGACTAACTACTAGATGGATCAAAGCTGCCTGCTTTCTGGAGTCATAACAAAAGTCCTGTTCTTAAGTATTCTTTGAAGATGAGGAGGAAGCTCTCCACGAATAGTGTTGTTGGTTATTGTTGGTTGGTTTTTTTTTTAATGGTGGCATTGCCCTCTAATATGAGAGTCAGTTGTTGTGTAGTGGTTTTAGAATAGCAGACCAGAAACCTGGAGACTGTGAGTTCTAATCCCATTTAGGAGCATAAAGCCATCTGTGTGATGTTGAGTCAGTCATATTCTCTCAGCCCTGGGAAAAAAGAAGGTGATGGCAAGCTACCAAGAAAACTGCAGTTGTCCAGGCAGTCTCCAGAAATCAACACTTACTTGAAGGCATAAGTAAATGAATGGATAAGTAAACAATTTGTCCTCTAATATTCACCTGTCATCTGCTCAGCTACATGGGTGTATCTTAGCAATAGCACTTAGACTTATATACCACTTCACAGTGCTTTACAGACCTCTCTAAGCAGTTTACAGAGTCAGCATATTGCCCCCAACAATCTGGACCCTCATTTTACTGGCCTCGGAAGGATGGAAGGCTGAGTCAACCTTGAGACGGTGAAAATCGAACTGCTGGCAGTCAGCAGAGTTAGCTTGCAATACTGCATTCTAACCATTGCACCACCACGGCTCTTATAGGTTAAACTTTTGCATAAATTCTGCAAGGATGTGATAAAAAATGTATATGCGTATGTTCGTGTGAATAATTGTTTCTTATTGCTCTGTTTTAAACTTGCTTTCTTTTTGTATGCTATTGAATTAAATTTTAAATCTCCATAGAGGGCAATGAAATTATTTTATATAACTGCATTATCCAGCTGCTCATTTGTTTAGCTCCACCCAGAAGAATATGTTTCCTTTAGGAGCAAGCTGCATGTTACATGCCAAATGCTTAGAATCATTCCCAATAGCTGTTTCTCCTGGAATTAATTGGCTTGCAAGTGGGCAATTCTCAGTACAAAAACAATGAGAGGAGCTGGTGCTTGATATACATATACACTCACAAATGTTCCCCCCCCCTTTTGCTTTCTTCTTTCACCCACAACATTTTATGATGTATATTTGCACAGTAAGCATTTATTTTGCAATTGTGCTTGTGGAGATAGAAAATCATCCTGGTGCAACAAATAATCAAAAGGAAGTAATGAGCTTTTGGATTCTGAAACTCCTTTAATTAAATTGGGGAAAAAAATTATGCACCCACTTTCTAAAGGAAATTTTAAAAAATGACATAGGAATCAAACTGTGCCGTATGTTCACCAAAGTAGAATTGACCAGTTGCGATAGTAAGATTTCCATAAAAATCAAACTAGAATGGCATCTATGTCTAAAATAAACAAACAAACATTAAACTCTTTTTTTCCAATCAAGACTTAGCAATCAAGACTTAGCAAAAAGAGCCTTGGTGGTGCAGGGGACTAAGTACTGTTATGTAGCACTTAGCAGCCAGCTGCCTGCAATTAGAGCAAGTTCAAACCTCACCAGGCTCATGGTTGACTCAGCCTTCCATCCTTCTGAGGTAGGTAAATTGAGGGCCCAGATTGTGGAGGCAATAAGCTGACTTTGTAGAAACTCTGCTTATGGGGGGCCAAAATCTCTAATAAGCAGGTATATACAAAAAGAATGAAGGCTATTGCTATAAGTGCATTGTAAGCCGCCCTGAGTCTTCGGAAAAGGGCAGCATATAAATTGAACAAACAAACAAACAAACAACAAACAAACAAACAAACAAATCTGTATCCTAGATACCGGCCACTGACTAAGCATCTCTAGGTTCCATTGAGCAGCCTATAAAATTTGGTCAACAATCAAAACTACAACACAAGCAAAACTCAAGTTGGAGGGGTAAGACTGTTGCAAAATATAGAATATACAGGTATGTAGCAGAAAATACTAGACAGTTTTATGTCTTGTTCCAACTTTACTGTGTTGTGAATCAGTTTGTTCTGTATAAATATTGTTAAATTACTTCTCCATCATGATAACTGATTAAGTGTACCAAGTATATTTGTGTGTTTTTTTTTAAAAAAAAATAGAATACATTTATAATTGCTACAGATCTAGATGTCAGAGGAGGAGAATTTTTTGTTTTATTGTTGTCTTGACAAAATGGAAAAGATTGAAAGTCATAACAAGTGCCCTCTGAAATTCTTGACTTCCGTACAACATGGTGTCAGCATCCTCAGTGAACCCAGCTATTGTACCGTATAAAATAATTTTATTATGTGGCAGAAAAAGCAAGGATATATGCATCAGATTATAAATAACTTAATTTTCTACAGGAATTTTACATCTTAATCTGCTGGACTATCAGTTTCACTTAGGCTCTGAAATAAAATTATGCTATTGTATTCCCAGGTATAATTCAATAGCTCACCCATATGAAAATGTCAGGTCATATTTTCCGCAATTCTGGGGCCATTAAGTGAAACCGGAAGGTCACTCTGTTTGAGCATTATAAATGAACCTGTCCAAGAAAGTTTTGCTTGGAGAAAACCAAGGCTTCCTCCATAATCAGTTTGCCCAACCATCAGCTATAACAACTTGATGGCTGTTACCCGTAGTCCTTGGGAATTAAGAATACAAATGAAGACATATTCAGGAACTTATTTTCTGTGGGTTTTATCTGTGGAAAAAAACCAGTTTAAAATATACTTTCCATCTTCATTTTATAATGCATTTTATAACATCACATTGAGGTCCCTAAGGTTCAGGCCTCCAGTATGCGGTATACCAAGCAGGAAAAATATATTGGAAAACCTTACATCCTCATGACCTCAATTCTTAAGGCCATTCCACTTTGGAGATGGATCTCCAAAGCACCTGATAAACGTACTTGCAAATTCAGGCAAAGACAATGAAGGAAGAGCAGATCAACTCGGTGATGACTTGAATCTACATAGCAAATCCAACTGATGGAAACAGAGATCAGTGACACTAACGTGGGAATTGTGACAATGTTCAGATGCACTTTGAATTGTACCTCAGGCATGCAAAGAGTCAATTGGCTTCATTGACTACGCCTCTTAGAAATAACATTGTTGGATCAGTCTAGTTTACACCTGTTGACTATGCAGTAGGGGGTAGTACAGCTTGCACTTTAGTTGTAATGATGTGGCATCATTACAACAGGTAATTAAGATGCAGATTCTAATAGGGTTATTTTTAAAAAATCTCACAGAGGACAATTTTTAAATTCTTGTTCTCAGGTTCCCTGGGATTTTTTTAGAGCTTATTGTGAATTGTTCATTGAGAAGCACAGTAATAGCAGTTAATTCCAAAGAATTAGGGACCTTTTCTAGCAAAGAACAGCAATGGATATATTCTAGAAGGCACTCTTAATTTACCTGGAATGATTAGCAATCCCTATAAGTAACATGATGCTTGTATGAAGATATGCATTCTGAATTTATCCTAGAATTCCCTGAAACTTGAAGAATTTCTTTTGGGCACATTCAGTCTTGCCAACACAGTAATGATGAGAAATGGATTCCATGAAAATGGGCAAACACTGTCTTGAAAACCACTGAACTTCAGCTGTAACTCACTATAAAATTAATGCAAATGTTTTCCCCACATTTCCCCCCATTTTCATCCAATGTGATGCACATAAGTTATTCTCAGTTTGTTTTCAAAGAAGGAAACCTTTGTGTAAGTAGCCAGAGTATATATGAAGGTAAAGGTTTCCCCTGTCCAGTCATGTCCAACTCTAGGGCAGTGGTGGGTTACTCCCGGTTTGGTACAGTTCTATAGAACCGGTAGTAAAACCAGCAGGAGGCTCCGCCTACCCACCACAATGCCATAATGGGTGACCTGCGCATGCACGCTTCCCGCTGCGAACTGGTAGTAAAGGTAAGTAGAACCCACCCCTGCTGTAGGGGGAGGTGCTCAGCTCTGTTTCTTGGCCGAGGGAGCCAGCATTGTCCAAAGAGACTGCCGTGGTCATGTGGCCAACATGACTAAATGCCGAGGCTCATGGAACACTGTTACCTTCCTTCCGAAGTGGTACCTATTTATCTACTTGCATTTGCATGCTTTCGAACTGCTATGAGTACAATAATTCTACCCTAATTGGGCAATCATTATTTCAGGAGGTTGTGTCATTCCTGGATGCCTGAACTCATAAAACATCTGAATTCCTAAGAAAAGATTTTCTGAAGGAACTCCTTTCAGGAGATTCTTTTTTTTTTTTAATCAAAAAGAAATCTGAAAATGATGAGCATAATGGAGAGATGTTTAATGGAAAAGGAAAATACTGGGAGGATCTGTCAGCACCTTGTAATGCTAAAATAAAATAAAAATCATCAAAAGAAATTCCAAAGAAATTCTGAAGCAAGAGTATTTTTTTGAATGGAAGAAAACTTTCAGGAAAGTGGAGGAAAATGACTCAGCACAGCTTTACTTAAACTCCAGCTTATACATTATTCCTTTCCAAAAAAAGAACGGATGAACAAATTAAATAGAGAGGAAAATAAAAGATAAATAAACCCCCATCGCACCTCTCCTTGAAGCCTTTTTCTTCAAACATTCTGTACTTTACTGACATAATTAAATTTCTTCATGCCTGAGTTATTATTTCTGTTTTAGAAAATCTGTATTTTCTTCTGACACTTCTATCAGAAAAAAAAATTAAGGAAGCCGAATTCTTAGCATTTTTTTTAAAAAAAATTAAAGATGATCCTTCATTTTAGTAGTATTGATGCTGATTTAATATATTAACATTTCCAATTTGGCCCTTGTTTAGTATTGGTGCTGGTGCATTGCATCCTATGGTTAAATCATAGCTAATCACTATTTATGAATAAGGGTCTGGAAGTCCCTAATGATCACTGCTTCTACAGCAAAGCTAAAGAAGTGTTCCTTATCTTCTGAAACTTTAGCATATTAAGCTCGGAAACATTAGGGTAGAAAAGGTTTATTTTTCTCTCCCCCCCCCCTCCATTCCCAGTTGCATTTCAAAGCTGTGTAATGAAAATGCTGACAGTAATTTAAATGGAGTATACATTCTTTACAGACATTAAAGCTATTTGTTAAACTTTGTAATTACTATGCAAATCAAGTGTTGCTTAAAAAAAAAAGTGAAATGAGCAGCCTGGGTAGAGGAAAATACCAGGCTTGAAATACAGAGCAACATGAGGGCTGAAAAATTACTTTTAACTTGAAAATCTTCCTTCTCTCTACTGGTCCCCCCACCCACCCTTACTACCATTCCATAAATACTTACATAAGATTCATCCCCATTTGGCTTGTCACTTTAATAGCTCCCAAGGAGAGACCCCATTCTGAGAACATTAGAGAAATCTATTGCCTAGATCAAAATATTAACAGTGCTTTATTAGAATATATACTCCTTGTATGAAATATAAGCTGTTTATCCAAGCTATGGTGGTGCATCTTACAAATCTTTGAATTTCATAAATAAGGAACAGATGGCAAATTTAATTGGAATCATGTTTACTTCTAAGTAAATATTTGAGTTCAGGGCTGGTTATTGTTACTCACTGTGAGGTAAAGAAAAATATAAAAGTGGGGAAAGGGATTTCCCCCTCCCCCATTTTTACTGATAGCGCTTTCTTAAATCCTAAGAGATTTTTTAAAATTTTATTTTCAGTGCCCTTTATTCCCAGGAATGGGTCTGTTAATAATAAAATTATTATTAAAAATAAATAATATTTTTAATTTTTATATACTTTATTCATGAAACATGAAACTCAGTCAACTGAACATTCAAAAATGCATCACAAATACCATTGACTGATGCTAATGGTTGATACGGGTTGCTGCCAGTGTCCTAGGTATCAACCAAGTACCTTCTTAAGATGTACGATGTTCTAAGTAGCACCGTTTTTTGCAGTTTCGTTGGTGTTATTGCAGGAAGCTGCAAATTGTTGATGTATCATATAAAATTCTTGGAATATGGTACCAAGTGCCTCAGGGGTGGGTTCTACTTACCTTTACTACCGGTTTGCAACGGGGCCCCTCGCGCAGAAGCATTTTGATGACATCAGGGTCAGTGGGCGGAGCCTCCCACCAGTTTTACTACCGGTTCTATAGAACCAGCACGAACTGGGGGCAACCCACCACTGAAGTGCCCCAATGACAATGGATATCACTGTTACATGTTTCATCCATAATCACATAGTTGTTCTTTTTCTTCGATTCTGGCATCTTTAATTTTTATTACTACTAGTACTACTACTACTACTACTACTACTACTACTATTATTATTATTAAATTTTTGTTAATAATAAAAAATAAAAGACTGCAAAAGCATATACTGTATGAGGAAGGCAATATGAGGCCTTCCAGATATGGAAGTTCCAAAACTGCGGTCAACTAGGTAAGGAATACCAGGAACTCTGGTGAGCTCTACCCCAGGGGTAGAGCCTTCTCGGTGGGTGCACCCACCCTCTGGAATCAACTTCCCTTGGAGCTCCGATTAGCGCCTGACCTTCGCACCTTCCGCCGTGAATTAAAAACTTGGCTTTTCAAATCCCTCAACCTGGACTGATGGGGGTTTTAAGGGTTAAATATTAAATTTTTTAGATTTTAGATTTTATTTTGTATTGTGGCTTGTGTTTTTATTATTGTGAGCCGCCCTGAGTCCATTGTGAGAGAGTGCAGCATATAAGCCAAAATGAATGAATGAATGAATGAATGAATAAACTGAATTTCAGTAGCAGTTGGAGAGCTACAGGCTCTTCACTCCGCACACATAATATGAAAATATTCATTGAATATTCATAAAAACAGCCAGTTTGATTAAGGCGCCATGCTAGAAAATAGGAGACCATGAGTTCTAATCCCATTTTAGCCATGAAAGTTGGCTAGGTGACCTTGGACCGGTCACTCTCTCTCAGCTCAATCTATCTCACAGGATTGTTGTTGTGGGGAAAATAGGAGGAGGAAGGTATCTTTGGTATGTTTGCCACCTTCAGCTACTTGCAAAAATAATAGAGGTGGGATAGAAATAAATAAATACACAAATTACTTCATGTAATGATATGCATGATGATGATGATGTTATCCATTCAGTCATGTACGACTCTTGGCAATTCTTGGTGGACCAGGTGTCTCCACATTTTCCAATCTTACACTATTTGAACTTTGCTATGTTCTAGCTGGTATTATGCTTTTATGCAATTTGTTTCACATCTAGTGAGCATGATGAGAAGCAATATAGGCAATGCTGATGTCTCTTTCCTCAAATCTGATTTCCTACAAGCTACACATTTTGTTCAGGTCCCAACACTTAACTTTCTGCAACCTGCAAACTTTCTTCTGTTCTGCTGGCTGAGAAGCGCCATGTTCATATACCCAATAGAGGTATTTCAGAACTTGATGTTTCCATCAAACTGGTGAAAGTAGAATCATAGTGCAAGATCCAACCTGTGTGTGTGAGTGTGTGTGTGTGTGTGTATGTGTGCGATGTTCAAAAGAACTTCACCTTCTTTTGCAGCACTGTTTCAATCACTTAGCCCCGTGATGGCGAACCTATGGCACGGGTGCCACAGATGGCACGTGGAGCCATATCGGTGGGCACGCGAGCTCAGCTCTGCCACATAAGTGTGTGCCGGCCAGCTGATTTTCAGGCCCTCTGGGCTCACTAGAAATCAGGAAACATGCTGTTTCCAGCCTCTGGGGTGGGGAAGGCTGTTTTCACCCTCCCCAGGCTCCTAAAAAGGCTCTGCAGCCTGGGGAGAGCAAAAAACGGGCCCACCGTGTCATCACGTGCCAAAAGCAGGGGGAGCACGGGGGGCAGGGCGCATAGAATTATGGATGTGGGCACGCCTGCATATGACCCCCCCACGCTCCCCCTGCTTTTGGCACGCGATGGCAAAAAGGTTAGCCATCACTGACTTAGCCCTTATTGGCATAGAGAACCAGTTTAGTCTCCTTGTTATAGTGCTGACTTAGAAACCAGGAGACTGTGAGTTATGGTCCTGCCTTAGGCATAGATGTTGACTGGGTGACTATGGACCCAGACAGACTATGGACTGTCTCTCTCTTTCTATCTCAGCCCAACTCACCCCACAGGGCAGGGATGGGTTCTACTTACCTTTACTACCGGTTCGCAACGGGAGCGCTTGTACACGCATGTTGCTTCTGCGCATGTGTAGGTCGCCGATGATGACATCCGTTATGGCGGGCGGGGTCTTCCGCTGGTTTTACTACCGGTTCTTGCGAACTGGTCCGAACCGGGGGGCAACCCACCACTGACACAGGAGCATTGTTGTGTGGAAAAGGCAGGAATATTAGAGATGTTCACCCCTTGAGTTATTAAAAAAAAATAAGTAGGATAAAAATCTAACCCTAGTCAGCAGTCATAGTTGTAAGAAGAAGCCAACTCAAAGAGGGAATGCTGCTCTTAGTGCTACAGGATGCTGTCTCTTCCTCTATATCAATCCACTGTCAACCCAGCTATTTTGTCTCTTCTCACTGAGAAAATGAAGAAAAGGCCAAATTCCTCAGATTAAAAACCTGTTAGGGTGGAGATGGGGTATGTGGTAGTAGTGGGGTAGGAAAATCTGTCCTGATGTCAGCTTGGGCAAGTTAGCTGCTGTGGGAAGCAGGATGCTAGATTCAGGAGGCCTTGGGCTCTTCTCGTATGGCTGATTATAACATCTTTCCAACAAGGGGAGTGAGCGAGCGAGACAGCAGGCAAGGACAGAAGGATAGTTTGAACCAGCATCCAATTTGCTGTTATGCTCAGCCTATCTATCTCATGGCAAAGCCTGGAGAAAAAAAATCCACTGTGAGTTTGTTTTTATTTTACGTCTATCTTTACATTCTCCCGAGAGATGACAGTTCTATTCATAGAAGAGCCAGGACAATACTTTCGTCATTTATAATTGTTTCCAGAGCAGCTTGGTACTGTGCTTAACAACAGCTATAAAAAAAAAAAAAACCTGCTGAATTACTCTTGATAAAACATTCTGCATAACAAACAAGCGTGGGTCTCTGTGGCCGTTAGGAAGCTGGAAGAAGCTCACATTCCTTCCTGTTCTTTTCCAGCACTTAAAGTTAGAACTGCTCTAATAAGCTTAATGGAAACCAAGAAGAAATGTGGTTAGCAAGGAAGCAAGAAAACATAGTGTTAGCAAAGAAACAAGGGATTCATCCATCGTGCTGCCAAAGGCTATTATACCACCTGCTCCTTCTTCTGTTAGTCTCCCTGAGCATCGATGCCTGATGCTTTCAATCAGATATTTTCTTTACATTGTCTGCAAAAAAGGAAAGCACCAAGTGATTGGGTGGAAAAAACAGATAAGTAGGAGTCTACAAGTTACACCTTGGGTGCTTTGAAACTCCTAGGTGTATCTTTGGTGCTGTACAACCACTCAGGGGGCATGGACCATATTTGTATCCTCAATGACCTCCTGAGAATATACAGGTTGTACCTTTTTTTAAAAAAAATGATTTATATACTGCCCTTCTCCAGAGACTCAGGGCGGCTTACAATGCGTTAAGCAATAGCCTTCATACTATTGTATATTTATACAAAGTCAGCTTATTGCCCCCACAATCTGGGTCCTCATTTTACCTACCTTAGAAAGGATGGAAGGCTGAGTCAACCTTGAGCCTCGTGAGATTTGAACTTGCAGTAATTGCAGGCAGCTGATGTTAATAACAGTGCTTTAGTCTGCTGCGCTACCAGGCTCCTTGAAGTGATTCTTGCCAATCTGGCTGTTTCTACAATCTGCCCAAGCTCCTTCTTGATCAGCATTTTATCATGTTTAATAATATTACTTTTTTCTTCATATTTTGATCTTGAGGTAAGCGCTCTACATTGATACAAGCTCCATATGGATGGTGTTTTTCGCCAATTTCCATCCTGCCAAACTTTCAACAACAATTGAAACTAGCCTTGATGATATTACCTAGTTTGGTAATGAAATGTCTGCAAGAAAACAACCAAACTCAAAGAGCACCAAGGAACCCCACAGAATATAAATATAAGGCATTAGCATTTTGCTATGATCTCCCTGCACTTGAATCATGGAGGCAGCCAAGAGACGTAGACGTTGGCCACGCACAAATTCCAAAACTTAAGAGCAGAAAGAAATGTCTTGTCTTCTTTGCTTCACCTGGAGTAGAAAATCACGATTAGCATTATGGTACAATCAACTAACAACCATTCAAACCCATTTCAAGGTGGAAAACACCAGTCCAGTTTATCTACTGGTTGACACCGATGCTATTCTTTATAGTTATTGCTTGGCGATTTATTAAATTGGAATGAAATTTGGCAGGAGAAAGTAGTTTCATTCTAACCACTATATTACTTTTTCTGTTTTGTGTTAATTTTCTTTCGGGAACAAGAAGGCAAGAGGAATGAGAAATGTTATTATTTTAATTATCATCACAGAGGCTTTTCACCACAGAGTTCAACAATAATTTTATTCCCTGCAGAGTTCATTTGCTAAAATACGTAGAAGGGAATTCCACAGTACAGAAATGTCATTAAAATATGCTTTGCAGTTTATTACTGTGAATAACTTAGCCAATGAAAACAGACTCACAATTTATAATATTGGAATGTGGGGAAAATGTATGCTTGAAACATAATTTCAGTCTTTACTCTTATTTAGGAATGAATGTAGAACAACTGTCCAACATGCAATATAGCCACACCTTGAGGTCTTTTGCAATTTTGCAAATATTTTCAATAAATCCAATAGAAACTATATAAAAATATTCCTTATACTTCCTTTCCCCCCCCCCCCCCTTAACTTGGTTCTCTGGATGCTTTTCCTTCTCAGATTTCTAAATGACCATGTCTATAAATGGAATCTCATTTATGCATCTAAGTTGTAACATAATAGAATTATTATAGGTAGTCCTCGATTTATAACCACAATTGAGGCCAACATTTCTGTTGCTAAGTGAGACAGCTGTTAAGTGAGTTTTGCCCCATTTTATGATCTTTCTTACCACAGTTGTTAAGTGAATCACTGCAGTTGTTAAGTTAGTAACATGGTTGTGAATGTGAATGGCTTCCCCATTGACTTTGCTTGTCAGAAGCTTGCAAAAGGTGATCACATGACCCGGGACACTGCAACCATCATAAATACATGCCAGTTATCAAGCATCTGAATTTTGATCACATGACCATGGGGAATGCTGCAATGGTTGTAAGTGTGAAAAACATCACAAGTCACTTTTTTCAGTGCTGTTGTAACTTTGAATGGTCATTGAATGAAATATTGTAAGTTGAGAGCTACCTGTACATAATAAAAGTTATGGACAGATGTTGGTGGATAAACGCTATGGAGCTATATTACCCCGTCTACAAAACTCCAGCGATTGCTAATTGCTTCTGGAAACCCTTCATTGAACAAATTCTTATTCTTTATTTTGGTCCCGTAATATTCTAGAGCAGCTTTTGCTAAATGACTGTCCTTCATTTTACTTAGTAAAATAATTTACTAAGACTGTATTACTATTATTCTTCTCTTCCTTACTAGTGTCTATCTCTTTTCACTTATTACTATAACCATGTTTGTTGTATCTTTCAATTTATATTGTTTTTATTTGTTTCCTAGTACGATTTGATAGCTTATTGGTAACCTTGACTATCAATCAAGTGTTGTATCTTTTTATTCTTGATGAAAGTATTTTAATCTCTTTATGTACACTGAGAGCATATACACCTAAGACAAATTCCTTGTGTGTCCAATCACACTTGGCCAATAAAGAATTCTATTCTATTCTATTCTATTCTATTCTATTCTATTCTATTCTATTCTATTCTATTCTATTCTATTCTATTCTATTCTATTCTATTCT
>WNWU01000034.1:10136882-10161667 GCA_012654045.1 Ptyas mucosa
CTATTCTATTCTATTCTATTCTATTCTATTCTATTCTATTCTATTCTTCAGTTATGTTGAACCTTAAGAATCGTAATTTCTAGTTATTCAAGATGATGCAATTTACATCTTTCTCTCAAAGTGTGTAAAATTTGTAATCTAGAATCTACAAATTATAGCTATTATAAAATGGGAATTATGGAGATAATAATTCAATATATTTGAGCTCACAATTTAGGAAAAAGCTATTTATAGACAAGTTCTTTTTCTCCCCATCTCTGTGCTCTTTCAGATCTTGCGGAGATATTTTTCTATGAGTTCAGCCCCAGTGGAAGCTCAGCTGAGATGAGCTACATACAGACTGAAGAATACAATGTTTTGTTCATTTGGCATCTTTGGCCATATGGAGAAACTATTTTTGCTCTGTTGCCTTACTGGAGACGGAATGTTTTCTGTGGTGAATTTAGCTTTTATTCCTGTTTTTAAAATTGCAATTGCAAGTGTCTTCATTGTAAAACTGTTCGACTGCTGAGTCATACAGATAGGCCAGAAGAGCAGAACATTCCCAAGTTCTAGTTCAGTGGTTCCCAACCTGGGGGTCGCGACCCCTTTGGGGGTTGAACAGCCATTTCACAGGGGTCGCCAAAGCCCTCTCTCACCCCCCCACGCCTTCACTCACCCTCACCCTCTGTCTCTATTGGAGGGCTGCGTATCCCAGCTTGCAACGCGGTGCCCCACGCTTTAGTAAAGAGAGCAGAGAGAGGTTGCGTGCATTAGTCATGTGCATGCATGTGGGTGTGCGCACACGTGACTAGAAAAGATTCTAGTGCAGAAGTCCTGGGGAGTTCAGGGGCTCCCTGCTGCTGCTGCTGCTGCTGCTGCTGCTGCTGCTGCTGCTGCTGCCGCCGCCATCCCCGATACCTGCAGCTGCAAGAGCTCAACAGAAAAAGTTCGGGTGAGTAAGTTCAGGGATTCCTTGCACCACCGAGCTGTCTATGCCTGCAGTGGCAAAAGCCGCAAGGGAAAAGTTTTGGGTGAGCGAGTTCAGGGATTCCCTGCCGCCATCCCAATGCCTGCAGCGGCAAAAGCCGCGCAGGAGAAGTTTTGGGAGTGCCCCCTGAAGCTCCCGTTTCAACCCTTGCCTCTGCCTGCCACAGCTTGAAGCTCCTGTTTTGGGTGCAGGAGAGAAAGCAGGAAAGGAAGAGAGAGAGAGAGGGAAAGAGGAAGGGAGAGAGAAAAAAGAAAGAATGAAAGAAAAAGAGGCAATAAAGAGAAAGAGAGAGAGAAAGGGAGATAAAGGGAGTGTCAAGAAAGAGAGAAAAACAAAGAAAGTGGGGAGAAAGCAGGAAAGGAAGGGGGAGAGAGAGAGAAAGAGGGAAAGAGGAAGGGAGAGAGAGAGAGAGAAAAGAAAGAATGGAAGAAAAAGAGACAAAAAAGAGAAAGAGAGAGAGGAAGTGAAAGAAAGTCCTTGATTTATGACCAGAATTGAGCCCAAAATTTTGGTTGCTAAGCAAGAGCATTGTTAAGTGAGTTTCACATTGTACTCAATCCATGATCTCTCCTGGTTCTAACAGTCATATGCAAGTTAGGGAAGAACTATGCCATGTATCATCTTTTGCATTATTAAACCTATTATTAAATATTATTTTTATTAGAAGTTAAAACTGGATTCATATTGTTTTTGTGATTAATCACAATGCTTTAATTATGTTCAATTTGTAACAATAAAAATACATCCTGCATATCAGATATTTACATTACGATTCATAACAGTAGCAAAATTACAGTTATGAAGTAGCAACGAAAAATTTTTTATGGTTGGGGGTCACCACAACATGAGGAACTGTATTAAAGAGTCGTGGCATTAGGAAGGTTGGGAACCACTGTTCTAGTTAGAAATATTTTTTTTTAAAAAAAAATCTAAGTTGTACTCTTCTGATTCAGTCAGATTCTGAATTTTTGGGATAATAGAGTGAGAAAAAGAACTGCATGTTTCGAGAACGCAACTTCTTGTTTCTTAGGGACACTTACATTGCTGGAAAATAATTTATATTTCTTTGACTAAGCATTAGTTGTATCCCTACACATCTATTACTCCCTAAAATGATATCTGGATGAACTTTTATTTCATTAATAAAACACAGTGAAAGGAAAAAAGGCCTTCCTCAGTAGTAAAGCCTAAATGAAAAAGTTTTCAAGAGATATGATCCATCTCTTTAATTTTAACAGAGCAGGCTGCTGTTAAAGACGGAAAAACCAAGTTAGTTAATAAGAAGCCATCAGAGTTCCCCAACCTGTCCGGCTTTATAGACTGGCGGGGGAATGGGATGATTCTGCGTGAGCAACAGGCATGCTCCTCGCGCAAATGGAGGGCACGTGCACATGCTCACCCAGTCACCCTGTTAGCACAAGTGGGGGTTCACACACACACAAGCACTCAACCACCATTTCTGTGGCCTGGTTCCAAACAGCTCAAGGTCCGGTAGTGGGCTAGGTTCCCCTGGGGGTGGAAACTCCTGCTCTATTTTCTCATCCTGCCTTCCACACTTAAAGTGCAGATAATCTGGAAGATGATTGTAAATCATGTACCACCCATTTTGTACTTCTCCTGCTTCCAGAAGACTGTCAAATTATATCACCAGTTTTTATTATGCTGGAATCGTTACCAACTCATCGCTGTATCAGTTATTCTTCCCATAAGTCACAGCCCAATGAAATTTCAGTCGAATCAAAAAGAAGGTCAAGCTATGGGGAAAAAATCCAGCTACTTACGAGTATTAAAAAGGAAGAAGAGCAAGTGAAAGAAACAATGATAAGATGGGCTACAAACTTTGGTTACTCAATAGAACTAGACAAATGGCAGAAATTGTGGGATAGAAACTGTAAATTAACAATGTCAACGGCCTATAAGGAAAATCTATACAAAATGTTTTATAGATGGCATTTACCACCAGCGAGGCTAGCAAAGATGTTTAAAAGCTTAGCTAAATGTTGGAAATGTAATCAGATACCAGGTTCATATTATCATATGTGGTGGACATGCCCAAAGACAAAAATATATTGGACTAAAATCCATACTTGGTTAGAAAAAAATGACAAAACAACACATAGATTTGAAACCAGAAATATTCCTGCTGGGGATACTACCAGAACAGTAAAATAAAGGGAATACATATTTAATTTTGCATGTATAAACAGCAGCAAGAATAGTGTTTGCACAACATTGGAAAAATGAAGAGGTCCCGACAGATGAAAGTGTAATAAAAAAAATATTAGAATGTGCTGAGATGGGTAGATTGACACTTAAGATAAAAGAAAAGGAAGAACAGAATACTTTTTAACATGGGATATATTTTACCAATGGTTAACTAACAAAAGCAGAGGTTAGAATTTAAAAAGAATTCAAAGAGATAATAAAAAATTGTATTGCAAATATTGTAAGATGCACAAACTAATTGTTTTATTATTTTATGATTAATATTGTTATGTTTATTAAGATTGCTAGTATGATTACGGTTATTGTTGTACCTTTACTCAAAATTAATTATGCCCAGACAACACACTGCTCAGATAGACATGGAATTTTTTATGTTTTTATAGAAAAAATGTACCAATAAAACATATATTCCAAAAAAAAAAGAGAGAAAGAAATCCAGTGTCAGACCTGTCTCAGGTTAAACCTCTAAGTAAAAACAATCTTTGACTCCCATTTGTTGAGAAAGGTATACTGTCAGCGTTCCAGAAACCCCCCCCAACTCCAAGTAAAAACTCTGAAGCAAGCATTTTTCAAAGTTCTATTTACTAGAATAGGTAAACTGGCACATCTGGGAAAACCCAAATCTGAGAGGTCCGGGTGTTTCCCCAGTAAATCAAAAACCCCAAAACCATCCCCACTCCTCAGTCGATCACATGCTCCAATCACCATCTGCCCCATCTCGAGACAGAACTCCGACCACTCCTTCTCCAGATGCAGGATCGGCCTGACCTTGACCGACAGGAAGAATGCTATTACGTCTAAGACAACCCCTCTACTAAATCCCCCCTCCTACTTTCCCACACATGAGAAGGTGGCAGCATGGAAGCTTCTGGCCTAATATGGCTTCCAAAGCTGACATATAGTTTATTAGAAATCAAATGAATTATAGTAATGCAAAGCAAAAATTTAAAAGTGTGTGCCAAAATCACCAAGTCTAACTTTTCCTTCCCTTAGGTCCTTCCCCTTGCTGTCCCATGTCCAATCAAATTCAAAGAAAATGTGTTTAGAACGGTCACTTCAAGTGGAGATTGGTATGCAGCTGGTTCCATTCGCAATCAATGGACCTTGAAGCCACATCTCAGGGAGATACAGTGAACCTTTAATTTCCCTTGAAACCTCCCTCCTTCCCATCCAGTCCACCCCCTAGCGTCCATGGCAGATTGGCACTAAGCGATAGTGGCATGAGGTGGCATCCGATATCCAGAACAAGTAGTGGACACCCACCCACTAATATTTTGGGAAGACATTATGTCAACTTGATCTATTTATCAACTGCTTCAAACAGAGACATTTGTCCCAAGAAACTGTTCAGGATTCAATCGTCCTTGTGTATGTGCACACACACTAATAAAAAAGGGAGGGATAAATATATGGGGTTTTTCCACATTTATTGGGGTGCTTAAAAATCTTATGCTTATAACCTTAGTTGCACTTTCAGTTTAACATCAGAACTGAAAATATTGTTTTTTGAATTGCCTTTCTCCTCCTCTTCTTTTTCCTTTTCTCTTTGCACCAGATGGTCTGCCTTGATTGTCTTTTTATGATCTATCTACAGGCTTGTAAAACTAAAATAAACAGTAAAAAAGAAAATCCAAATTCTCCACTGAGCAAGTTGAATCTTGCTGCTTGCATAAATTATGCAAATTAAGCAGATTTTTGTTCATTTTGCATAATTAATTTTATCTTTATCACTGATGGAGGAGTACAGAAATATGCAGGGCACCTAAAACAATTTGTCCAGTCACTAGAAATCATTTGCATTCCTCTGGCTTCTAGATTTTCACCTCACGCTACCTGCTGTTCATAAATGTTATTGAGCCCACTTGTGAATTGTGTGATGTCCATGCTTGACTAGAGACTCGCCAGTCCCTGAAACCTTCTGATCTTATGTGTCCTTTCCCTTCTACTACCAGTCCAGATGGAGTAAGCAATGAGAAGAGCAAAGATGAAGAGTAACAACTGCTGAATGTTGTATTGTCTTCCTATCTCTGATTTGATGGTTTGGGAGCCATCATTAATTCACGTGCATGTGTGACCCAGTTACCCTTTCCCTCCCCCGTTGGGCCGGCAAGCCATAAAGATTGGGGACCACTCTTCTAAAATATTCTCCCCATCCTAACTGTAAATTAGTTTTCCTTAGCTCGGATAACAGGTTCTGGTGACCAAACTGTTGGACAGAAGTCCATCATCATTGGAGGAATTATGAGATGATCTTCATAAGGAAGACCCCAAAGGTGTTTTTTTTCAAAAGACACCTGGGCTTTCTTTATTTTTTCTTGAAGTTTTTTCACTTCTCATCCAAGAAGCTTCTTCAGTTCTGACTGAATGGTGGAGGATGGAAGGATTTATATTCCCTGCAGTCATCTGGTCATTAGCACTCTTTCTGAGAGTCATTGAGGCCACTTGGAGGTTTATCTGTGCCCTCAGGTCACCTGAATAATGGTCACCTAAATAGGTGTGGTACTTTCTTGGAACTGCTTCAAGGACTGTGTCATAAATGTTGTCCACACCCATCTGCACTGTTCAAGTGACCCTGAGGGCATAGATAAGCCTCCAAGTGGCCTCAATGACTCTCAGAAAGAGTGCCAATGACCAGATGACTGCAAGGAATATAAATCCATCCTCCACCATTCAGTTAGAACTAAAGAAGCTTCTTGGATAATAAGCTAAATGTCTTCAAGGAAAAATGAAGGCTAGTTGCCTTTTGAAAAAGCACCATTGGGACAACCATGACCTGGATGATTGAGAATCTCCATAGACTCATAATGGAGGGTCGTGAACTAGCTAGAATAAGATATGAGAATGAATGGTAAATGCTACTTCTCCATGTGTATTGGAAATACACATACATATTGAATGGGAAATATGTTATTTATTATGTGATTGAATGGGAAACATTACTTCTCTATCTAGAGTTGGAGAACTAAGCTTCACATAAAACTTGGACTAATGAAAACTTTCATGAAAGCAATGAATAAGGAAGGCAAAGGTTTTCGTTATTTAAGATAGATACTTCCAAGAATAACTGATGCCAACATTAAGGAAGGCATTCCTGTTGGTCCACAGATCAGAGATGCCATGAATAATAAGGGTTTGAAGATCTGTTAATGGGGCCAGAGAAAATTACCTGGAAAGCAATGAGGTGGTTGAGAATTTTCTTGGCAATTACACAGAGCCAGATTAAGTCACCTACTCAGCTGGGTGACAAAATTCTTACCGCATACAAGATCATGATGTTCAATATGTCACTGAACATTCATTTTCTGCATTTATGCTTGAACTTCTTTCCTGAAAATCCAGGTGCAGTCAGTAATGACTATGATGAAAGTTTTCACCAGGACATTCCCAAAACAGAAAAATAGTATCTGGGCAACTGGAATCCATCAATGGTAGCTGACTATTGTTTGATTTATTGGACACTGAGTACAAATTAAAATCAGCAGCAAAACACTTTTGGACCTGTTGAATTCATCGGAAACATTAAGTGAGTATCATTAAAAGTTAATTTCATATTTCTCAAAATGATACAGTCATTCTGAAATTATATTCATATTCCACTTGAAAAGGTCTATCAAAATCACCAAAGGTTTGTCAGGAAGCAAAGCTTTTGGGGAAAAAATGTTGTCCAGTATAATCTAAACAAAAAGGTAAAGACACCACTCAGATTTTAATCTAGTAATGAGAAAAATGATGGAATTATAAAATTCACCTTTGCTTTGATATGAGTTTTAACAAGCCAAGCTATTCCTTATCATCATCATCATCAAGCATCATCATCCTTCAGGGACTGTCATATCTTTAAGTGTCATTTTGAAAAGTGAAATCTGAATTACTATTTTTTGCTCCCTGTTGTTTGCTGATCACCTGCACAAACAGCTAACCAATATTCCAGCTGCAGAATCCTTTCACATTACATTTAATTAACATTTCCCTTAGGCCTGTTAATTTGTTGTGCCACACCTTTGTTCACTCAAGTCTCTTTAATATGCTAATCATATAGAGGGCTCACAAGGAAAAAAAAAAGAATGCAATACTTTGCCAGCAAATGCAGAGGAAAATGAACAACACACAGAGGAAGAATGTATTCTTACATTAGCAAGGACCTCAAAATCAGTATCCTTCATCAAGTTCTAAACCACAGGTAGATACTTTCTGTAGGCCTACCATATTTGAGCTTCAAAAATCTGAATGATTATGGGATGGTAGCAAAGCCATAAAATTCTCAAGACATCTTGGCTACCATCTGGTGGTCATCTGGATTTTTGCAGCACAAATAGAATAGCTATAACATATGAAGAAACACTGGTTTTTACTTTGAAGAGAGGGGTGGAAATACCTAATGCAGTCATTTCTTTTCTTAGTTATAAGCATCCATTATGACTTCATTTTATTTAATTATTTATTGATATCCCGCCTTTATTATTTTTATAAATAACTCAAGGCAGTGAAATCCCTTCCACCTTCATCACTTTTACATCTAAATAGAACCTCCAAATATTTAAATTTTTCTATAAGGGAAAGATGCTTTAACTAAAGCTGTGTTCAGCTGGATTCTCAAGACATCTTGGCATTTTGAGAATGTCCCTCCTTCCCTCCCTTCCATTTAATATTGCATTGCATTTATAATAAATTAAATTCAGTTTAATTTACAATAATTCAATACATTCTTGCATTAAGGATTAATGTTGAAATCTGTTAAAGAAAAATATTTTTCTCGTCATTTAAAATAGTGAGAACCCAGATTCTAAATATAATCCTGGTGGACATTGGTACCAGAAAAAGCTCTAAAGCATGATGTGGCTGTTTAAGTATGAGGAGATACCAGATGGCCATGGCTACACTATGAAATTGAACATACAGACACATGAGCTGCAAGCTGGTTTTTCCAAATAATTAGATATGCCCATATAAGGATAATGTATAGAGGGTTGGCCAGCCAATCTAGGAGTGAACAATTTATTGGCAGAAAAACTAACAGAGCAGCAATGAGCCTCAAAGGTGCTTTCATAATTATATTTAAACAATCCTATCTTTTAATTATATCTGTAAAATTATAGAGAGAGACTAATAAATTTTATTTCTACATATATATATATTTTCTAATCTAAAGTTCAAATATAGATCTTAGCAGGTGGCACCACCTAGCTGATCTTGTTTTGGTTCCGAAGTTGATCTGGGATAGGAAGGATCAGTATTTGCATGGGAGACCTTCTCATACAGCAGGCTGTTGGGTAGACTGGAAAACCAACAAGCAAACCCAGAAGGCAATAGCAAAATTGCTTCCATATAGTATTACCATCAAGAAAACTACATGGGGATCTCTGGATGACTTTACTTACTTAAGCAGGATTCAATAAAACCAGGTACCTCTCTGTGAAATTGCCAATATATTTATATATACTCCCAAATGTTTATTTTTCTTTTGTGCTATTTCTGTTTTATGCAGCTTTTTTGTCCTTATGTTCTTTTTTTCTCCCCTTTCCAATGTTTTGTTGATTACTGTTCTGTTTAAAAAGCATTTAAACTCCAATCAAAATAATCTGTCACTAACGTACTCCGTGAGTTTTAAAGGACTGCAGCTCTTTTCGAAACATTTCTACAAGGTAGATTATGAATATTATTCACAATTTCATGCCAATCTGAAAATTTATCAGAGTTTTGACATCTGGGCATGAGGAAGCCTGATATTCTTAGCTACACAATCACAAATATAGACAATATTAGTTTTTCACCTTCTGTTTAACATCTTTGTTAATGTTAACTTGGCTGGAAGTAACTCTTAACTGTTTGAATCATCTTTAGTGGTAAGGTAACATAATATAACAGATATGAAACAGTATTTATTATACATTCCTTGTAATCTATACAAAAATTCAGAACAAATCCAACATTGCTTTTATGTTACAGGATAGTTTCCTTAATTCCAAAGCACTCCTTATCCCTGTCCCTCTTTTTTCTAAATAAAATGAGAAATTGAAGAGGGAAGCACTTGATCAATTAGACAGACCTAAATCTCAAAACTGATCCTAGATCTTAAATGAACGGCTATTTATTCATAATATTTTTTAATACTTTTTGGTTCAGACCAGGGGTGAAATGCTCCCAGTTCGGACCGGATCGCCTGATCCAGTAGCGATGGTGGCGGGTGGTTCGGAGAACCGGTAGCAAAAATCCCTGCAACCCCCCCATGCCCAGCTGAGCCGCGCAATCATCAGAGGCTGGTTTTTTTTACTTTTAAAAGCATTTTTTCTACAACCTCTTCCGCCGAAAAAATGCTTTTAAAAGTAAAAAAGAAAAGCCTCTGATGATCACATGGTTCATCTGGGAAAGCATTTTTTTCCTGCAACCTCTTTAGCTGAGGAGATTGTAGGAAAAAAAATGCTTTTAAAAGCCTCTGACAATCCCAGCTGAGTTGCCTGATTGTCAGAGGCTTTTAAAAGCATTTTTTTACAACGTCTTCAGCCAAAGAGGTTGTAGAAAAAATGCTTTTAAAAGTAAAAAAAAAAAAGTTGGACACACCCACCCAGTCACATTACCCCCCCAAGCCACGCCCACAGAACCAGTAATAACAAATTTTACATTTCACCACTGGCTCAGACCGCAGAGAGAAATAATGTAACAAAAGTACTAAACTTGGAATAAAAACAAGAACTAAGACAATGGATAAAATCGTTGTAAAATACTTTTATTTATTTATTTATTTTTCAATTTATATACCGCCCTTCTCCCTGAGGACTCAGGGTGGTGTACAGCCAGAATTAAAAACATGAAATACAAATATTAAAAGAAATTAAAATATATATAAATTTGGCCCCAAAATTTAAAACTAACAAACCAATTAAAACATTTAAAATTTCTTCTTAAGCCAGCCCGGATTGTTGGAAAAAATGTGTTTTAAGGGCACAGCAAGGCACTGAGGTCATGAATTCTCCTTATCTCTAGGGGCAGCTGATTCCAGAGGGTAGGTGCCCCCACAGAGAAGGCTCTCCCCCTGGGGGTCACCAGCCTACATTGTTTGGCTGATGGCACCCTGAGGAGGCCCTCTCTGTGGGAGCGCACGGGTCGATGGGAGGTCATCGGTAGCAGCAGGTGGTCTCGCAGATAACTAGGCCCTATGCCATACTTGATTAAAAGATGCATCTTTATTATTTATTGCTACAATATTAAATTTTAGAAGAATAAAATTTATATGTACATAACTGTATCAGTTCAATGTAATGTAACTAAAAAATTAAACATTAAGATAAGAAGGAAGAGTGGAAGATGTGTAAAACAATAGAAAAAAAATCCCAAATAAAAATCTATCGGTACATTGCTCAAATGTTTTCCTTCTTGCCTTTTTCTTGAGAATTTTTTTTTTTAAAAAAGAGAGAATTCAAATGTTGAAAAATAACTTAGATCAGCAATCAGATATCGATCTCTCCTGCGAGCAGCCTAAGGATGATTTTTTTAGCCAATTCCCATGCCAATAAAATCCACAATTATTGATGTCCCGATAGTTTTCACATACTAGGGATATTACCAGGATAATCTATGTGGAAGAATAAGACACATTCAAGCTCTATGAGTTAATGGTCCATGCCCCAGTTTTTGACTTGTAACTTCACTGCTAGATAATTACAGCTCTTATAAGGCATTCTCTGTGGTATTTAATATAAATAAAACCAACTTTCTTTTTTTTTTCATGCAGGACTACATGAAACTAACTTCAAAGTACAGGTTGTCCTAGACACTTGTTTAGCAATTGTTCAAAGTGATGACAGTGCTGGGAACAACAGGTCCTCAAAGTTCTAGCTGTCACAACATTCCCACAGTCATGGAATCATGATCCAGGGGCTGGTTGACTGGTTCACAATTGCAGTGCTGGAGTGTTCTACTGTCACATAATCACCATTTGTAACCTTCACTGCTGTCTTCCAACAAGTGAACTCAATGGAGAAGCCAACAGGAAGTCGCAAATGTGATCATGTGAGGTTGTATTTAAGGATGGCAACCAGAACAGCTAAGCACAACAGTCATGTGATGTCATGCTTTACAATTGTGTCACTTAGTGATGTCACACTTTATGACTGCATCACTTATAGAAATTCCAGTCCCAATGACCATTATTAACCGTGGTACTGATAGGGACCTTCCATAGGTTCCATCAGAACAAGACATTTAAGTTTGTATTCTAGAAATCACATAAATAGTCAATAGTAATTTAGCAATAGGGGACACAGTGGCTCAGTGACTAAGACACTGAGTTTGTCGATCAAAAGGTTGGCAGTTCAGCGGTTTGAATCCCTAGTGCTGCATAACAGGGTGAGCTCCCGTTATTTGTCCCAGCTTCTGCCAACGTGCCAGTTTGAAAGTACGTAAAAAATGCAAATAGAAAAATAGGGGCCATATTTGGTGGGAAGGTAACAACATTCCATGCGCCTCTGACATTTAGTCATGCCGGTCACATGACCAGGAGATGTCTTTGGACAGTGCTGGCTCTTCGGCTTTGAAATAGAAATGAACATTGTCCCTAGAGTCGGGAACGACTAGCACATATGTATGAAGGGAACCTTTACCTTTATCTTACCTTTCTGGATCGGGACTCATTACACACGGTCACTCACGCCCTCGTCACCTCTCGCCTGGACTATTGTAATGCTCTCTACATGGGGCTCCCCTTGAGGAGCACCCGGAGGCTCCAACTGGCACAGAGTGCGGCCGCGTGGGTGGTGATGGGAGTGACGTGGCGCTCCCATGTTACTCCTCTCCTGCGCGAGCTGCACTGGCTCCTGGTGGTCTTCCGGGTGCGCTTCAAGGTGTTGGTTACCACCTTTAAAGTGCTCCATGGCTTAGGACCCGGGTACTTACAGGACCGCCTACTACCACCAATAGCCTCCCACCGACCGGTACGCTCCCATAGAGTGGGGCTCCTCCGGGTGCCGTCGGCCAAACAATGTCGACTGGCGGCCCCCAGGGGGAGAGCCTTCTCTGTGGGGGCACCCACTATCTGGAACAAGCTCCCCCCGGAGTTACGGAGGATCCCGGATCTTCGTGCCTTCCGCCGTGAACTAAAAACTTTCCTGTTCCACCAGGCGGGCCTGGCCTAATTCTTCCCTTTTTCCCTTCTTTTGTAAAAATAATTTAAAAATTTTAAATTTGTAAATATTTTAACATTTGGGGTTTTAATATTTTAAAATTGGATTTTAAAGAATTGGGGCCATTGTTTAATTTGGTTTTATTTGGCTTTTAAATTTTGTATGTATGTTTTTTACTTTTGGCTGTTCACTGCCCTGAGTCCCCTTGGGGAGAAGGGCGGTATATAAATCTAAATAAATGAATAAATAAATAAAATAAATTTAGCAATAGCAATAGACTTATATACCACTTCACAGTGCTTTACAGCCCTCTCTAAGCAGTTTACAGAGTCAGCATATTATCCCCAACAATTTTACCAACTTCAGAAGAATGGAAGGCTGTGTCAACCTTGAGCCTGGTGAGATTTGAACTGCCAATTTGCAGGCAGCTGACAGTCAACAAGTAGCCTGCACTACTGCATTATAACCACTGTGCCACCACAACTTTTCTTCAGCTTCATGTAAAAAGGGTTCCTGACTTAATTTCTTCAGACCTGCAGCCATGGTAGGTCTTCAGAAACAGCAATGGCATATGAGTTAGAGATCAAAAACTAAACATTTGCACTGAATAAACTGTCCAGGAGCACTCTGAAAAATCAAGTTTTTAAAAAATTCTGTAAAGAGTCAGTTTACTAAAGAACACATTTATTTATTATTTTGCTTATATTTTTCCATAATGTAAGGGTTTTTTTTAAATAGGATTCAGTGTGATGTAGTAGATAAAGCAGAAATTTAGAAAACCATGATATCTTCATGGTTTAGAAAATCCATGATATCCACTACATGAACTCCATGAACTATGGAGTTGAAAGAGAAAGAGGATTCGGACCATGATACTTTCAACTTCATAGTTCATGGAGTTCATGTAGTGGATATCATGGATAGTTAGTTCATGTAATGGATATCATGGATAGTTCATGTAGTACTATCTTTAGCTATCAGGAAAACTGAAATGCTGGCACTGTCCTGAGAGGAACCATATTTATAAATTACATTGTGAAATGTGTGTGTGTATGTGTGTGTGTGTGTCTATGTCTGTGTCTATTTTATTTTTATGTTGGGATTTGTTGATTGTCCATTTAGTAAAAATTATTATCAACTGAGAACATATTTTGAGACTTGAAAAAAATGGACTGATTTAAAATGTATTGGAAATGGCATATTCTAACATTAAAAATGAATGCTTTTCTACATTCAATAACAATCAATCCCTTAATGAAGGGTCAGAAAAATTAAATGACCCAGACTGGTAATCATATTGCTTTATAGAATCAAGGATTTATATGATCCCAGCATTATTAGACATTATAATTTCTCTTGATTAAAAGCTATTTCTTGGTGGTACCATTTCTTGATGGTACATACATACAAACCTTTCCTGCAAAGAAGATGCAGTTTAGCTCATATATAATTACAAAAAGGCTGTGCCATCAAAGTATTAAAACAATTACAATTAAAACTTTAATTACAATTAAAACTCAGACCACACATTTTCTGAATAGTTTTTATCCCAGAGCTATAATTGCACTCAACAATCAACTAAAGGGCCACCATCAGTGAGCTGTTGGACAGTATTACTTGGTCTGTTGTGTGGATGTTTGGGTGGTTTAGGGGTGGGGAATTGTGGTGGGTGGGAGTGTGTTTGGGGATTATGTGTGTAGGACCTGGTCTTTGGGTGTCAAGTAAATTTTGTTGTATGTGTATACTGTGTATACACATACAATGACAATAAAGTTTATTTAATTTAAGTATTAGGAAGTCCTGATGTCACACTTGGCCAATAAAAAATATTCTATTCTATATTCTATTCTGATGTACTGAAAGGCCAGAGGTCCATCAAGATGAGGACTCATCCAAAGAAATTTGCTGCCAAAAATGAAGGACAAATGATACCCCCTTGCTATTTCTGTATTTCTGAAGTTGGCTGGAACCAAACATTTAATCTTGCATATTGGCAACAGGGCAGCATAATCTACTCCATAATCTACTGTCCTTGGGAATCTCATTTCACTACATCTCCTTCCCTGCCCAACTCTGCCACTTAAGGTTTGCCACCTAATCCTACTTGCTAATAGCCTTATTTTTTTTCTTTTCTTTTTTTAAAAATATTTTTATTAAACAGTTTGTCTTTAAAAACAACAAAAAACAATCACACATATATAAAAACAAAACATGTCAAGACATAATTTATTGAACATTACATAACATTAATGGTAATTTTACAGCATTTCGTATCAATTTACGAATTTTGTTTTTGTAGTACTCTATTCTATCATTTCTATTTACTACTCAATAGGTGGATAATCACATTACTCCAACATATATATATACACATTTTTAATATTCATTGTTCTTATTTACACATTTATATTCGTTTATATTTACATCTCTTTATTTAATGTTGTTCAGTTACTGTAATTTAAGTTTCATCAATATTAACTTAAACATTTCTTGTTCTGATTTCTATTTTCAAGCCAACTGTACATTTTATTCCATATTTCATAATATTCCGAATCCTCTCTCACTCTTTCAATTCCATAGTCATTTTATCCATCTCTGCACATTCTAGAATTTTCCTAATTACTGTTTCATCTGAGGGTTCATTTTTTTTGTTTCCAATTTTTTGCAAATGCGATTCTTGCTGTGGTAAGTATGTGCAATATAATGTAGCCTTATTTCTAATCACAATGACCCCAAAAGTAGGGTACACTGTATATGGATAGGCTCTGCTCCAGTAGTGGGATTCAAATCCTGTCGCTACTGGTTTGCTTGTGGGCACTTGCACGCTCACTCGTGTGCATGATGCTTTTGCGCATGCGCAGAGATGTCCGGGTGGGTGGGTGGAGCCTCCTGCTGCCACTACCAGTTCGCCCAATCCGGGGTGAACCGGTAGCAACCCACCACTGCTCCCTTCTCAAGCAGGGGGTTGAATTAAAAGTCCTCCCAGCTCTATTATTCTATGTCCTGTGTTCTAATATACAGTAGTGTCTTTCCCAATGTTTTCTTAAAGGTACTCTGCTGATACTCAGACTGGTCACCTTGAAATCCTTTTGAGGTCAGCGGGATATGTCCATTAAGGCACATTAGATGCATACGCAGGGATTGTAAAACAGTAATTCTGAAGGCGAACTGCTCTTTTGAACAGTTTGCACAGCTCTAAAATTAGTTCAGGCTGATTGTATTAATGTTTTTGATTAGATATTGACTAGAAATTCTTTGAGTGTCCTTTCTCATTTGCCTATGTAGTTCTGAAAATCACTATAGAGGGATAGTAGTATACTATTAATATTAGTGGTGTGGTGTGGTGTGTAGTGTGGTGTGGTGTGGTGTGGTATGGCATGGCATGGCATAGTAGAGTACAGTACAATATAGTATAGTAAGTCTTTCCTGAAGGTGAGGTGAGGTGAAGTGTCGTGACATAACGTAACGTAACGTAACGTAACGTAACGTAACGTAACGTAACCAGTGGTGGGATTCAGCCAGTTCGCACCCCTTTGGGAGAACCGGTTGTTAACTAAGTAGTTTGGTGAACTGCTTGTTGGAAGAAATCATTAGGGCAGAGAACCGATTGTTAAATTATTTGAATCCCACCACTGAACGTAACGTAACGTAACGTAACGTAACGTAATATGTAACATAACATATTTTGATAGTACTCACTGATAATCCTCTAGAAATATGTTTTCTTAATTCTTAATAGATATGCTTCTTTTCAGTCATTAGACGTGGAATTTATTTCAAAGAACCAACCGTATTCCATATTTCATTTGTAACTTTGATTTGTCATAGTTAATTTTCTTCAGTAAGTGCCCTGTATGTACTTCTCAGCAGGATCTGCTCAATGTTTTATTATGTACATGAACTACAACAAATTAAACCTTGATATACTATTGGCTCAGGAGATATTTATTAAAATATTCCTCTACTTTATTTTTACACATAAAATATAATCTATTTTAAAGTAGCAGGCCAATTATAATTTTGAGATCAGCTCAACTGACATCAAAATCAATTTGCCAAGGTGGAACTTGGTCTATGATTTTTATGCTTTGCTTGCCATGCTTCCAACATATATTAGAAGAAAGAGAACTTGTTGGAAGATTGCAATATATAGTAAAACCTATTCATGAAATTCTCTCTCCCTCTTACCTTGATATATTCCATATTGCAAGGATTTGATGGATCAAGTAGTTTCATATCTCTGTGGATATAGTAATTAATGTGTTAGGTGATTTCAACAAAAAAAATAAAAAAAGAAAGGATAATCTTTTGGCGTGCTTGAGTGACAATATGATTAGCATGCGTAATTTTTCATCATCATTTTATCATTCCTTCTTTCAACATTTAAGAAAAATAAAATTAAAAGGCATCTTATAACTGGTATGATGTAGACAGGTGCGTGTAGACAAACATTTTGGCTATAACCTAATTAAAGACATTTTAATTGATAAATGCATCAGTTGCAGTTAAAATAGCTTTCAATTAAATACACAAAACTCTGAATATGGATAAAGGCAATGTTTCTCAAGCAAGCTACATACTTTCAGATTTTATTTAATGTAAATATGGGTCAGAAAGAAAGTTCTCTTCAATGTGCCTTAAAAATGGTGCTTGCCACTTTTAAGAACTATGTATTGATTATTTGGGAGCACTTTTAAAGATAAAAGTATTTTAATTGATTTACCTAACCGTTAAATTGATATAAAGCAGAAATACTTACTTTTGGAGGCTAATTGTCAAGTTTTGAATCTGAGAATATCTTACAGTCATTCTCACAAAATGGCTGCCAAAAGGATTGTGGCCAACCACTCGATATCTATTTATCACAATAGAAGTTGATATGGTCTCAAAGTGCTCTTTATTTATTCAGTGATTTCCATCTCTTTTCTGGCACATATACCTTATCAGTCTATAAGTAATTTGTATCTTGAACTGGTCTCAAAACTAGATGACTATATAGATTATAGCTGATATAACTCAATTTGGGTTACTGCAAAGTATTCTACATGGAACTCTCCTTGAAGATGCTCATACTTTCCCCAGAATTCAGTTGTACAAATATAGTAGTTTCATTTGGGGAGCTACATTGCTTACCAATCAGTTTCTGGGAACAATTCAAAGTGCTGCTTGTCCTTCAGGCCTCAGAGCCCAAGTATTTATGGGATTAGTTCTCTTCAGTTATTTCTGTTTGTGCTATAAAATCAAGCAGGGGTGATGGGCTCTGGATCCCCTCAGTAAAACTGTGCTGGTCAAATCCCAAAAATCTGCTAGCAAGCCAAGGTTGTGCTGAGAGTGTCATAATCATGTTCTCTTGAAAAGACGTATTTCCCAATCTCACAATGGTGCACGCATAGGCCACCCCTAGTGCACATAATTATCCCATGTAAATCCATTTCCAGATAGTAGTGTTGGAAGAAATGTCCATCTGGGTCCAGTTCCAAGTGGGGAGAAAGACACTGGAAACATGGTGGCTGATTGGAAAGATGGTTATTAATGGTGGACAGGACCACATGGTTTGAGGTCCTGGGCAAAAAAGGCACATGGGTGAGAGAGAGAGATTTATACCCTCTGTTGGGCTTTGAATTTGAGCTTATATTCTGATTGGTTGTCAGACTCCCATGGGGCCGTGCAGGGATAACTTTGTAGGTTGTCTGTATCCCAGGCTTGGTTGAGCCTTGCTGGATGATGATGTAATGAAAGGGCTTTGGGCGATTCCTACTATGGCTCTGCCTGAAGGAGGTAGATCTTGGCCCAGGCTATTCTAATGACAAAGATGGGGGGTGGGCTGAGTTTCTGCCTCCGTTTTAGGGGAAATATCCTGCCCTTTTAATATTTCCTAAAATATCTCATTTTCCTAGGAGAGGGGTGGGTGCTAACTTCCTACAGTAGCAATGACCATTAGCTTCAATTGTTTTAAAAGGGGCCTGGAGGATTGGTCCTGGTCCTGAAGACTTTGTGTCACCTCCAAATACCAACTGCACGGAAGGTGTCTATGGAGAGTATTAACCAGCTAGGTCATGGTTGTTCCAAAGGTGCTTTTCAGAAGGTAACTGGGCCGACCTTCAGAGTGCTAATGACCAGATGACTGCAAAGAAAATAAATCCTTCTGTTTCACCTCCACCCCATTCAGTCAGAACTGAAGAAGCTTCTTGAATGAAAAGTGAAACCCCAAAAAAATCCAGTTGCCTTTTGAAAAGCACTTTTGGGACAACAGCAGAGAACAACAGCCAGAGAGGGCCATGTCTCCATCCCCTGCACTCAACATATGCAGAGGTATCTGGCTGGCCATTGTAAGACACAAACTGCTGGAACGGGTAATTTTAATTTTTTGTGGGGGTTCTGTACAGGTGGGTTCTGAGCTTGCACTAAGAAATTCAGCCGACAGCATAACCTTATTTATGTTCAATGAGTTCAAGGATGCTGCTGGAATTCCATAGACGGTTACTAGAAGCAAATCTTTCTGAAATCAGCGCAACTTCCTTTCTTCTATGTTGGAATTAATTGGTGGAGCTGTAATACTTTGATTATGTGATAGTGTGCCATTTTGTCTTTTTTTTTAAAGCCTAGATAGATCTTCTTATCCATGACAATCTATCTCCAACCTGTTCTTTCAAGCCTCCCGATGGTGCATTCATCACTCTCTTTTTCAGAGAGCTAGCTCTTTGCAGAGTATGTCCAAAATAGAATAATTTGGGTCATTTATGCCTTGGTGGAAAATTCTGGGTTGACTTGTTCAATGATACATTGGTTTGTTTTCTCAGCTATCCACGGTATTCTCAGGAGTCTATTCCACAACTTGAAGTTCAAAAGCATCAATACTTTATCTATCTGGCTACTTCAAAGCCCAACCTTTGCTTCCACAGAATGCCACATGGCTTGTATGATTCTAATCTAGGTATAACGCTTCACAGCATGTGACAATCTTTTCCAAGTCTTTCCAGAGCAAGAGAGTCATTTTTCACCCTTCTATTCTAGTAGCACAAGGTCATTTTAACATCATGAAAAGAACGGAGGGATAAGCTTCAATTCAGAATCTGGTCTCCCTTCCTCCACCTTTAAAAAAAGTGATCTTAAAGTGTTTTTCTGCCGTGTGACATTTATCTTATAACCAGGTAGAGATAAACAATCGGGTCATGGCAAGAATTAAAAGGCTAATCAAGGAAGATGGATTTGAAAGCTGGTCTACATAAATCCTTTACTTCCTTTAGTAGGAGGGATGCTCTATAAATGAAATTTTAATTCTTGGAATTAAAGAAGCTACAGAACATGCCAGAGGTGGGGGTCACATACCGTAACAACCATTTCACCCAGCACCGGAAATGTGAGCACGCGCATGTGTGCGCACGTTCGTTTCGCTTCTCTTGCGCTGTCTGTGCATGTGTGCAGTGTCACAAAACACAGGAATTTGCACCATTCACACATGCGTTCGGCATCAAACAACACAGCAATATAGGACGGGATTGCGCCCTGGCGGGTGGGCAGGGGTGGGCTCACCCGCAGGTTGCAACTACCGGTTCGCCTGAACCGGTCTGAACTGGCAGCAGCCCAACACTGCCCTATTGCCTGGTTTGTGTGGGTAACAGGAGCTGTACTCTCTTGCAACAAGAAGCATCTCCCATCTTTGTCCTTAAAAGGAGCTCTGAATAAATCTTGTATCAGGGTATCCTCAAGGCATGGTCCCAAAAATAAACATGGCCACGATGATGATGCTCATAGAAAACATTTTTTTTCCAATAATGTTCCCTTGCAAGGGAAGAGAAAACAAGACAAAATGGGAGAAGGCAAGCTGACTGATAGGGGATAGGAAGTTGGAAGGGAAGGGACCCAAGGTGTCCAACGGGGTTGGTAAAAAAAAGTCAACTCTGATGTTGTAATCAAAGTTCTGCAATGCACTTGACTTTTTTAAAAAACTATATTTTGCAGTCATCCCTGGAGGGGGCAAAGGACAAGGGAGGAGCCTAAGGGGTGAACAAACAAGGAGTGGCAAAGCAAAGAAGTAGAAAAAGCCCAGGGCAAAGAGAAAGGGCAAACCTAAGCACAAGGGGATGACAAGACTTAGATTTATGTATTTATTTCGTGCATAGTGTAGGTACATCGAAAGCCAGGAGTCGATATGTCGATATTATAGAGTCGGTGTTTGGCTGCCCAAGATTGCTAGCTTATTCAGTTCATATTTGTGTGCTATCCAGGGTGCCCTGCAGGGGGCGAACTAGCTCTGCACAAAGTGGCTAATGTGTGGGAGTATTGGCGTCATCCCAGCCTTTTTTCTCTCCTGATTTTGCCTCACATTTGGGCAGATCCTGCGCTTGTTGATTTATTGCTCCTGTACGAAACACCTTTAGTTTTTCCCATCGGAATGGTATTCTAATTCTTCCTAGAAGTTGCCACAAAAGAGAGGGAGGTCAACCTATTCTCCAAAGCACCTAAAAGCAGATCAAGAAGCAACGGATGGAAACTAATGAGAGAGGAGACAATGAAATAAACTACCAAGAGTTAGAGAGTTAGGGTTTAACAGAATAACAGAATAAAGGAAGGCACCTTGGAGGTCTTCTAGGCCAAACCCCTGCTCAAGTAGGAGAGCCTGTGTCATTTCAGACAAGTGATTGTCCAATCTCTTCTTAAAAACCTCTAGTGTTGGAGCATCCAGAACTTCTGAAGGCAAAGTCTTCTATTGATTAATTGTTCAGTCAGGAAATTTCTCCTTAGTTTTAGGTTGGTTCTCTCCTTGATTAGCTTCCATCCATTCCTTCTTGTTCTGCCTTCAGATGCTTTGGAGAATAGGTTGACCCCTCCTTCTGTGTGGCAGCCCTTAGATATTGGAATACTGCTATCATGTCTCCCCTGGTCCTTCATTAAACTAGGCATACCCAATTCCCGCAACCGTTCTTCATATGTTGTAGCCTTCAGTCCCTTAATCATCTTTGTTGCTCTTCTCTGTACTTTTTCTAGAGTCTCAACAACATTGTGGCAAAAAGTCAGGGGTGAAAGGAAGATAACTGGATTCCATACCAAGGTCCTTTTGACAATAAATGGGCCAGTATGCTCTATTGGATGCTTAGTATTAGCACCCAGGTTAATATCAGAAGGACATCCATGATCATTCAACACAAGAGTTGCCCTCCTGTGGCATTCCAAATATTGTTCAGTCAACACTGTTAAATCAGTGTTATTTGTATATTGTTGCTTGAACTCCTATTTTGGAATACGGTTTTAGACAGATGATCTCATTTATAAGTCATGCATATAAGCTGCTGATGCTTTAGTGGAATCTATTCTCTTTTTAAGTAAAGGTGAACATGCAGTGCTATTTTTCCTCCTGCCAAGGATGTCCCCCACTTCCTCTCTTAGCCACCTGGCTGTGATGATCTTGAGAATAACCAAAGAGACATGGCATTAAGCTTCCTATAAAAAACATCTCAGTCTGACACTGATTTTGCTTACATGGTGTTTCTAGTTATGGCAAGGAAAAGGATCCTTTCCTTAAGCTATCTTTTATTTTTATTAATTTTTCTATTCCTTTCCCTGCCTTGCAGTAATGAACTATTCACTGGGCTATACATTTGATGGCATGAAAATAGGAAACATTCAGGAATGACTAATAATATGCAAAGGCAACAAGTCATGTCTTTGCAGAATGAGTGCATTGGATAAAATACTGTGAGTTAAAAGTGGAAAGCTTCAAATAATTAGTCTTAAAACAATGAAAGGCAAACAAAGGAGGGAGTCAGAGTGGAAAGGAAAGAAGTGTGCTGAATTTTTAAAAGTGGAACACTTATGTAATGTTTGTGCATGTATATATGTGTGTGCATGTGTATATGTGTGTGTGTGCGTGCATATCAGAGACATGTGTAAATATATACATATACACACACATAAATATATATATGAGTATTACTGTGTTTATAAATGCAATCTATCTATCTATCTATCTCTCATTCTCTCCCTCTTTCTCTTTCTCAAGAAAGAAGTGATCAATCAGTTTGACACAATTCTCAAGAAGGGTCTACTTTAGAGCAAGATCTGAGTTGTTAGAGTCCATGGTTAATAGAGGCACTTTCATCACCTGCCATATCAGAAGAGAATTTGTAAATGTGGTGCCCAAGCCATCAAAGATATTAGTCATGGTTTTTTGACCATCAACCGTATAACCCGCTTAGGCTTAAATGTTTAACTTCCCCTACTTGAAAGAACCACTGGGTCCACTGGGATCTGAATCACAGATTGTCCTATTTCCCACGGGCTCAAATCTATACATTGTGAACAGAACTGCTAAGTTTATAGTTAAGGTAGTTGGCTTAAGAACGTGTTACATCAAAGAGATAAACTGTTTGATGGTGTATTTACTTGAATATTGATGCTTTGTATTTTTCCCATATGTATCTTATTACTGTATTTTCTTTTATCTATTTTGGTCTGAAATATATAGTATGTATGCATGCATGCATGTATGTATGTATGTATGTATGTATGTATGTATTTGTAAGACCAATGAATTAATAAACTAATGCTAATGTAGAAAGAATTTATATATCGAAATGGGTAGAAGACAACATCCATACCCATCTCAACTTTGTTCAATTGACTTAGATTCTTCTGCGGATTTACAATGCCTTGTAAAAAAGAGAACTTTATATGTACAGTTATGTGTCAGGGAATTTTTCCCTCGTGAGACAGTTCTTTTGCAAATGGGACTCAGTGCATATAACAATAAACATGAAGTCCCTCTGTTTATGGACGTCGGTGCTGTATGTTGGTTTGAAGACCTACTTAGCATGGATTGTAGAAACTATTTGACCAAGCTCCATTCTTTCTTCTCATTCTTTTTTAACAGCAGTGATTGAGTAGAGAAATTCAGCTATTAATACTGTTGGGTGACTTCTTCCTTGGCATCAGTGCCTCTATAGAGGCCTTCTGGTGCTAATCGATCAATATGGGGCTGAATTATATTGCTATTGTTTTTAAATATTTGACTTCTCCGTAGCTGTTTTTGGGATGTTGAATTTTTATCCCAGTTGTATTTAATATTCAGGTTTGAATCTGTTCTGTCCCTGTCCCTCACACGCACAAACCCACACAGTCATTCGAGGGTTAAATAATTTACTGAATCCAAAATCTCACCTGCACAATGTCAGTCTTGTTGAAGCATCAAAACAGCACTTTTTGGAATAATTTTGTCTGTCACAGAATCTAAACGGCCACTCCTTTATATAGCCTGTGGGGTGTGGTCCAGTGACTCAGCTTAATCCCTGGCACGCCTCCTCTTCTGCTGTGATCGTTTCGCAAGCCGATGCTGACGTGGGTCCAGCCACAACTTGTCTCCCTCATCACTCTCCGACCGATCGGAGACACCTGGCTCCTGGCCAATCTCCTCTCCTTCGGCCGACACCTGAGGAATTGTCAGGGGGGGGGGGGCGGGGGAGGGAGGCCTGGCCGGCTCCTCTCCTTCATGTTCGGAGCCTTTTTCCTCCGATACGATGGGCTCGGGGGTCAGAGCCACAACAGAATCACCTGGTGGATTGGTGAAATCAAAAGAAATGAAATGTGTGGTGAACTTGTGAAATAGCTAGAACATTTTGGTCCAAAAATGACATAGGACATTGGTGAAAATAATCACCCTTTTCCAATGAAATCAGTAAAAAAAACATGGTGTCTTATTGTAGAAAGATTATTGTATGAGCAGAAATGGAAAAATAAGGAAGCTTCAAAGGTTGAAGACTGGATAATTAACATATGGACTTGGTAGAGTTGGCAAAACTAATGAGAGGAAAATCTGCAGAGGCTTTTATTAAAGACTTGAGTCCATTTATGGATTATTTTACAAAACTGGAGAAAAATAGCTTGATGATAAAAAAAGGGTTTTATAGATTAAATAAAGGGAGTTGATGGGGAAATTTAAATAGCAATTATAACAGTATAAAAGAATAAAAAATGGTTAATGAATCCATGAGAAAAGTAAGAGGTGAAAATGGACTATGTGGGGTTTTTTTAAAAAAAGGTAGATGTTTAGTTTTATCTGCAAGTTTATATTTTTGTATATACAGTATATTTATGTACTGTTTTTATGTTTTATTTTATGAGTAGGATTTTAATAAAGTTTATGGGTGTAGATTATATAGATTTTAGATGATATATATTTTAGATATATATATATATACACTGCTCAAAAAAATAAAGGGAACACAAGCAGAAGAGATCCGAGATCTGAATGAATGAAATAGCCTTATTAAATACTTTGTTCGTTACATACAGTAGTTTTGTGTTCCCTTTAGTTGTTTGAGCAGTGCATAAACTACTGTATGTAAAGAACAAAGTATTTAATAAGGCTATTTCATTCATTCAGATCTCAGATGTCTTCTGCTTGTGTTCCCTTTATTTTTTTGAGCAGTATATCTATCTATCTATCTATCTATCTATCTATCTATCTATCTATCTAT
>WNWU01000034.1:10180262-10199400 GCA_012654045.1 Ptyas mucosa
TAAATTAAATTAAATTAAATTAAATTAAATTAAATTAAATTAAATTATTGAATTGAATGGCACTGCACCTCGCTCAACCATGCAATTAGGGTCACTTACTTTTCCCACTTGTCAGAATCATTATCTTACATTTTAGACCAGTGTTTATTAGTCTCAGCAACTTAGAGACCTGTGGACTTAAATTCCCAGAATGCTGGATGGGGAATTCTGGGAATTGGTTTTAAGAGTTGCTGAGATTGAGGAATACCGTTTTAGATCCTTCTCTCATCTAGCTCTTCTTTGTTGAAATCAACTCCCGATCAATATGATTGGATTCTGATCTCCAAATATAGTTTCACAAGAGGGGTCTTTGGTGCTTTCTGAGATTACCAAGGCCCCCTCATTTCAATCCTGAGTCACAAATATTCTCCTCCTCATCAATTTTGAAAAGACCCTTGAATTCTTTTTTCAGGACCTTTTTTGGAATGAGAAGAATAGCAGTAACAGTAACAGAGTTAGAAGGGACCTTGGAGGTCATCTAGTCCAACCCCCTGCTCACGCAGGAGATCTGTACTAGGGATTCAAACTGCCGAATGCTGGCCTTTCTGATCGACAAGCTCAGTGTTTTAGCCACTGAGCCACCTAGTCAGGCAATAGCACTTAGATTTATATACCACTTCACAGTGCTTTCCAGCCCGCTCTAAGCAGTTTACTTTGTCAGCATATTCCCCCAACAATCTGGGTCCTCATTTTACCGACGTCGGGAAGATGGAAGGCTGAGTCAACCAAAGTGCAGTATCTGAAACCAGTATTATGGAAATGCTGAGATTAGATAATGATTATAACATTGATTGTTTAAAACTTTTTTTGTGATTGCTATTGTTTGCTTTCAGTGGATTTAAGGAATCCACTGAAAGCAAATAAAACTACTGCTACTATTATTTGAAAATAGCCCTGAAAATTATTGGAAAATTCCCAATTCATCAAATAGTCTCCCACCCCATCAGGTCATTAAAAGTCAGCAACATATTTTTCTTTTTGATTCACATAAATAAAATGAAAATAACTCTATTAGGTTCCAATAGGCTTACCATGTTGATTCTTAACCACCCATTCACTATCTGATATTTCAAGAGCTAAAAAAGCAAAGATATAAAAAGAGCAAATAGATAGATAGATAGATAGATAGATAGATAGATAGATAGATAGATAGATAGATGATAGATAATATATAAACCCTGTAAAATCCAAAGAAAATACCAAGCTCCAAGGGGGAAAGCAAAGAAGTTTTTCCAGGGGTGAAATGCTCCCAGTTCAGACCGGATCGCCCGATCCGGTAGCGATGGCGGCAGGTGATTCAGAGAACTGGTAGCAAAAAAACCCTGCCCTCCTCCCCACACCACCATGCCCAGCTGAGCTGCAGGATCATCAGAGGCTTTTTTTTTTTTTACTTTTCAAAGCATTTTTTCTACAACCTCTTCTGATGAAATAATGCTTTTAAAAGTAAAAAAAAAAGCCTCTGATGATCGCGCGGCTCAGCTGGGATCATTAGAGGCTTTTCAAAGCATTTTTTTCTGCAACCTCTTGGCCGAAGGGGTGGTAAAAAAATGCTTTGAAAAGTCTCTGACGATCCCAGCTGAGTCCCCTGATTGGCAGAAAGGCATTTTTTAAAAAGCCTCTCTGACGATCCCAGCTGAGTTCCTGATTGGCAAAGAGGTTTTTGAAAGCATTAGAAAAAATGCTTTGAAAAGTTTTAAAAAAAAAAGTTGGCCACGCCCACCCAGTCACATTATCCCCACCACCACCAAGCCACGCCCACAGAACCGGTAGTAACAAATTTTACATTTCACCCCTGAGTTTATCCCATTAGATTTAGTTGCTATAAGGAAAAAGTTATTCTTAACCGAACAGAGGAATGGGAGTTGTATCCAATTATAGGTAAACCACTTTATATAAAGTTCAACAGAAAGACAGAACTTACACTATAGAGAGGCATTTTGGAAAATAAGAGCACTTAAGGAGTGGAAAATTTATTTGACTTAGACAAGGTATCCAAAGCCTGCCATGATATTTTCAGTGAGTATTAAGAATTTATGGCAGGTTTGCAAACAGCAATAGATTCTTTGGTGAACTGTTGTGTTTTTCGCTGTTGATTTAAAGCTCCAAGGCACTTTTCTTTGTTATGAGTGACTTTTCCATTGGTACATGGCAACCTGACAGCTCCAGTGAGCCCCGTGTTTTGTTTATTTTTTGAGGGATGAATATTAGAGATTACGGATTTTAAGAGGTGTGGGTGTTGCTCAGACTGCTAAAACAAGAAAGAGATCATTGTTTCCAGATGCATAAAAATATAAGCAAGGCTAGATTAAAGTTTTCATAAAGGAGGAAATAGTTTTGAAATGGCACAGAAAAATACTGTCTAATAATAACAACACAATGATTCAACTTACAAGGGGCATTCCACAGTGATGGGTTTCAAAAATTTTTACTACCGGTTTTGTGGGCGTGGCTTGGTGGGCGTGGCATTGCATGGCTTGGTGGGCATGGCTTGGTGGGCATGGCAGAGAAAGGATCCTGTAAAATTTCCATTCCCTTACCACTCCAGGGGAAGGTTACTGCAAAATCCCCATTTCCTCCCAATCAGCTGGGACTTGGGAGGCAGAGAATAGATGGGGGCGGGGCCAGTCAGAATTTTTACTACTCGTTCTCCGAACTACTCAAAAGTTCCACTACCATTTCTCCAGAGCTGGTCAGAACCTGTTGAAACCTACCTCTGGTGTTCCGCCTCATAAGAGGATGACAATGTTAAATAAAATTGTGAATATATCAACACAAGTCCTAACTCTGTTTTTGTATTGATTATTTGACTTCAAGTCATTTTCAATTCCATTTAGGTAGCTTTTCTGAATGAGGGTATATATCAAGGGTGCCCAACCTTGGCAATTTTGAGACTTGTGAACGTCAATTCTCAGAATTTCTTGGCCAGTCCACAAGTCTTAAAATAGTCAAGGTTGGATACCCCAGATCTATAGCTTTGTACAATCATTTATTTGATAGCCAGAAGTGATCAGAAATTTAAAGCAGGTGGACAACAATATAGTGAGGGATGAGTTCATTTTCATTTTCTTGCCCGCATGGAACCCAAGTTGGCCAGCTGGAAGGATCTGTTTCTTTACTTCTCTACATATGCTTCTCTCTCTCTCTCTCTCTGAGTTCATTGCATATTCATTCTTAAAAACATAAAAAATTAAAGTTTAATTATAATTAAAGTATTATATGGTCAAATTATAATTAACTTGTTAAGCGATAAGTTAGAAGCAATTTACGACTAATAATAACAATAGCAACATTTACTGCTCTATTTAAAATATTTAACGCCGTTAAAACCATTCTTGTATAGGACATCACAGAACAGAAGGCAGAGCAGCATGCCTTGAACCAAAACTGTGAATGAATGGGCACATCTTAAGCTGACACTGAAAGCTCGTAAAACTCAGCACCAGCCATAGCTGTTATGAAGATTAGTTTTCTTTCATCTAGTCAAACCTTTCTGCCAAATGACTATGTAGAATGACTGCAAGTGTTCATATTATGAGGTTAGGAAGAACTCTCAATATCTCACCCTCCCTTGATACTTTTTACAAGTCAGCGGTTAAAGATGCTGAGCTCGTCAGCTGGAAAGTTGGAAAGCTGACAGCTCAAGTTTGAGAGCCGAGCACTGCACGATGGGTGAGCTCCTGTTCTTGCTCCAGGCTCCTGCCAACTAAACAGTTCAAAAGCAGGCAAATGATAAATAGGTACCATTTCGGTGGGAAAGTTACAGTGTCCCGTGCACCTCAGCATATAGTCATACTGGTCACATGACTATGGGCATATCTTTGGTTAAGGCTGCTCCCTTGGCTAAGAAACGGAGATGAGCACCATCTCTAGAGTCGGACACAATTGGACAGGGGACTCCTTTACCTTTAGGCAGGGGTGATATTCACTTACCTTCGCTACCGGTTCGCAAATGTGAGCACGTACGTGCACGCGGACGCACATGCTTCGCTTGCATGCACCACCTCCTTGGACCTTCCACACATGTGCATATGTCAAAAACAGGACATGATTACATCTGGGCAGGTGGGCGGAGCGTCCCGCCATTGCCCCTACCGGTTCGCCCGAACCAAATAGAACTGGCTGATTACCACCACTGCCTTTAGGCCTTATAATTCATGGCTCCTCTTAGCAACCTCTCTTTTCCCCTAAATAAAAAGCAATCTGAAGTTTTATTTTGTAAAAAAAGGGACATTGGATTTTGTTCTCTACGTCTTGGAATTTTCTTTTCTTTTTTCTTTTCCGGTGCAATAATGCTGAAATAGCAACATATATACACGCTTCCTTCCATTGCCTCCTTGTTCTGTACTTTGGTCTGTCCTGAATTCTCTGTCTCTAGTTATTCAAATAGTATGTGTATATTTTTGCCTGGATATTTATTTATTTCTGTATTTCTGTATTTATTTATTTATTAAATTTCTGTACCACCCATCTCACCTAAGTGATTCTGGGATTTTTGTAATATAGCAGTGGTGGGCTGCTACCGGTTCGTCCCGGATCAGGCGAACCGGTAGTGGCGGCAGCGGTGGGAGGCTCCGCCCATCCACCCAGATGTCTCTGCACATGTGCAGAAGCATCCCACACATGCGTGAGTGTGCGCACACCCACGAGCGAACCAGTAGCGACCGAAATTGAAACCCGCTACTGCAATATAGCATAATATATAACAATATAAATACCTGAATAAAAACACGTTAAAAAGGGTTTAAAAAAATGAAAACTTACAAGTTAGCAGCAATGATGATGATGTTATCCATTCAAAAGTGTCCAACACTTGGCAATTCTATGGGCCAAGTCTCTTCAAATCTTCCAATCTTGCAGTACTTAAGTTTGTCTGTACTCTGGCTGCTGTCAGCATTGATGGTGTTCAGTCATTGTGTTCTTTGGCAGCCTGGTTTCCTTTTACCGCTAACTCTTCCCAACATAATTGCTTTCTCCAGTGAATTCCCTCGCATGACATGGTAAAAATAAGTGAGATGCATTTTTGTGATTTTTTTTCTCCCCCTTCCAGTGACATGTCTGGTATTATGCTCTCCAGTACTACCAATATTAATATATTATGTGCATGTTATATCTATATTGTATGTTAGATGTATGAATATGAAACAATACACCTGAGAACTAATCCTTGTGTGACTAAAACAGCACCAATCCCTGAATAAGAGAGAAATATCATTTCAAAGAGCTGTAAAAATGCCACCGGGGAAGAAATCACCCCCAAATTGGATATCATGGAATATTGACTATTGTGAAAGTCAATATTGACTATTGAGAAAGAACAGAATGCCTTGAAAGAGTACCAAAATAAATAAATAAATAAAATCAGCCATCTTAACAACCATTTGTTGCAACTCTTATCTTTGTTCTAATGTTAATTCAGAAGCTGGAATATGCTTCAGGTAGTCCTCAACTTAGTGACCGTTCAAAGTTACAATGGCAGTGAAAAAGATGACTTACGGCCATGTCTCACAGTTATGATCTTTGCAGCACTCCCATGATCATGTGATCAAAATTCGAATACTTGTCTATTCAGATGTATGACTCTTCATATTTATCAGCTGCAGTGATTCATTTAACAACGGAGGCAAGAAAGGTCGTAAAAGGAGGCAAAACTCACTTAAATGTCCCACTCGACAACAGGAATTTTGGACTCAGTTGTGGTCGTAAGTTGAGGACTACCTGTATTAACCATAAGCAGGGTATGGCATTTGTGTTACTGATGGATTCCCACACATTGATAAAGCCAAGAGTCCCCTTGACTCGATTTTAGTGTCTTGTCTTTCTGTCCTTTATACATTCTGCTGATGTACAATATAGCTACTTAAGTGAACATCGGACACATTTTAAATTAGCTGTGTACGCACATACATGGATACACGGAATAATCTGAAGATTTTTAATTTTTATTTAATTTATTTATTTGTCAAGCAAATTTAAGATAACAGGTAAAAGTATAAACATAATTTGAATACATGAAAAGAATAAGAGTAAAAAGGAATATTAGGACAGGGATGGTAGGCACGATGGTGTTCTTATGCACGCCCCTTACAGACCTCTTAGGAATCGGGTGAGGTCAACAGTAGACAGTCTAAGGTTAAAGTTTTGGGGGTTTGGGGGTTTGGGGAAGAAACCACAGAGTCAGGTAGTGCATTCCAGGCACTGACCACTCTGTTGCTGAAGTCGTATTTTCTGCAATCAAGTTGAAGCATTTGTATCCATTGTGTGCTCGTGTATTGTTGTGGTTGAAGCTGAAATAGTCATTGACAGCTAGGACATTGTGGCAGATAATTTTATGTACTACACTTAGATCAGACCAAAGTCGGCATAGTTCTAAGTTGTCTAAGCCCAAAATTTGAAGTCTGGTGGCATAAGGTATTTTATTGCGGGTAGAGGAATGGAGGATGCCATCTTCATCCAGGTGTAGAGGTATTTATTTATTTACCTGCAAGCACAAGTAAAAATAACTGCAAAGACCTAAGAATTGAACTAATCTGTTGAACCACAGGCCCTTGAATAAAATGTTGCCATTAAAAATGGAGTGTTCCTTTTTTCCCCCCCTTTCTATTCTGCTGTAGGAAACAAGTTGAGATAATTCGGAACTGTAAAACATTGGAAATTCAGCAGAGCAAAATTACAGGTACATCCCTAAAGGAAGAAGAAGAAGAAGAAAAGAAAAAAAAAGATGAAGCATAGGGAAATAAATTAGTCCCATGATGTCAGAACTAGCTTCCAATTCTTCCTAGTTGTAATGCTAAAATGCTATAGTAGCAAAGAACCCAAATTATTATGAGGCAGGCAGTTTTGCATGAATATTAACCCTCTAAAGTTGTGATTGAGGGAGCAATTATAAATGTCATGTTATGCTGATACTGAATATAAATCACAACCACTTGAATTTAAAACTTACTGCTAAGTAAATGAAAAAGATGTCCGAGGAAAATAACCCATAGAATAGAAATTTCCCATCTCTTCCGTCCTTCCTCTTGGAACTCACTCCAGACAGCTAAATATATTCTTGGGAATTGGGGGTTTGGGGGAGCATGATGCTTTTGTAGATGGGCAAAGCACTTAATAACACCTTTCTTCTTTCACTTGAATAAAGGAACAACTTAAGATCTAACCCAAAATGGATATAAAGGCAGCCCTTGACTCAAAGTGACTTACGATCGTTTTTCAACACTAAGTATCATTGTGGTATCCTTATGGTCATGTGATCAAAAACCAGATGCTTGGCAACTGGCTCATATTTATAACAATTGTAGAGTCCCAGAGTGGTGTTGATCATCTTTTGCAAACTTTCTGGCAAGCAAAGTCAATGGGGAAACCAGATTCACTTAACAACCGTGTTACTGAACAACTGCAGTGATTCACTTAATAACTGTGGCAAGAAAGGTTGTAAAACAGATCAAAACTCACTTAACAAATATCTCGCTTAACCACAGAAATTTTGGGCTCAATTGTGGTCGTAAGTCAAGGACTACCTGAGGATTTTGAATATCCAAAAATAAGCAAAGAGAAGGTGGTACATCAGGTTTTGAGAAAGCGTCACCTTCAAACATCAGTGCCACTTTGTTCCAGTCAACGAATAGGGCTTTTATATGTATGTGCAACATATTTGCAAAACTTTCATTTCATTTCTTCTTCTTCTTCTTCTTCTTTTTTTATTTTGATTTATATGCGCCCTTCTCCGGAGACTCAGGGCGGCTTACAATGCGTTAAGCAATAGCCTTCATACTTTTGTATATTTTATACAAAGTCAGCTTATTGCCCCCACAACCAGGTCCTCATTTTACCTACCTTAGAAAGGATGGAAGACTGAGTCAACCTTGAGCCTGGTGAGAATTGAACTTGCAGTAATTGCAGGCAGCTGGTAGCTAAATACTACTTTTAACAGTAGCATTAGCCTGCTGCGCCACTCAGCTCCTCCTCCTCCTCCTCCTCCTCCTCCTCCTCCTCCCCCCCCTCCCCCCCCCCCCCCCCCCCCCTCCTCCTCCTCTTCTTCTTCTTCTTCTTCTTCTTCTTCTTCTTCTTCTTCTTCTTCTTCTTCTGCCATATCCATCCTCCGACATTTTATCAACAGCAGCATGAAAAAGTGCTGTTGAGTTTTGTCCAAACCAGTCCCTTAGATTTTGAAGCCATGATGTTCTTCTGCCTGGACCTCGTTTGCCTTCAATCTTTCCCTGGAGGATTAAGTGAAGGATACCGTATTTTTCCGGGTGTCGCATCACATGTCCGAAATATTCGAACTTTCGCTTTTCAATGGTTTTGATGATTTTCTTTGGCTTTCCCAGGCAGCTTATCACCTCCTCATTTCTGATTTTGTCAATCCATTTCATTTAATCATTTTAATTGTGACCATTAAAACACATCAACCCATTTCTCGGTTTCCCTGAAGTAGATAATCTTGAAGTAAAAAAATCACATGCAGATTTAGGACCTTCCTGAAGTAGACATACGCTATTTTACACACTCTAAATGAACATCAAACTTTATATTTAAATATGCATCATTTGCTTTGTAAAGGTTTGCAAACCTATCATTCCTGTGTATTTGTGTAGAAGTCACTGAAGTATAATCACACTTGCCAAAGAATGTGTTTTAAGACTGATCCAGTCTTCTTGTTCATAATCTATTTGAGCATAGATTATAGCAAGATAAATATGTATGTATATATTAAATGTCACTGAAAAGAGTCTTTCTAGGACAACATATTCATTGTCTCTGTTTTTAGTCATACTTTCTTTGGGCTTCTCACTAATGGATGACTACTAGATTCTCAATAATATCAACAATTACCAAACAGTGTTAACCATTTAATAACATTTCTTGTTCTCTTTGTAATTTTCTCTTCGTGATTTAACATTTCCAAGAAGGCTGTAATACACACACACACGCTTCCAAAAGTGACATTTTCTTGTGTTTTGTTTTTGAAACATCTAATTAACTGTGAATTAGTCTTAGAAGAAGCCTACTGAGACTGTGTAAACAGAATGTTCACTTTCCATTCATCTTATGATTCTGCTACAAATGAGGTGGTCTGCAAATTGGTGGTATTCATTTACCTTCACTACTGGTTCACAAATGTGAGTGCACAAGCTCACTTCGCTCACTTTGCTCGCATGTGCCCCCTCTGCACATGTGCAGGACCTTCCGCGTATGCACAGAGCATCAAAAACGGGACATGATGATGTCCGGGTGGGTGGGCGGAGCCTCCCGCTGCCGCTACCGGTTCACTTGAACCAGATAGAACTGGCTGAATACCACCACTGAATCACACATGTCTAAAACTTGGTGCTTCATGATTGCTGAAAGTTGGCGCAATTGTGGGATGCACATGTCTTGCCAGGTTGTTGAAAATTAAGTTATTTTTCTATTAGGGCTCTGGTGAGGGCGTGCTAGAGAAGACAAGGAATGTATCTTCTAGTAGGGCTTGGGTCATTCCATGTCAAGTGGTCTAATTTCAGGAAGCTGCCCAGGTCGACCATCACGGATTTTGATGAAATTTGGTGTGAACGTGCACACACGTCCCCAGTGAACATTGGAAAAGTGTTATGTTTGCTGATGCAATACTTGTGGAGATACAGTCATTTGTATGACCCCATACCACAGCCTTCGACAGTATGACCCTGAGATTTCAGCTTTGCTCCCAATTATCTAGATGGAGATCGCTCATGAGAATATTTTTATTATTTTGTTTAATAGAGCACAACAAGTTGTACAAGATGGCCAAGTATTGTTTCTCTCAACAAAATATTGCCGGAGATATTATGTCTCAAAGTTGCTGGAATCGCAGAATCATACTGCAGTATGGGGTCATACAAATGACTATATCTCTGCAAGTATTGCATCAGCAAACATAACACTTTACCAATGTTCATTGGGGACATGTGTGCATGTTCACACCAAATTTCATCAAAATCCATGATGGTCAACCTGGGAGCACCAGACCACTTGACATAGAATGACCCGCTTATCAGAGTTTGGCGAGCTGTATCTGAGATGGCAAGTCAGAGTTTTCCTTTTCAGAGTTTGGCAAAAAATTGCTGAATGAGCTGGAGTGGACCTCCTTCTGCCATATGCATGAAAATTTTGCAACGCAGAGCAAATCAAGTGACACATGGTTGTGTGGCCCTGAAAAAATAATTTGGCCATGGTTTATAATACAGCTCCAAGGGAATGTTTCTCTTGCCCTTTCATCAAAGTGAACCATACCACAGAAGATTTGCTCAGATCTAATAGATAATGGGATCTTTATGCCATTGCTTTCTCTCTCTGCTTTTTTTCCCTTTCACTGAGCTGAAATCCTAGCCTGAATAGAATAATTATTAAAGCTTTCAAGCTAATCTGGTTACTTGTCTTGATCTACTAAAGAATTTGTGCTAATCTGTTTATATTTAGGACAGTTTAGCAGGCTTTGATCCTTTGCTTAAAGGAAGAAACATTTTAGAATCTGAATGCTCCTGCTACTTGCACCATGGACATTTGGGAGATATTGTCAATCAAATCTTTCCCGCCACTGATCATCCATCGATAAAAGCCTCACAATTATGTGAAAATCCACTTTTAGTAGAGAGAAGAACCTTTGTGCAATTGAGTTTCTGACTTACTTAAGACGCTTGGGCAGGAGTAAAGTCTGTGTTCCCTGAAACATCCCTCTTTTTTAATGCAGAGATATAAAAAGTTCTTTTCAGCCTTTATTAGAAAGAACTATAGTAAAAAAACCCAAACACCTCATTAAGTCACAGAAAATTCACATTTCCTTATTAGGACTTGACAGATTTTAGAGGAGGACTCAAATACATTCTTCTACTTATCTTTACTACCGGTTCACGGTGGGAGCATGCACAGATCACCCATGATGATGATGATGTGGCGGGTGATGGAGCCTCCCGCCAGTTTTACTACCAGTTCTATAGAACCGGACTGAACCGGTTGCAATCCACCACTGGTTTGATGTGATTCGATTTTCCTGATGAGAACTATTTTGGACCCTTATAATCATCACTGAATTTCGCCCAAATGAAAATACTGATTGGCCCAAAACTGTATTCATTTCCAAGTATAAAATTTTCTTGGTAATGGGGACCATCTTATCTTGTGAGCCCTGGTAAGAAATGAATCCTGTCTGAAACCAAGGGTATCTTAAAAACACAACAGAGCTTGGTTTTAAAACAAGATAAGATATTTAGGAACATACTGACATCAGTGGTGGGATTCAAATAATTTAACAACCGGTTCCCTGCCCTAATGACAGACTTGGTGGGTGTGGCCATGGTGGCATGGCCAGGGGATGTGACAGGCAGCACCTGGCCTCCTGCACCCCCCTGGGAGCAAAAATGGGCTGTGGAGGGGAATGTGCCACCCCCGGCGCCCCATTTGGGGCCTAGAAGGCCTTCCTGCAGCCTCCTGGGAGTGAAAATGGGCTGCATGGGGGCTGCGCTGCACCCCCTGCACCCTGTTTTGTGCCTAGTAGTCCTCCCTGCAGCGTCCTGGGAGCAAAAACTGGCTGTGGGGGAGAGGGTGCGCCACACACCCCTGCACCCCATTTTGGGCCTAGTACATCTCCCTGCACTTACCTGGGAGCCAAAATGGTGTGCGTGGGGACTCCTGGAAGGGGCGGGGAGGGGAAGGGCCAGACACTAATTTAACTCCAGGTTTGTCTGAACTGGCTGAATCCAACCACTGACTGACATGTAGTTTTAGAACAGAGATAGGGAACTATGGCCCATTTATGACTTGTGGACCTCAACTCCCAGAATTCCTAAGCCAGGATAACTGGCTCAGGAATTCTGGGAGTTGAAGTCCACAAGTCTTTTTTTTTTTTTAATAGTCTTTATTCAACCTTTTTTACTTTTAAAAACACATTTCTACTTTTACAATTTTCAATTATCGGTAACAATTCAAATTCCATAATTTGAAGTCCACAAGTCTTAAAAGCTCCATATTTCCCCGCCTTCGCTTTAGAACATCCACCTATAAAGCAGACAATTATCCATAACTAAAGACAAGAGCAGATTCGAGAAGTGCAACAATCTGGTGTGAGATAGTGGCAAGACAAAGAAGGCTCACAGTGTGGAAACACTTGGCACCCTGGAAAGAGTTGCCAGAAAGGAAGGAGATGAAAAATAAAATGGAATGACTATGGCAGAAGAAAGAACACTATATTCTTAAGTCTGAGCAAAAGATTAAGATGCTAAGGCCATTAGATCAAAGGATGACCCTTCCTCCCCACCCCCACCCTAGAATGGGATTTCAGGATGAAAATTTAAATTTTTCAGAATGAAAAAAAAATCCAACTTGGCTTTTTTCCCCCCCACAGGATCTTTTCTGAAAAATTTTCACTGTACTTCTGAGTTATTACACAATTTCTCTCTTTTCCCTTACTCTCACTCCCAGAAAGATGGTTGTTCTGGTTTTTTTTTAAAAGATTTTAAAATAGCAAGGGGGAAAAAAGCAATGATAGTATTTTGCTGAAAAAAGTGTAGAGTAACAAATTTAAGTCTTTTAATAGCTAATTGAAAAGCAACCAAAAGAGGTAACAAAAGTAAATTAGAAACTAACAATCTAAGAGACTCCTGGTCAATTTAAGGGAATGGCCCTTCATTTTTCCATCATTAGTGACACAAATATTGACACTGACTAGACTATGAAATGTATCTTTCCACCATGCTAATTGTGGGGTGATTCAACATAAAGGCAGTGTGATATTCTCTAGCACGGTGTTTCTCAACCACAGCAGGCTTGCTGGGGTATTCTGGGAGTTGAAGTCCATATTTCTTAAGGTTGCCGAAGTTGGGAAATACTCCTCTAGCAGTTAAACTGAATGCATAAGTCATGCCAGAGGTTTGGAAGAGGCTGCTGATGCACTGACTTGGCAAAGAGCCGAGGTGGCGCAGTGGTTAGAGTGCTCTACTGCAGCTATTTCAGCTGACTGCTAGTTCAGCAGATCAGCAGATCAAATCTCACTGGCTCAAGGTTGACTCAGTCTTCCATCCTTCTGAGGTAGGTAAAATGAGGACCCAGATTGTTGGGGGGCAATATGCTATTTAGTATACTGTCTTTGGTGTAAGCCACCCAGAGTCCTCAAAGAGTGGGCAGCATAGAAATATGATTAACAAAAATAAAATAAAATAAAATCTGCTTCTGCTACTATTAGACAGGTCTTCTCCAGTTCAAGAAGAGGCCTCCAGTCTGTAGACACCACTGAAAGCATTTGCTTTCCTTGCTTAGATGGCTGGATTGATACAGCCATGGAGTTTCATTATTAGCACTTTGATCCACCTCCTTTTCTGCCATGAAGCTTACTGAAGATCATTAAGCATGTAACGGTCTCTCAGGTTAATAATAATATATTGGGAAGAGAAAATTAGATAACCTATATGTGTTGCCTAATCTCCTTGTAAAGACAGGCTATAGTGATAGTCAGATATTTGCTCTTACTTCTACAGTCTGACCTATAATCAATCCCAGCAAAACTAAATTATTTACCTGGACATCTACAGCCTGTCCAATAATTAATCTGGGGGGGAAATGGATTAATTGCAAATAGGTCTGGTTTCTTGGCCTTTTTGCATGCCCTGTAACCATCGGAGACGGAGTGCTGGATTAGACGAAGCTTTATTTGTATTCCATCAGAGCACTTGTTATATTTAGTTAAAATCTGTTTTCTCATCCCAGTTGTGTTGTGGTTGTTTTGCTTCCTAAAGACATGTGGTGAGTCTCACGGCAGCTGAGCTTCTCCTGAAAATTTGCTGGGACTTGCAAATGTTGCTTGCAAATGCTGCACCATAAACTGAGATTCTAATTGATGGCAACCTTCTTCAATTCATTGCTCAAGAGAGGAAATAATGGAGGGCGTGGGGAGAAATAGCAAAACACTTAGATGGTGATATGGACGGTCTTATTTTCCAAACCTTTCTGTACTGTGGTTAGCTACAAACAGTGACTAACAGATGTTAGTCCTCTGGAATAGCAATAGCACTTAGTCTTATATACCTCCCCGTACAGTGGTGGGTTGCTCCCGGTTCGGACCAGTTCGCAAGAACCAGTAGTAAAACCAGCAGGAGGCTCCACCCACTGACCTGGATGTCATCATAGGTGATCTGTGCATCCGCAGAAGCTTCTGCATGGGCATACAGACATGATGCGAACCGGTAGTAAAGGTAAGTAGAACCCACCATTGTCCCCGTAGTGCTTTACAGCACTCTCTGGATGGTTTACAATGTCAGCATTATTTGCATATTGCCCCCAACAATCTGAGTCCTCATTTTATCAACCTCGGAAAGATAGAAGGCTGAGTCAACTGTGAGCCCTGTCAAGATCAAACTCCAGGCTATGGGCAGGGTTTGCCTGTAATACTGCCTTCTAACCACTGTGCCACCGATAGACAAGAGGAGGAATCTTCTGTTTGGGTTCTTTCCTAAGCCATCGACCGACATTGTGATTGGCTTTCCTCTACCCCTTTTCCTCCATCTTGTCTCACTCATGGCTTGTCTATGGAAAAATGATAGCTTTCAATTTATTCACAACTAACTTACCACGATGGTGTTGTATCCAGAGGAAGTGGTGTTCTATATGACAAAGTCGTTGGCAGAAACATCAGTTATGGGATATTATACAGGTAGTCCTCGAGTTATGAATGTAATGGATCCTGCCCATTCTATCTGTAACTAGAGAATTTGTGGGAGTGAATCTCATACCTTGAACAAGATCACTCCCTACTTTCGGCCACGCAGTCACTAATTTAATGTGTGGGTGAATGTGTGGCTCGTTAAGTGCACATGAGGTATCTTGGGGTGGAGAAGGCCGGGGGTGGGGGCTAGTGATAGAACAGGCCATCTACCGCAAACCACCCAAGGCCCTCCCTGACCCACAGATACTTCATTCTCCCTCCCCTGGCGTCACCACAATTGCTTCCTCCTCCATCTTGCCATGCCAGGTGACTTACCTTATGTAAATCTGCCTCCTCTCCAGCCTGTTTCTTTGCCTGCTCCCTCCTTTCTCATCAGCAAAGGTCTTTGCGAGGCCTCCGGTGGGGACAAAGTATGCCCGGAAGACCATTCGTGGACCTACAGGACTGCTTTCTCATCGGCAAAGGGCTTGAGGATTGTGTCCCTGTAGGCTTTGGCAGCCCTTTGCAAAAAGCCTTTGCTCATAGGAACAGGGCTTCGGAGGGACACACCCGCTCCTGCCCACTGTGAAAAATTTGGCTATCCTATGATTCCCTCTTATCACTCAGGATGTGGTTCTTTCAGGGTTGTGGCTTTCTGGTCCCTAATTAACAGAAGTACCCAACTGGTTAGACTACTGAAAATGGAGTTGTCTAAGTTCTATGCAGAAATGTGATATTCACTCAGCACAAGCAAATTGTTGACTGTTATGGCTGGTGACATTTATGTTGAGAACTGGGAACATGAATATCAAAAGCAAAGTTAAAAATGCCTGGTAGCAAGTATAAGGAAGTACATCCCACTGGTCAGCTGGTTATGCCAATACCAGAGAGCCCACACTATTCAACTCCTGCTTCATATCAGTAACCTACGGATATTAAGCTACATTATTGTACATGGTCATACCAGGGGTGAAATACTACTGGTTTGGACTGGTTCAGGCGAACCGGTAGTAAAAAAATGCTACTGGTTCTGACGAACCAGTATTTTCGACAATCAGCTGGGTGACGATCAGCTCTGATGTGCTATTTATATTAGCTAGAATCGTCAAATTTCCTGCTTTCTAGCTTATCTAAATCATGTGGCACAGCGGATTCCCCCCCACACACACACACACTTCTACTTATCTTTGCAGTCTCATAAAGCTTAAAAATGTTCCTATTTTAGCGCTGTGCAGGCGCACTTCAAGCACGCATGCATGCAAAGTGTGGACTCAGTAGCAGACTCACAGAACCGGTATCAGATTTCAGAGGATTTCACCCTGGGTCATACCAACTGCAGAACCACAAAAATTTACCAACTCTTTGTGAGGCTGTGCCTAGCCCTATTTCCTAATCCCCATTTGTGATGATAGCTGATTTGGCACAGGCTAACAAAGGGCAACAACAACAACAACATTATCATCTCGCTTACCATCTGCATTATTTCAAATTCATTTAGAAATATATGAGATCCATCAGCTGCTACGATCCTTTTATTGTCTGCACGGTAACCCACACAATTTGGTTTGCAACACCTTCTGCGATCTCAGCTGAGCTGATAAAGTGTTGTGAGATTGTTGATGGCTTTCCATTAGATTACAACTAACAGAATTAAACAGCAAGTTAGAGAGAGGAGGGCCCCCAGATGGAGTACAACGATGCTGGGAAGAAGAACAATTGAGCCAACACAAACACTGTTTTGACACTTGACAAAAATGAGCACAATATGAGGTAAGTAGTTTTGACTCTTCTCCATATTAATATACAAAGCTCTGTTAAAAGAAAAAAAGAAAAAAGCACCAGATGCTAAATTATAGGAATTATAGCTTGCAATCATTTTAAATCCTCTTTTTTTAAACTTGGGGGATAAAAGCGGCTTTCATTTGCATTTTGCACAAAGCAAGTTCACCTAACCACTCTCTCACGTAGTTCCCCCATCTTTGCTAATCAGGGAAGCAACCAAGCATGGTTTCTCAAATGCTGAGGCAGTGAGGCAGGCAATACTTCCTGCACTGAACTGGAGCCGGTGGAGAGGAATTAACTGGGCCAGCCTGAAATTCTGATTGCAAATATAGCTGCCCTTGGAGTATTTTACGGCAGATACAGTGCCATTCCCACCGCCTTTGAAAATAACCACCACCACCACCAAACTGATTCTTATGAAGTTCATTACCTAGAAAATTAGCCCTACAAGAGAATACAGAGCACGTCAAGACAGATTGAGGCTGGTCCCATTCTGATTCATAACAAAAGATTTCCCAGTTGCTTTTCGTTGGCTACTCAGTCATGCCTTTTTCCTAGAAATTTTCTACTCCGGTCATGCTTTCATTTTATTGCTACTCTTGGGCCTTCAGCAAAGCCACTAATGCTTTAGCTTTGCCCTCTGCCACTACTTCCTATTCCAAAGGGGGATATGATAATAGAGCAATTGATTTTGCATGCCGGCTTATAGCATTGACTGAGAGAATGGATTGAAAAGTGTTTTGTAACTTCGGCTGATCCCAAATGCTGCAGTTCAGACTGCCGACGAAAGCTTAAGCGGAGGGAGGACCCCACTCTCTTCTTTCCGCAGTTGTAGTGACCCACTCCAGTTCAAAAGATCTAGGGTAGGCCTAAGCCTCCAGAGGAACCAGAAACCCCAGGCTTAGCTTGTCCAGGGGCATTCTGATTAGCTGGGAAGTAAATAAATAAATAAAATTAGGAAGAAGATAGATTTTTATTTTTTTAAAAAAAAGACAATGCTACTGCAGTTAAGCAGCTACAAACACTCAGTTAAAGGTAGGCACCAGTGGTAGGTTGCCCCCAGTTCGGACAGGTTCGCAAGAACTGGTAGTAAAACTGGCGGGAGGCTCCGCCCACTGACCCGGACATCATCATAGGTGATCTGCACATGCACAAGCGCGTTGCAGACCAGTAGTAAAGGTAAGTAGAACCCACCCCGGTAGGCATCTAACCAGACTTCAGTCGAAAATCTTTCATTGATTGTCATTAACCAAGCAAAATGTGAGGCTTGCAAAGGAAGATTTTTTTGTAAAAAAAAGTCAGCAATTTCTGAAAAGTTAACCTCTGATTTTGTTGGATACTTAAAAGGGATGTCCACTAGGGTGGGTGGTGGTGGCAAAATCAAGATGACGACTGCTATTTTTTTTTTAATCAAAATCCCCCTTCTTTTAAGCCTATATGACATAGCCTCCAGAAATTGTGAATGCTCCAACACTCGAACACTCAACGTTTTTAAGAACATATTGGACAACCATCTGTCTCAAATGGTATAGGGCAGTGATGGCTAACCTTTTTGCCATTGCGTGCCAGGAGGGGGGGAGCGGGGGAGGGTCACGCGTGCGTGCCCACACCGATAATTCTATGTGCCCTGCGCAGGCGCGCGCAACCCCCTCTCCCCCCCTGCTCCTGGCACGTGGTGGCCTGATAGGCCCGTTTTTCTTTCTTATCTGGTTCCAGATCCTCTCTATTTATCTGGGAAGGGCGAAAACAGCCTTTCTCATTCCCTCGGAGGCCCGCCAAAGGCCCGAAATGGCTCATTTCCCAACTCCCGATGGGACAGGAAGTGACTTTTTTGCTGTCCCCAGCCTCTCTAGGAGTCTCTGGACACGTGCCATAGGTTCACCATCACAGGTATAGGGTTTCCTGCCTAAGCAGGGGGTTGGACTAGAAGAACTCCAAGGTCCCTTCCAACTCTGTTATTCTATATTTTCACATGATGTGCATTAAAGTGGATGAAACATCAACCACACCATCATAACTTTTTTTTAAAAAAAACTTTTTAAACCCCCATACTCCATTCCTGTGGACACTTCTTTTAGGTATCCAACAATGTCAGAGGTTTACATTTCAGAAGCTGCTGCTTTTTTGAAATTTCTTCTCCTGCAAGATTCATTTTGCCTCTTTGGCATGCATCAATTAAAGGTTTTCAACTGAAGTCTGCTTAGATGGCTAATTTTAACTGGGGGTTTTCAGCCGGGAGTTTTAAATGGGCATTTTCAACCAAAAGAGCCTTGGTGGTGCAGCAGACTAAAGTGCTGTTAACTAGCACAGCTGCCTGCAATTACTGCAAGTTCGAATCTCACCAGGCTCAAGGTTGACTCAGCCTTCCATCCTTTCGAGGTAAGTAAAATGAGGACCCGGATTGTGGGGGCAATAAGCTGACTTTGTATAAAAAAGAACACCGCTTAGGCGGGGCCAAAAGCCCTACTAAGCAGGTATATACAGAAGTATGAAGGCTTCTGTATATACCTGATATGGTTTGGCATATAAATCGAACCAAGAAAGAAAGAAAGAAAGAAGGAAAGAAAGAAAGAAGGAAGGAAGGAAGGAAGGAAGGAAGGAAGGAAGGAAGGAAGAAAGAAAGAAAGAAAGAAAGAAAGAAAGAAAGAAAGAAAGAAAGAAAGAAAGAAA
>WNWU01000034.1:10199410-10224578 GCA_012654045.1 Ptyas mucosa
AAAGAAAGAAAGAAAGAAAGAAAGAAAGAAAGAAAGAAAGAAAGAAATTAATTTGACTAAATTGGGTGGGGGGGGAGGAGAGTGTTTATCCCCTCATGAAATTGTTCTAGAAAATTTATTGTCAGTGTGTTATGCCACTGTTTAGCCCCACCATGTCCAACCCGCAGTCCACAAGCTGCATGTGGCCCCACATAGCTATAATGCAGTCCCAAAAGATTGTATAATTTAAAATAAATACATAAAGGAAGTTTGTTATTTATATACATTTAACTATATTATATATGAACTACATTATATGAAGCCCAAGACAATTCCTCTTCACTCTGTATGGCCCAGGCAACCAAAAAGTTGCACACCCATGAATTAGCCCTTCAAGAATACTAATACAGGTAGTCCTTGACAATGGAGCCAAGTGAGACTGGAATGGAACAATTTGCCACAGCTAATTCGCCATGGTCAACTCACCATAGCCAACATGCCGTGGCCAACTCACCATGGTCAACTCACTGTGGGACAACTCGCCTGTCAGACCTGGAAGCCATCTTTTACATTTGGGCCTTCAAGTCTGCCACATTTTCTACTGTGGGAAAATGGGAGGGGGGAATTGCATAGAGTATGGGTGATATATAGCCAAAATAACATTCTTTCTCAGAGAGTCAAGGCCATCTTGCCCTGCAGCTGCGATGAGGTGAATGGGAGGCATCTCCAGTTTTGGATGGTGCCTGATTGGACCGTGTGATGGAGATGTGGGTGCTGGGCAGGGGCTTGAACTTTCTTTTAGGTGGGGAAAACCTGGAAACTTTCAGATTCGGGTTTTGCCAGATGTGCCAATATGACATCTCTAATAAAATGGAACTTTGAGGAAACTCAAGCCTTGGGGTGTACTTTTGTTGGGGGTGTTACTTGGAACCCTGACATCGCCATGACCAACTTGCCATGGGATAACTAGCTGTAGGACAATTCAATTCAATTTAATTATTTAAAATAATTAAACCATTATTTTAGTTTTTGTCATTGTCATTGTTCTGTCTTTTTATCGCATCCGTTACTTCCCACATTGGTACTTTTCCATTTAGTACAGTTCTAAAATTTTCTGGGACTTTAGGTAGGTTAGCTTCTTCCATGTATTGTGTAATTTTTTCCATAGATTTATTTCCTGTATCCTATAACTTTTCATAATATTCTTTAACTATTTTTGTTATTGAACTCATTTTGGAAATGTAGGTGTCATTCACATTTCATTTTGCCCCTTCTTTTGCATCCTTTCTTTAATGATTTTATTCTACTACTTCTTCGATATTAGTTTAACTCTTGTCCCACGGTGAGTCGTCCTGCAGCAAGTTGGCCATGGCGAGTTGGCTGCAGTGAGTTGGCCACAAGGTGGCTGTGGTGAATTGGCTTAGACCCTGTTTAGGGGCCAAATAGTCATATTGTAGCATGACTCCAAGGATGCATATTTATGCATCTGATGAATGAATGTGAACTGGTTTTGGACTGATCTGACCACGGAACTACCTGAGCGAGCTTTACAGCGCAAAAAACAACTTCCTTCTTTTCATCTGATGGATTATGGCTTGCAAAGGTAGATGCTGGCTGAGTGCTATTGCATATCTTTGCACGTTTTGAATAAATAAAGCTACACTCACCTTACATTTTCACTGCTGGGGAAGAGGATTTTTATCTTAGAGCAACTTCTCCAACCAAGGTGATGTTTTACATATATACATAATGTTCATAAGAGTTTTGACTAAATACTGTATAATGGATTTGGAAGCAATTTTTCACATCTGTTGTTGTTTTTTGTTTTTTGTTTTTTGTTTTTTTTTGCACAAATGTATGTTGGGGTTGTTGATGTAAATTGCATCAGAAGATCCAGCAACTGAATCTTGACATATGACTTTCTCTCTATGTATTTGTGTCTTTGTGTTTGGTGTGTGTGCATGATAGATAGACAGATGACAGAAGAGAGATGATAAGGATAGAGGATAGAGGATGGATGGAGAGAGAGAGAGAGACAGACAGACAGACAGACAGACAGATAGACAGATATTTTTATAGAGGTAGGTTTGGAATTTCTAAACTCAGTGTTTACATTAGAAAGCAAACTGATTAAAATGTTCCCCCATTCCTTGCTAACTCAGATCAAGCTGCATTATGTGCAGTGGACTTTATTCCCTTGCAAAAATATTCTGGAGTGTGATCTATAGCATCTGAATGCTGGTTTTGTGGCACATTTATCAAAAGGAATCACCCTCTGCCCCCAGTCTTATTTACATTAGGGTATTTTTTTCCCCCCGCCTACCTTTTATTTAGCACCCCAATCAAGTCACTCCCTAAAGCTCTTGGTAGCTAATGAAAATAACCATCTCTTTCTTTCCTATTACTTAGCTTCATGGAGCTTTCCATTTTCCTTCTTACCAGATTGCTTATGCTGTTAAAAAGCTTTCTAGTTATCACCAGTATGGTTATTTATGTTGCCACTTAACCACATTGGCCTCTGAGGCTTGTTTTACATGGCTGGACTTTCTGGAGATATATTCTAATGCAGAGTTGCCTTCTTTTTCATTCTGTTTTCTTAAACTGCCAGAGCAAAAGTTCTGTGCACAACATATTAATAGGCCACCAAGAAGTGGGAGACTTTTCTCTTTCTAAGCAGGTGAGACAGGCAACCTGAGGTGGCCTCGGTGGCAAGGTGGCACAGTGGTTACAGTGCAGTACTGCAGCTATTTCAGCTGACTGCTAGTTCAGCAGATCAGCAGATCAAATCTCACCGGCTCACGGTTGACTCAGCTTTCCATCCTTCTGAGGTGGGTAAAATGAGGACCCAGATTGTTGGGGGCAATATGCTATTTAGTATACTGTCTTTAGTGTAAGACGCCCAGAGTCCTCGGAGAGTGGGCGGCATAGAAATATAACTAATAAAATAAATAAATAATAAACCTGTTAAATGTTGCCATCTCATGGGACTAAGGAAGCCTGCCTTCTCTGTTGTGGTTACACACACACACACACACACACACACACACACACACACACACACATTCCATTCTGGAACAATCTCCGCCCAGAAATATAGATGGCCATTTATTTTATTTTTATCACCCTAACTTAAGGCATTGACCATACCTAACCATCCTCTCTTCTCCTGTGTTCCACACAACAAGGTTGTTGTTATCTATATATATATAAAAGCAAAATCCACTCACTCATCACGAAATCTCCAAAACAAAATCTCCTACAAACTGGAAATTTGGCACATCCATTCCTCTTGGCTTCTAGGTGCTCTCTAAGAAAGGATTTTTTGAAATGACCACCAGATCATTAGTATTTCATATACAATATATTCATAACAGTATATTAACACACTCTGATGCAAATGAATTAGACGTTCTACTCCCCCTCCCCACCTGAAATGTTACGTACGGACGGCAAGCACGAGCGGCCAATAGAGCATCTGATTGGTCCGTATGCCGGCAAGCAGCCGGCGGGAGATTGGAGGCTCCTGATTGGCCCAGCTTCTGACAGCCGGCTATAAAAGAACTGTCAATGCCTCAGATGACGCTCGCTCTCCAAGGTAGTTAGCTAAGCAGAGAGCGAGTCACTGTTAGCTGTTATTGTTAGCCAATAAATGTTTGAAACGTTTATCCTGCCTCGCCTCCTCCTTAGCCTTTGTTCCGCGAACAGAACAACTGGCGACGAAGGTTGTGGATTACCCTGAGGCGGCAGGTCGAGCGAAGCCACTTTTAGAGCTGAAGCACGGAGCTGAGTCACTGCGACGAGACGTCGCCCATTCTAAAGCCTGACGCTGTCTTCCAGAAGATGTCCACCCTATCTACATTCGCGCCTTTCAACCAGGCAGTGGAGACCTGGGATTCCTTCTTAGATCGATTTAACTGTTTCCTCACCGCAAATGATTATAAAAGCCTGCCAGGGGATAGGAAGTTAGCTGTTTTCCTCAGTGTTTGTGGCCATGAGATGTTCGAGACAGCCAGGGCGCTACTGGTGCCTCGGACTGTCCACGATGTACCCTGGGAGACTTTGTTAGCTATTTTGAAGAGCCATTATGCTCCTCTCCCCTCACGAGTGGCCAGACGTTTTGCGTTTCGGCACCGCATTCAGGCAGAGGGGGAAACTATTAGCCAATATGTGGCAGCGTTAAGGGCGGCCGCATTGTATTGTGATTTTAGAGATTACTTGGAGGATATCCTTTTGGACCAGTTAATATGCGGGGTCAGGGATATCCGATTGCAACGTCGCCTTTTGGCTAAGACGGATATTACGTTGCAAACGGCTATAGATGAGGCTAGAGCCTCTGAATTGTCTGTTCTGTCAGCCACCGAAATAAGGAAAAATCTCAGCCCGCTGGTGTCCCCAAACCCTGCCACGGTTCACCACGAGGAGGCTGAAGTCGTGTCTGACCAGCTGTCAGAGGGCGAGGAAGACATAAGTCGTCTCCAAGCAATTCGTAAGAAAGGAGGGAGTTCTGAAGGAAATAGAACTCAAGCCCCCTGTGCAGGGTGCGGAGGAAATCATTCCCGTTCTGCATGTAGGTTCAGAAATGCTGACTGCAGGCGATGTGGTAAAAAAGGGCACCTTGCTAGGGTTTGTAAGTCCAGCCAGCCGACTAATAATAATAACAATAATAACCCTAATAATAGTTTTCTTAGACCTAACAGGAATTATCAACCCCGGAATAGGCAGAGTAAGAGTGAGGAAGAATGTTTTACTGTTTACCGGGGTGATTTCCACCCGGAAACAATTATAGGTCAGGCAGAGTCAGGGTTGAGGAAGAAAATTTTCCTCACAGTCCTAATAGAGGGTCAGCCATGCAAAATGGAATTGGACTCTGGGTCGTCAGTGTCGATTATTTCTTGGAGCACTCTTAAACGACTGGTGCCCACGATGTCAAAGAGGCGTTTAGCCTCTTGTACATTCCGGCTTCGCGACTACCAAGGTAATTACATTCCAGTTTTAGGGTCAGGATGTTTTAGGGTTAAATACAAAGGGTTCAGTGGCTGCCTTAATTTAATAGTTGTTAATGGCGTGCTTCCCAGTTTATTGGGATTAGAATGGTTTGACGCTTTAGGGTTATCTATTACCGGTATCCATGCAACTTCCTCTGATGTATTCTCTGACTTGCTCACAGAATTCTCAGACGTATTTAGTGAGGGTCTTGGCAGATATACAGGTACTCCCATCTCCTTCAATTTGGATCCCAAGGTCACCCCAATACGACTTAAGCCACGTAGGGTGCCTTTGGCACTCCGCGCTCAAGTCGATAAGGAAATTGATAGACTTTTAGAGCAAGGGATTCTAGAACAGGTGGATCACGCAAGGTGGGAGACACCAATTGTCACCCCTATAAAATCTGATGGCTCTGTCCGCATCTGCGCGGACTATCGGGCGACCATAAATAGGGCTTTACAGGCTCACCCCTACCCTGTTCCAGTAGTGCACCACCTCCTCCACTCGTTGGGCCGTGGCTCAATTTTCGCTCAGTTGGATATGGCGCAAGCATATCAACAATTGGAGGTGGACTCCGCCACCGCTGATGCCCAGACAATTGTAACCCACCGGGGGGCATTCCGTTGTCGACGATTGCAATTTGGGGTCTGCGTCGCCCCAGGCATTTTCCAATGCTTAATGGAACGGCTGCTGCACGGATTGCCAGGCGTCATTCCTTATTTTGACGACGTTTTCATCTCCGCCACAACAGAAGCTGACCTCATCACCCGCTTCCATGCCGTGTTATTCCGTTTCCGTCAAGCAGGACTCAAACTCAAGCCCAACAAGTGCAAATTGGGGGTGCCGCAGGTGGAGTTCTTGGGCTACCTCATTGATGCTGCCGGCCTGCACCCAACACCTGCAAAGGTGCAAGCCATCCAAAGTGCACCACCTCCCTCCGGCCGAGCTGAACTACAAGCCTTCCTAGGCCTCCTGAACTTTTATAATATATTCTTACATCACAAGGCAACGGTCGCCGAGCCACTTCACCGCCTTCTGGATAAAGCAACACCTTGGACCTGGGGACGCAAGGAGGCCGATGCTTTCCGGGCTGTAAAAAAACTACTCACATCTGACTCCGTTTTGGTGCAGTATGACAGCGAACTCCCATTGACTCTGACATGTGACGCGTCTCCTTACGGGGTGGGGGCCGTTCTGAGCCACCAGCTACCTAACGGGACTGAGGCCCCATCGCATTTTACTCCCGAACTCTCTCTGCCGCTGAACGCAATTACGGGCACATCGACAAGGAGGCATTGGCCATCGTGGCCGGCATTAAACGTTTTCATGATTATTTATATGGACGTTTTTTTTGCATTTTTACAGATCACAAGCCGCTGTTGGGCATTCTGGCCGGCGATCGCCAGTCCCCGCAGATCCTGTCCCCACGTATGACCCGGTGGATCATGTTCCTGGCGGCAGGAACTAACTATCATCTTGCCCACCGCCCTGGTAAGGACTTGGGGAATGCTGACGCACTCAGCAGGTGCCCCCTTCCTGTTCCTGTCGTCGACCCTGCTCCTGCCTCCTCAATTCTTCAGATTGACGACCGACAGAGTCCGGTTTCTGCTGCTGACGTCGCGTGGTACACCGCCAAAGACAAGATCTTACACCAGGTCCTAGACTGGGTGAGAAGGGGGTGGCCGCCAGGGCGATTAGATTCTGAGTTCCTTCCATACAAAATCCGACAGCAGGAACTATCCACCTTGCGGGGTTGCCTGTTGTGGGGCACCAGGGTAGTCATTCCCGTAGAACTAAGGCGGCAGGTCCTGGAGACTTTGCATAATGGCCATCCGGGCATGGCCCGGATGAAGGCTTTAGGCCGCAGTTACCTATGGTGGCCTAAGTTAGATGAAGCAATCTCGCACTGGGTCGCAGAGTGCCAGCAGTGCCAGCGCACCAGCTCAGCCCCTCCTAAGGCTCCAGTTAGGGAGTGGGAGTTACCAAAGGCCCCCTGGTCCCGGGTTCATTTGGATTTTGCGGGCCCATTCCACGGCCATACCTTTATGGTCATTGTAGACGCCTATTCTAAGTGGGTTGAGTTGGTGGCAATGGTTTCTACCACAGCAGAGGCAGTAGTCCGGGCACTAAGAAAAGTATTCGCAACCCACGGCCTTCCTGATGTGATTGTAACTGACAATGGGCCACAACTGATGTCAGCCACTTTCCAAACTTATTTAGCACGTCATGGCATTAGGCATGTCACAGTGGCCCCATTCCATCCGGCCGGAAATGGCCTGGCTGAAAGGGCCGTGGGATCGGCCAAGGAGGCTCTTGTCAAATTAGGGCCTGGGGATTGGCACACTAGAATGACTACCTACTTATTAACGCAGCACGTGACCCCCTGCCCTACGACAAACCGCAGTCCAGCTGAGTTATTGATGGGCCGCCGGTTAAGAACAGATTTGGATCGTTTACACCCTGATTATTGTCTGGAAAAACCCCTGGACTCAAGTGGCGGAGCCCGTGCATTCCGAGAGGGAGAGTGGGTATACACCCAAAATTATGGGGGGGATCCTCGCTGGTTGCCAGGGCAAATAATTGAGGTTATGGGGCCTCGGTCATACAGAGTTCAGTTGGGGGATGGCCGGACCTGGCGGAGGCATGTGGACCAACTGCGCCGCCGCCGTCTGCCCCCACAAGAGATGATTGCTAGTGAAGCCCTACCTGGGTTGGTCACACCGGGGTCTGCTGGAACCCCAGCTGCAGAGAACAAGTCACTTCCCGAGCCTCTACCCGACGACGAAGGACCCACAGACTCACCCGTTGTTCCCGTACCCATGCTGCCGCACGAGTTGCCATCCGAGGCTGAAACGCAGTCTCCAGGAGTTACTGAAGCGCCAAGTGGTCCTCCCACTCCAGCTGACTCGGGCAGGCTGTGCAGGTCAGAAAGGAACAGGAGGCGCCCGGCTTACCTCGCAGATTATGCTTGTGCCATCCGGGAAGAAAGGGGTGTTACGTACGGACGGCAAGCACGAGCGACCAATAGAGCATCTGATTGGTCCGTATGCCGGCAAGCAGCCGGCGGGAGATTGGAGGCTCCTGATTGGCCCAGCTTCTGACAGCTGGCTATAAAAGAACTGTCAATGCCTCAGATGACGCTCGCTCTCCAAGGTAGTTAGCTAAGCAGAGAGCGAGTCACTGTTAGCTGTTATTGTTAGCCAATAAATGTTTGAAACGTTTATCCTGCCTCGCCTCCTCCTTAGCCTTTGTTCCGCGAACAGAACATGAAAAGTTCCAACTGCCACTTGCCCCACTTTCCTTTACCTCAGGTCAAACTGGTAGTCGTTCCACTCCTTCACTCAGGAGCTGTCTGAGCTCCTTAAAGTACTAAACGGTGCTACCTCACCAAAATGTCTACGCCTTCCACCTATGGAACTGCTTCCAAACTCAAGGCAGCGGGAGAGATATTCCCTTATGAGTTTCAATCACCGACCACCACTGAGCCAATGGATTGTGAACCGAATTTCTCCTGCATAGTGTCCCAGCCCCAACGCACTTCTTACACTGACCTCCTCAGCTCAGACATCTGTTTCTTCTACTGTAACACCAGTTAAAGGGAAAAGACTGTCTGTCTGCTGTCCGGAAGTACAACGGATGCTTCAAAATGACGTCTTTTGGAGCCAGAGAGGTGAAGGAGGGAAATTTTATGCCAACATTCAAAGTGCAGGGGCAGGTCTACCACAAGATAGTCAGTATCATGGTGGGGCCTCAGCAGCAACCTTCATTTCTCCAGATATATTTTGTTGGTGATGATGACAATGAGAGTCTGTCAAGACCACGGGGGTGCTACAATGGTCGTAAGTGTGAGAAATGGTCATAAGTAGCGAAGCATGGTTATCCAGCTAGTGTGGAATACAGGAGAAGAGAGGATTATTAGGTGGGGCTTAGAGAGGATGCCTAGCCCAAGGTCACCCAGCTGACTTTTATGCTTAAGGCAGGACTAGAACTCACCATCTCCTGGTTTCTAGCCTAGTGCCTTAACCATGTGTGTGTGTGTGTGTGTGTGTGTGTGTGTGTGTATTTACATAGCAGCGTTCTTGTCTAAAGGGTTATGTTTTATTTGCTGTTGAAAACTATGTTGTTTTATATATAATATTCCCTAACACAAACCTTTTTTTTTCCAGGCCATGCAATCTGTTTGTTATAAAAATAAAAACTGGAACTCTGTGGTCAAGAGGCAAAGCTTTTGTGACAGAACATTGGCTACTTTAAAAAAAAATATTTTTTGTTTTGTTTTGTTTTGCTCTTAGCCTTTCACAAAATCTCATTGATTTTCATGGAACCCATTTTGAAAAACCCTATTCTAGCAAATAAGGCAGAATCATTATAAACATTTCATTGCGTATCCAGTTCTTAATTAAACTTTTCCAAGTCCTGAAAAAAAATTGTGAATCAGTCTCCTTTTGCTCTCTGGTGCGGTTTTTTTTTAAATGTAAAATTCCTAATTAGAAAAAATTTTGAAGGAGGGGAAGGCAAAGAAAAACTGATTTTTTTAAATGAAAAGTTTAGTTCCTTACACGCTTATCAGACTTTTTAATCTCCTTTCCCCATAGATTTATGATTGAAAAAGATGAACATAAAATGTCTTTGATGTATATGTTAATTCTATTGCAAAATCCAGCATGATTAGAACATCCAAATATACTTCCAGTGGAACTGAATCTGTGTGTATTTAGGATTGGATTAATCTAGTTTTGGTTTCCTAGGATTTAAAGGGATGAGTTGCAGCTTATGGAAACATTTACTCACCTATGGTCAGACAGTATGTTTCAATAAATTCCCCAAGTAAACAAAAACTGACACTGTCTCTGCACGGAACAAAATTAAGCACAATCAGAATGCATACTATTTATCTGTGGCTTGTTTACAAGTTCAAAATAAGGGAACAGGGAATATGGCAGAGCAAAAATTTGGACACCTTTTCAATCAGTACTTTGTAATACTTCCTTTGGTAGCAATAAAACTTCAAAATGGTTCTTGTAGCTAGTTAAGAGCCCTTCTATTCTTGTATTTGAATATTTTTCTACTCTTCCTTGCTGAATTCTTCTAGCTTGAGGTAAAGGAGCTTTGGTGGCGCAGTGATTAGAATGTGATATTGAAGGCTAACTCTGCCTTCCACTGCCATCAGTTCGATCCCGACCAGCTCCAGGTTGACTCAGCCTTCCATCCTTCCGAGGTTGGTAAAACAAGGACCCAGATTGTTGGGGCAAAATGCTGATTTTGTAAACTGCTTAGAGGGAGCTGTAAAGCACTATGAAGTGGTATATACATCTAAGCACTATTGCTATTGCTATAAAAGTAAAGGTTTCCCCTGTCCAGTTGTGTCCAACTCTAGGGGGTAATGCTCATCTCTGTTTCTTAGCCAAGGGAACCAGCATTGTCTGAAGACACTTCCATGGTCATGTGGCCGGCATGACTATACGCTGAGGCTAGGGGTGGGTTCTAAATTTTTTTACTACCGGTTCTGTGGGCATGGCTTATTTTGTGGCTTGATGGTCATGTGACAATTATTTAGGATTTAGCAGAGGTACTAGTCTACCAGGCTTTTAACTGCTTGCAGAGCTGTACCGATCTACCCATTTATTTTTGCAGGCACTGGTCTACCCATTTATTTTTGCAGGCACTGATCTACTCATGTATTTTTGCAGGCACTGGTCTATCCATTTATTTTTGCAGGTACTGGTCTACTCATTTGTTTTCTTTTAACACTGATCAGCTGTAGGGCGGCCCTTCGAAGCCCCCTGGCAAGAGTTTAAACAGTTTTTTTTCCTCTAGCCATCAGCTGGGACTCAGGAGGCAGCAATAGATTGGGGGTGGCGCCAAATAAAAGGTAAGAATAACGTGGGGGGTGGGAGTGGATGGGGGTGGGGGGCATGGGGAGGCGGGGGGGCAGAACTGATTCAGTGACATCATATCATCACCGCTACCGACTCGGGAAAACCGGGCCAAACTGGGAGGAACCCACCACTGGCTAAGGCGCACAGAACATTTTTACCTAGTACCTATTTATCTATTTGCATTCATACGCTTTCAAACAGCTAGATGGGCAGGAGCTGGGCAAGTAACGGGAACTCAGGCAGCACTTGGGTCTCGAACCTGGGCTGTTATGCTTTCCAGTTAACCCTCCCCCCCCCATCTTCTAGCTTAGCTCTCTGCATAAAATGCATGATTAAGAAGTTGCAACTGGTTTTCAATAATATTTAAAGTAAGGCTGTGAATGTTATTCTAAAATTGTTTTCTTTCTTTCCTGGAAGTATATGATGGTAGATCTGGAGGTTCATTTCAGATCATTGCCTTGCTGAAATATCCAACTTCTCTTCAGCTTCAGTTTCTTCACCAACTATGGGACAGTAGGGATTCTGATGTGTGTGTATATTGAGTAGAATCCATTCTTCTTTCTCAGCTTAATATTTCCTGTGCTACTATGACTTCAGTACTGTTTCTACTAACTTCGGTAAAGTAGTCTGAATCCAACTCAGAATGTTTGATCTATCCAGAAAAACAATTTTTGAGTGTTTCACTCTATGGCTGTTTTTTGTTTTTATTTTCTTTCTATTATAATTATCTGTTACAGATAATTATATCTGTAACAGCACAGGTGTCAAACTCAAGGCCCGCGGGCTGGATCCATCCAATGGGGTGCTTAGATCTGGCCCACTGGGCTGCCATGGAAACAGCGAAGGAATGACCTGTGGTGCCTCTGCCAGCAAAAACAGAGCTCGGGTGGGCCGCATACCCTAACCCTCCCAAGGTCCATTTTTGCTGGCAGGAGGTTGCAGGAGGCCGTCACGGCTGAAAACGGATGTCGAACTGGCCACCCCCTCTCCCCCAAGGTCAAACACAATCCTTGCTCTGTAGAGTGACGGGGGGCAGTAACTGAGGCAAGACAGATGTAAGACGAACAAAAGCTCTAATGCTAACAGTTAACAGAACAGCTTCAGAACTAGAACAGCAACTCAGGCATTTGACAGCTATTTATACAGTAGCTGTCAAACCGCTCAGCCAATGGTGATGCCAGGATACTCTTGCCTTCTCTGGGTGCGTGTTAGCCAATGATGGCACTGCGTCGTAAGTCCAAGGACCTCGTAGTAAGTCCAAGGACCTCATTGTAAGCCTGAGGATTTAGCAATCCTGATATGGCCCTCACTGAAATCAAGTTTGACACCCCTGTGTTACAGTCTCCTCCCAGAGTTAAATGTGGCTTACTAGGGATCTCGCCTCATTTTATCAGCAGTGGCATTGAAAGTGAAAATAGCTGTCCTAACCTCCACCTGGGGAATTTCAAAAATTGAGAGTATTCTTGAATCTAGAGCTTTTCAGTCCTAGTCCATTAGCTTAACATGTAGGTACTTCTTCGGGTGGTTTCCGGGTAGCTGGTTCATCTCCAGCAAACCTTTTTAATCTTTGTCAAAGAGATGGGGGGGGGGGAATAGAAGGCAAAATCTATTAAAACATAGTGGGGAAATGAAACAACAGGTATCCCAGCATCAGTGAACACTTCGAGCTCCATTAACTTGTATGCAGTTTTGCACAACGCCCCGCGAAAACCACTGAGTCCCATAAAAGAGCAGTTTGCATATTTTGCGCTTCAGAAAAAAAAGAGGAAGAAGGATGATTCAAACAATCAGGGACAGGATGTCTTGAAGGAGGAAACAATAGGGGGTTATGTTTCTTCCTTGTGTCACTGATACATTGTTTAAAAAGTGTTTGATTGAATGCAAGAATTCCATAATCTCTCTCTTATTGCTCATAAGCTTTGGTGCCATAAACTTTCCTAAATGCTAAGTTTCTGAAAATGCTGTGCAGGCAGATGGCAAATATGTGTCTAAATTCTATCCCAAAGCTGCAAACATGGCCATCTGTTTCTGTACTATCTCTCCACTGCTTGTCCATTGACAATGTTTAGACGGTATTTGTAAATATGATCCAACATTACATGTTCAAGCCCATGACTGCTCTGTCACGAAAACACGAGCAGATTGAAGCTCCTTTCAACTCTTCCCAGGACTTGATGACTTCATTGGCCTTTGAACTCATGAGACTAGCTGGCGATTCGGATGCCATGAACGTTGTGTAGCAAATGTGTTGCTGCATAATGGGAAAACCCAGACACGAAGCTCGCTGCTAGACTAAAATGATTTGGAGCACCCAGTCTGAGAAGGAACTGGTGTCATACCATTTATTTATTTATTTATTTATTTATTTATTTTCTTTCTATCTATCTATCTATCTATCTATCTATCTATCTATCTATCTATCTATCTGCCGCCCTTCTCCAGAGACTCAGGGGGGCTTACAATATGTTAACCAATAGCCTTCATACTTTTGTATATACCTGCTTAGTAGGGCTTTTGGCCCCCCCTAAGCAGTGTTCTTTTTTATACAAAGTCACAATCTGGGTCCTCATTTTACCTACCTCAGAAGGATGGAAGGCTGAGTCAACCTTGAGCCTGGTGAGATTTGAACTCGCAGTAATTGTAGGCAGCTGGCAGTTAAGTGCTAATTAACAGCACTTTAGTCCGCTGCGCCACCAAGGCTCTTTTTACAGCAGTTGCAGAGGAAACAAAAATTCCGGTGGGACTGCGACATCGCCGGATGCTTCTTTTTGAAGCACCTACCCAGGGCTTCGTAGAACCGCAAGAACAGCGACTATCAGCTGTCTTGCGGTTTGGAAACTTTCCCCCTGGTATGAGGGGGGAAAGTGAGTAGACGGGTGGGGTAGAGCTCCCTGAGGGTGCCAGATTTTACCCATAATCTGGCGCTCGAAGATGAGAGCTCCCCGTTAAGCCTGTCAGTACTCCGGACCCTGGATGTCTCTGCTTTGCAGAGCTATATGTCGTTACCATCCCAGCAACCAATTTTAAACAAATACTTCTTGAATCAAGCTGGCGGAGCACAAGTTGCACGAATGAAACAGCAAGTATTTTTTTTTCTTTTTTTTTAACTCCAAAGATTTACTTTCTTTAAAAGATTTTCCCTAAGTGGAAAGTGAAAGCAAGATGGCGTTTGAGTTTCAACGGGGCATGAAGAAGTGAAAGTTAAAAGTAATTACTGACAAGCCCCTGTTTGAAACGTAAAACTCCTTTTTGAAAAGTGGATGAAATAAGAAAGGATGTAATAATAATAATTGAAGCAGCAATACAAATTACAAATTGTAAAGGGTCTTTTTTTTTCTTCTTGAAACTCTTTTTTTTTTCCTTTTTTTTCTGTCCTTCTGGAAGGGAAGGAAGAAGGGGGGCAAGATGGCTGGTCTTTTTGAAAGCAAAGAAAGCAAAGGAGGGTTAATTAACCCTCAATGGTCTGATTTTGAGGAAGCTTTGAGTTCAATTACCTCTGCTTTATTGAAAAGAATTGATACTATATTTCAAGCTTCTCAAGCTGGAAACAATGAAATACATGGAAATACTGAGTTGCAATCTAGCAGTGGGGGATTGAATGAAGAGTTGGGAGATGCAAAAAAACAACAACAGATCATAGCAGTTTTTACTGAGGAGAGAAAGATGAATGCTGTGCAGAATAAGGAGCAAGAAATTTTGGAAGCTGATGAAATTTTGGTTACATGAATTTTTTTTTATAAAACTCAATCTGCATTTGAAGAGCTGTTTCCAGAAGAAGCTACATTTCTGCAAAAATTTTATAATATGCAATCCCAAAAACCGCAAAATTTTACTGGAGTTAAAAAAGGCAGAGGGATTAAAGTTAAGAAGAAAGTTCGTAAAAAGGAAAAGAAGAAAGACTGGAGAAATGGAAAATAACCCTGCTTGATGAGATGATGGTCCTTAAAAAGTATTGTTTAACTGTTTAAAGATTTTGAATTTTTGGAAGAAAAAAAAAACAGACAGCAGTTTAATGCCAGTTAACTAAGTGATGAGCGACGATGAGGAGGCAATCTACAGCTGTATTGGAATATTTTGAGAAGAATAAACAGATCACAGCAATGCTGGTGTGTTGGGCTGTGAAATATGCCCTGACTTGAATGATTTGGAATATTTTATTAAGGACTGTAATAAATCTGGATTTAACTGTAATCGCAGAAGTTTTATTGAATATAGTAAATTGGAGTTTCCTGTTTGATGGTAATAAACATAAGGCAAAAGGACTATGGACCTAGAGCAATTGCAGGTGATCTGGTGGTTTCCCTAATACGTCTGATGAATTTACTAATCTAATTTTTGACTGGATTTGATGGATACTATTTCAAATATAATTATAAACTCACTCGGGGTTTTTTTTTTAATAAAGAAGCAATTTTTTATTTAGGTGGGTAGACGCAAATGAAGATATTCTATATGCTGTTGGAAGATGTGAAGACAAGAAGATTAGCAACTGGTTTAATCTAGTATAAAGAATTTAAATGTTTGATATAGTTATTAAACGACGTTTTATCTGTATTGATAAATGAATAAGAGGTTTGATTGTTATATTATTTTAATTAAAAAATTTATTATTATTTTTTTTATTAAGTGTTTTAACTATAATTGGACCTTGATGGTTTAAAAGTGGAGGACGGAAGACTTTATATAGTATTTTATTTTAAATTTGGGTTTTTTTGAATGAGGGTTTCTTTTTTTGTTGTTGTTGTTGTTGGGTTTTTTTTTCTTTGTTTTAAATGAAAGAAGTTATAAAATATCTTGTTAAATTGTTTAGACTTAATAATTTGTTAAGTATTAATTAGGTATATTGAGTAATGATAGGTTTGATTAGGTAATACTTAATTGTTTTATTAACTGCTGTAATTATAAATGGAGATTAATTCTGTTGAGTTAGATGGAATAAGAAGAAAGAAGACTTGCTTTCCTTTTATTTACTTGTTTAATGATTATGATTATGATAAGTGTAAAATGGAGTTTAATTTAGAGAATTTGAGCTGTATTTTATCTTGTATTTGCTCTGGGAAGTCGGGGGGGATGGTTGGGGAGGCGGGAGAAAATGTATGTAAAACTTTTAAAACTTTTTCAATAAAAAAAATTGAGTTCAAACACAGCAATTGCAAGCACGACGAGCATATCAGAAGATATGAAGATTTTTCAAAAAAAATTAAAAGGGAAGAAAGTGTGTGTGTGTGTGTGTGTAGGAGGGGGCCTGGAAGTATTTTAGAGCAAGGCTTTTTCTTAAATAGCTTTTTAAGAAACGATATAAGAAGTGAGCTTACCTTTCAATGCTTTGCTGCCCAACCAATTAGAGTAAAATATTAAGATCGCTATAAAATCATTTTAAAATGCCCTCCGGTAATAAAAGAGAAAAGTAATATTTAAGACATTCAGAAAAAAAAATACAAGAAAAATAAATAAATAAATAAATAAATAAATAAATAAATAAATAAATTAAAAATAAAACATATAAAGGAAAAATAAAACCACACACCTGCTACAAGGATGTACCCGCACATACACACACACCCTGTTTTGCGTCTAGCAGGCCTCCCTGCACATACCTGGGAACCAAAATGGGGCGTGTGGGGACATCTGGAAGGGGCCAGATGGGGAGGGGAGGGGAGGGGCCAGCCAACAATTTAACTATTGTTTTGCCCGAACCGGCCTGAACCAATTGAATCCCACTATTGGCCCTGTACCTAGCTATTTCAACTTGAAACACCTTTATTTAATTTTAACACTGTTTCAATGTTCATGGAACATTGTTCATCAGGATTTTCAACTTGAGAAGTTCTTCTTTGATGCATACCAATAACTAAAGTGTGCATGTGTGTTTTCTCTTTGATTGTTGAAAAAGGAGATGATTCCTGCTTTGTCAACTTATGGACCCATAATTTATCACATGGAGCAATAACTTAAACAAAGAGAAATGAATTTTTCCACCTAACAGTTACGTAGCAAAGCAGTCAAAAGTTGAGGAAGTAACCCTTGTCAAAGAACCTGAACATCACAATGTCAAAGTGATGTAACAGAAAAACTGACTCTGTGTGGTCAAGATTTAATGCTGTCTTTAAAATCTGAGATGTTATCTACATGCACAGAGCCTGTAGTACAGTGGTTTAAAGCACCCTGTTATTAACATCTATTAACATCTGCTGCTTGCAATTACTGCAAGTTCGAATCCCACCAGGCTCAAGGTTGACTCAGCCTTCCATCCTTTCTAAGGTAGGTAAAATGAGGACCCAGATTGTGGGGGCAATAAGCTGACTTTGTATAAATATACAAAAGTATGAAGGCTATTGCTTAACGCACTGTAAGCCACCCTGAGTCTCCGGAGAAGGGCGGCATATAAATCAAATAAAAATAAAAAAATAAAATAAAAATAAAAATAAATGTCTGATCGTATTTTTTCCTTTCCTTTCCTCTCCTGTCTTCTTTCCCCTTCTATTACATTTTTGTTTCTTCCCTCCCACCCTCCCTCTGCCCCTTCCTCTCTCATATTAGCATTGACTTAAATGATCCTAAAAGACTTTGGCCTAAATATTTTTGGAACTGCTTCATATTCATTACATACTAATATTTTTTAATGTCCAGTGCTAGCAACAGCTTATGTGGAGGGCATTTTCTTAATCAAAAGCCTTCTCAGCTGTGTGCATTCTATAACAGGGGCTGGTAGTGATCTGTGGCCTGTTGGGAATTAGGCCGCACAAGCGGCAGGCGAGTGTATTTGTAGAAGTTCCATTTGTACAAGTGGTGAGTGCATGTGCAAAACCCTTCGCCCCTCCCCAACCGCTGCTGCCAGTCAATGAAGCCAGAAAGGTTGGTGTTGTGGCCCGCCAGCGCCCTGCGCGGATCGTGGCTGATCCCGACGACGAGGAGGCTGGTGTGGGGTCGTGCCAGCAGCCGGTGCAGCCGGCAGTCGTGTCAGACAACGAGGAGGCTGAAGAGGATGTGGTGCCAGAGGCAGAGACTCAGCCAGGGCCTTTAGATCCTCCAGAGGCTCCTTCAAGTGGAGAGAGCGAAGTGGAGGAGCCTTTCCTCAATGCTTGAGCATGCAGGGCTGCCAAAAGGCAGGAGTGGCTACTCAGGAGGAGGAGGTCTCCTCGAGAGTAAGGTTTGAGGATAATTGGCCACTCCCTTAGCCTATTTAAGTCCCATGCAGTTAGTAATTTCTTGCTGGAAACAACTTGTAATTATTACAGAGCATTTTTGAAGAATGAGTGTCTTATCGTATCTTGTTTTCTGGGCTGGTTGCCAACCTTTGCTGGACTTTGTTTATTCTTGGTACATTATAACTTTGATAAGGATCGTTGGTGTGTGTCACAATCCTTGGGAATTCGGAGCTGGGGCAGAAAAGTTGTGCTATAACATGTGTCAAGCATTATCTGTAGTACTTTTATGATATTAGTTTTTAAACATGCTCCTTATTTCAGGCCTGTAATGGTATTCTAAGTCAGGAACTAGGAATGGTGGTTTGAAAAAGTTTTGTAAGTCAGGAACATCTATTTATTCCTTCCTTATCAGTCAGTCAGTCAGACACACTCCTCCTATACCAAAAATAGTTATATCCGATGGAAAAAAATATTTATAACTCAGGGTTGAACTGTATGGTCCTTTGTGCTCTTTGAGCTTGGTTGTTTTCTTGTAGACATTTCATTACCCAACTAGGGTAACATCCTCAGTGATGTTAGTTTGGGTAATGAAATGTCTGCAAGAAAACAACCGAGCACAGAGAGCATCAAGGATGCCCTAGACCAGTGATGGCTAACCTTTTTGCTGTCGCGTGCCAAAAGCAGAGGGAGCATGGGGGGATCGCGGGTGCGGGTGCCCACATCCATAATTCAATGCGCCCCGCCCTCCCGTGCATGCACACGTGACCCCCCGCACTTCCCCCTGCTTTTGGCATGTGATGGCACGGTCGGCCCAGTAGGCCCGTTTTCCCCTCCCCAGTCTGCAGAGGCTTTCTAGGAGCCTGGGGAGGGCAAAAACAGCCTTCCCCATCCACCCGGAGGCCTTCCGGAGGCTGGAAACTGCCAGTTTCCTGACTTCCATTGGGACTGGTAGGCCTGAAAATCAGTTGGCTGGTGCACGCATGCATGTTGGAGCTGAGTTAGGGCAACACTCGCGTGCCAACCAATATGGCTCCACGTGCCACCTGTGGCACCCGTGCCATAGGTTCGCCATCACAGCCATAGACAGTTATAGAGAATCAGAGGCATCAAGGAGGCATTCGCTTCTGATCAACGAGAAGCTAAAGTACGTATATCTAATATATCTAATTCTACAACCTAACTCCTTATCCTTGCAATAAATCTTCCTAACGAAACTGTGAGAATCTAGTTTTCTTGGCTGTAAGAGATAATGAAGGTCTTGATGGAATCCTTAGATCTACCTTACACATTTGCTTGAGATTGGTGGAGAGAATGTTAATGTTTTCAATGTTCTTTTCATTCATGTAAATCATATGATGGCAAAATAAAGCTCAGTATACTGTAAGAAAGCAAACAATAACAAAACATTCTTACCGAATCACTACACACTACTACATACAGGGTCTGATTTGAGGATTTGGGGGGGGGGGGTGATTTGGGTATCAAATGGCTCAGTAATTTCCATCCATCCTTTTCTCAGGCAGATGTCAGTGGCACAGCCTGCTTGGCCATCCTAGGTCACTATTGAAGAACTGTTAACTGGGGAAAAAACGTTTGTGTGAGAAATGTTGGGAAAGGCGATGAGGTCCCATCTTCCTTGGTCAGCTGCAACCCTTCCTGCAATCTGCTTCTTTTAACTGGGAATCTTGGCAAGAAGCTAAGAATCGGGAAGGAGGCTTTTGGGAGAATGGAAGTACTAAACTACTCCTAATCATCACTCCTCTTCCACATATCACTTTCTCCACCTGTTTCTTTGCAGCTGTTCAGCAAACAACTGGCTGCTATCAAATCTATAGCTCCAAACTCAGTGCACTCTTCCTTTCTGGGTCTGGATCTCTCAGTTGTGCTTTCACGTTAGTTGGGACTTATGGCCAAGACACCCCTAGTCACAAAGCCTAGTTTTAAGGATTACTTGCATCTGACTTTGGCTGGTATAACCAGAGTAGCCATACCTACAGATACCAGCAAGCAGAAACCTATTGGGGAGAGAGAGAGAGAGAGAAAGAGAGAGAGAGATGAGAAAGAGAAGCCAACTCTGTGCAGCTTTTCATCTTTAAACCCTCAGATCAGTTGTTTTTCTTGGTCCCAACTATTTTATCACAACAAAAGGTAAGGAGGACAAAGAGACCTTCTGTTCAAGAGAATCTGTTCGCTGAAGTATTGGTCCTCGGTGACCCTAACAGATTTGAGCCAAAGTCAGTTAGCAGATGGCATAGGGGTAAGAGTGCGGGGAAGCATGGATAGAACTCAATAAAAAGTGTTTGCCTTTCTCCTATTTTCAATTTTTGAAAATTATGAAAGAATTAGACATTGAAACAGCTTTAAGAATATAAACTAGATATTGATCTGCATTTTTAACTGTGGATGATCATGCTGTTTTAGGGCTACCCTCTTTTCTGGCTTTTTAAATGTGTTAGTTCTGGTTTTTCCAAGATTTGTTTAGTGTTATGTCTGGTTTCAAGGTCCTACCTCTCAGGAAAGATCTACCATTTGGAAGACCAAGATAGCAGATAGTGGAGAATAAGGAGAAGGAAGATGTTTGATAATTGCAGAACATTGTGTTTCACATGACTTATCCTATGTCCCTATGAGGAAAGATGTACCATTGCCACTGTTAGAATAAATCAAATTGCCAGTCCAATCAGGGTATTGGGATTAAATAATTCCTGGAAGCTTAGTATTCAGATAAATCACCCATCAATAGACACATTGAGGTAAACCATATTTACACGCCATTCAAAATAGACAATTAAAAAAAAAAGAGAAGACCAAAACACATCCTCTCCAGCAGCCAACATTCAGATAAGCAGGAATTAACACCAGACAAACAAACAGAAAACAATATCTAAATCAAGGAACCACCAAGAAGAAAACTGCCATCAAAACTGGCAGGGCAAGTTAGTGTATAAACAGGAAGCAAACCCCACATCCACTAGCCCCTGATGATATTACCTAGTCAGGTAATGAAATGTATGCAAGCAAATAACTAAGCTTGGGAAGCAGTTTTCCACAGCATAGGTTTTTCAATTATCACTATCACTGCCTACGTGTTAATATTGTTTTGCTTTACCAAGCCCACAAATACTTTCTTGGCTAAAGTGCTTGCACTAATTATAGGGAAATTCAGCATCTCTGGCAAGATGTCCAGCATGGAATACAACATACCATGTTTCAGCAATGAACAGTTTTAGAAATGAGTATGATGCCATGTCTTTTCTTAGTTTGTCATGATCATGTTGAATATACTTCCTTCTCATGAGAAAAATTCAGGGACATTCAATGTTTTGGTACAACAGGTACTGTATTTGTGAATCTGAATCTACCCACCAACTCTCAAGGGGTCCATGGATCCACAATAAACCATTTTATCTAACATCTGACTTTGATATTCCATATCAGAAATGTCAAATCCATCAGATTACGCACAGCAAAGGGGTACTTATTCTTTCTTTTTAAACCCAGGGAAGATATTTTCCGTCAACGAATTCCATTGCCTGGCTGTGTTATTAATGACCAGTTTCTGGTTAACCTTCAAAAACTGTCCTGTGTATCATTCATTGCAGTAAGGAAGGCTGAGTGCCATCAGAGCACTGAAACTCACCAGAAAGCTACAGAAATGAATAGCTGCCATTTAGAACTAAGGAAGAAAAGAAAGCATTATATCAGGGCAGCCTGCCTTGTACCTTGCTGGTGGGGGTTTATTCAGAAGTTCCATGGATACCAAGCAATGAAGAAACTGTAGCATCCACATAGATGTACCTGCAATAAACTTTTCATAACCCTTTTTCATTCACTGAAGCTGCCGTTGGTGGCATACTTCATTAGGTATCATTTAACGATGATATAGTGTGAACATCAAGAAACAGAGAAAATTAGTCGCCATATTTTTGTCTTTTACACACGATGATGGAAGAGAAAAGTCATATTTGTTTAATTCAAATGCAGCTTTTGCTTGGATGAGTTTTCTCATCTGCACATTCTTTCTGCAGAACTCTAGTTATAAGTGTCCTGGGCCTATTCAAACCAATGAACCAGAATTAAAAGGTCCATTATCTGTTTGCTTAATCCCCAGTTCCAGCCATTTCCCACAAATTAAGCTGTGCTTAATGCATGATTTACTTTTACAGATATATGTCAATAAGAAGACAACTAGCTTGGTTTTGGTACCGAGAGGGCAGGCTATGGATTAAAGCCAGAGGGCTCTCAGAACCGGCAGAAATGTACTTTGTTTTGGTAAGCCCTGTGATATGGATTTAACTATTCTGACAAATCTAACTATTTTCAATGAGTTTATAAACCAAACATTGCAAAGACTCACATCTTCCTCTCCCTCTCCACAATGTAACCCAAGTATGAACCTGGAAAGTAAATAAAAACTTTATAATAACGAATTGAAAAATTATAAGAATTTAACTTTTACAACATATTAGTGCATTAAAATGGGATTTTATGATGCAAAATGTTCAAATAGGAATATCATATGCCCTGATGGGAAAAAAAAAACAAATTGCAAAAAGTGACTTGGGGAAAATTGCCTCACCAGTATATTAGCCGGTGAAAATTAGTTGCTCCATCCATCAGTTTTTCTGCAATTTCCTTTTTCCCTTCACTAAGTATATAGAATTTTATTTTCCTTTATTAACTACCAACCTCCAATAAGACAGCCCGTTTTGTTTAGTGGTTAAATACATCAAGCTGGAAAGAGTAGATCATAAATTCTATCCTATCTAAGGCACAAGCCAACTGGATAACCTTAGGCCAGACACTCTATCTCAGCCTTAGGAATGAGGCAATGGCAAACTGTTTTCAAAATCTTGCCAAGAAAATTAAAGGGTCCAGGTCGTTACCAGTATTCTACTGATTAATAGGAAATCTTTTATAGGAGATGACCAGCTTGAGCTTGAGGGAGGGATCAAATGTGTCTTCAGTCCTGAGTCCCTTCACACGTACACGAGACCTAAGCTGAGCCCACCTTGAATTCCTTTAACTGTTATCTACCGCCAATTTGCTTTGATTGTTAGTAGCTCAGGTTCTTGTAGAAAGCCTAAGCTTGCAATAAATCTTTTGACTAATTTGAACCATCTGGATCTTCTTACTTCCCTGGCGTTTGACACCTTTAATAAAAAGAATTGTATTTGGCTGTTCGAGATAGCTTTAAAAAATCAAGTAAGTAGCAGGGGTAAGTGATTATTAAAGATATTATAAATCAGTGCAATGCAATTATTAGCCCAGTCTTTGTAAAAAGATCTGACCAATCAGTTTACCGATAGACATTTTAGCTAAATACAGCCGAACCCAATTTATTACATGGAGGAATGGTGCTCCATTTTACGACTTTTCTTGCCACCGTTGTTAAGTGAATTACTGCAGTTGTTAAGTTAGTAGCCTGGTTGTTAAAAATGAAAAATATATTTTGTAAAACTAGCTAATAACACCACTTTTTATTTGGAGTAGTACCATAAAATTATATATCAATGGAAAGATAATTTAATCAAGAATGTAATGCAATAACTTTTATGAAGGATTTGCTATTAGAATAGCAGTTACAGTATAAAGAAGAAAAGCGAAACATGTAGAAAAAATGAGATGTATAAAAATTATCACCACAGAAAAAACAAAATATACAAAAATTATCACCATGCCAGTTAATACTTAGTTGGGTAATGTTTAGTTGGGTAACCTTTAATGAATTATGGCCTTTCAATGGAGTGAATGAAGTCTTTTAGTTCTGCAGGTGTTATAATGTGAAACCAAGATTGAATGATTGCTTCTATTAACTGGGTTTTATTGTTGGGGCGCTTCTGACTAACCAGTGTCTTTAGTCGGCTCCATAGATTTTCAATTTGGTTAAGGTCTGGGCTACTTCCAGGCCATTCTAGCTGTGGAATATGATTATCTTGAAACTCAAAAAAAAAAGTGGTGTTATTAGCCATCAAACCTCAAAAATACACTTTTCCTAAAAGGTTTCCACAATTTTGGCCACTACTGTATTTCAGAGCCATTGTAACTTGTGAAAGTCACTAAATGAATTGTTGTAAATCAAGAACTACCTCGTATTCCTTTCTTCTTCTATATTCCACATGACTTCTCCTCCAGTGGGTTGGGCTGAGAGACAGTGACTAACCCAAAGTCACCCAGCTGGTTTTCATGCCTAAAACAGGATTAGAACTCAGTCTCCTGGTTTCTGCATCTACACCTACACCACTACACCAAAGTGGCTCTCGGTGTAGTTGTCACTGCACAGAAAGGAAGAATTGAAACTAACCAACAGATACTTCTTTGCTTGTTTGTACAGGTGAACATTCTCTTACACACAGAATTCCCATGCTGGCTGGGGAATTCTGGGAGTTGAAGTTCACACATTTTTAAAGTTCCCATGATTGAGAAGCAGTGCACTAAATGAAAAATGCAGCTTAGCTGTTTGATATCCACAAGGAGGCCTGTTTCTGCATGTTATATTCTCTGCATCAAAAGAATTAGATTCCCCCTGTGTATGTCTTTTAGTTTATTTATATTGTGATCCCACAAATGCTTTCTTAGAACTAAGCCCCACTGATCTTAATGGAGCTTACTCCCAGCTGAGCCGTATAGTGTTGCAGTCATCATAGATGGAAAAGCTGTTTGTTTGTTTAAAGCATTTATAAAATCCTAGCTGCTTTTCTGAATGACTTTGAAAGGTTCGCAAACAAATTGCGCTGATTTTGAATAATTACCTCTTTGGAACAATAGGCAATTTTACTACCTCATTTGCAGACTAGTGAGCAGCTTCTGTCCACTATGGGAAAACAATCAGAAACTTGGCTGCTATATCAAACAGGCAATAAAATAGCTTATTTAGCAAATTAAATTAGAAATTTTAATTTACTTGCTTTGCAGAGTCAGCAACAGTGGGATTGCTTGAAGACATACTAAAAATATTTTGATGGAGATGTTATAAATCTTTGAAAAAATATCTTACAGAAAATGTAAGTCCATTTCTGTTCAATCATATCTTCAGAATATTCATTCCTCTTAAAGTGATATGCATGATTCATTTTATTCTCTTATGTATTTATAGAAGTATTGTGAAATCTTCCTTCCTTCCTTCCTTCCTTCCTTCCTTCCTTCCTTCCTTCCTTCCTTCCTTCCTTCCTTCCT
>WNWU01000034.1:10232486-10288638 GCA_012654045.1 Ptyas mucosa
TTTCTTTCTTTCTTTCTTTCTTTCTTTCTTTCTTTCTTTCTTTCTTTTTCTTTCTCTCTCTCTTTCTTTCTTACTTTTCTTTCTTTTTCCTTTCTTTCTCTATCTCTCCTTCCTTCCTTCCTCCCTCCCTCCCTCCCTCCCTCTTGTCCTTCCTTCCTGCCTCCCTCCGTGCCTCTCAGTAAAAATCTTAGTAAAATGGTTTATTAGGCCTAAAATATCTTTGGGTCTAAAAACTATTTAGTTTTCTTTTAATTTTCTAATTATCTATATGCAAATATAAAACTGTTTAATGACTATCTGAAATTATTAACATTTGAAAATTTCTCTCCCTTTTTTTTCTTTTTAAGAGATAAATTTCATATGCTAATCTAATCTGCCCAAACAATTATTTTAAGAGGATGGGGAAGGCTAGATAAGATTCATGCCAAATATACACAATAGTCTTTTTTAATACATACATACATACATACATACATACACACACACACACACACATACATACATACAGTATATACATACATACATACATACATACATACATATATATATATATATTGATACAAATAAGTAACTTCCAACCAAGTAACCCTAACCCTAACTCTAACTTCCATAATATGTATTGTAGCAACATAACTGAGTGATATTTAAATCAGAGTGAAATTAATGTTAGAAACCATGAAATGCAAACAGCATCTTTTTATGAAAGATAGCACTGATGTATGGACAGTTCTGCTAAAAGGATTGTTTCACATTTATGACACATTTAGGATTTATACCTTTTTGACAAATAAAAGATTAATATTCTAAAATGTTTGAGACTATCAATTTACCATTACAGGGGGCAAAAATTACATTTCTATAACTTAAACATCTTTGGGCTATATTATTTTCCTTTTTAGAAGTGTCTTGGTGAAGTCAGAGAAAAAACATTCAGAAATGTGTATCTACCTGTAGAAATTTCCGGGTTCATTTCCTATACAACTCCAGTTGAAAGAATCAAAGAGCAATGAGTGCAAAAGAACATTGTTAGAAAAACTGGAGAACTTTCGTAAACAGAAAAATCAATGTTAGTTGCATGAATAAGTGAAAAAAAAATCAGGCATAGTAAAATGCTATGATTTCTTTATACTTGATAACTCACTCCTAAATTCCCTCTCCAATCTGCTTTCTCTTCTTGGGGGAAAAAATGGAAGATTTCACTTAGCGCTTCAAGATAGCGCCATTAATTGTGAGATCTGAATTCAGGGGATTGCAAATTATTTAAATCTATAACTGGAGAACAAAATTAAGAGCTCCTTGTAATTCAAATTCTGGCTTGTTCTCAAGTTACAACTTCAACCAAGGTTGGGGTAGCATTATTGAATCTGGTAGTTAGAAAGGGAGTTAACTAGCCCTTTTCTGCACCAACTGTGATTTCCCACTCAATACCCCCTATGTGGTAATCAAATTTAGAGAGGATGATCAGAATTGCTTGATTGCAAGTTTTTTCTAGCTGCTACATCAGGAGAGCTGTTTAGAAGACTCACAGCATGGAATATTTTGTTTGCATCTTTGAAATTAGCATTTAACAGAAGGGTTGTCAAAAAAAAATTCTCATTTTTGTGGAGATTATGTAAAAATACAAACAAACATGTTTTAATAACCAAAGACACAGCTTCTTCCTTGGAGGGAAGGTGAGAGTGGAGGACATCTCACATTCCTGATGACCTCTACATTGTCTTTGGTGCTCTCTGAGGTCAAGAAATGCATGGTTAGAAAAAGGGAATTGTAGGAGATTGCTAAGCAAGTGGGATGGGGAAAGCTAAGGATTTCATGGGATCTAAGTCTTCCCAGCCATTGCAGGATATCTCCAATACAGATTTTTCAAAAATGAGCCTTGGGAAATGATCTTAAGATCTGTATAATTTTCTCTTTGGGGTAAGAGAAAAATATTTAATCTCAGAGGGGAAAAATATAACACCAGAAATCAACTCCAATATGGCCTCCCCCATCAGTCCTGTCTCCTCTGCCTGTCTGATAAATTTTAATGGCCACGGGTGTCAAACTCGTGGCGTCATGTTACCATCATGTGACATATCGTGATGTCTTCCCCTTCAGATGGGCGTGTTTTACACTCCACCTCTATTTTACTTCTGTTAGATATATAAAAGTTATACATGAAAGGGTTAAATTTCATCTCATTTGGGACTTGCCATGCTATTTACTCATAGTATACTTTCCAGTGGACTTTGAAAACGTTAGTGCTTTTTGAGCTAGATATATTTTTGCCTATTGTTCGTGTCTCTTTCTTTCTTCTGCCTCCCTTTTGTCCTGTTTTTGCAGATTAAACGTTTTTGGTGCTTGTTCGTTTTAATAAATAAATATCAACCTGTATTTAACTGTCTGGACTGAATGACATGTGTGCTTTCTCTGATCTGAATTTAAGAACTGACTGGGAATGCGCTGGGTGGAAATTAAATTGGAAATGACCCATAGTAAATTTCCAACAATCTGAATAATTTCCTACAATCAAATAAGAATATGAAATAGTTTGATCTCTATTCATTTAAAACACAGGATACTGAGGACTGCCTAAATATGAAAGATGATATATAGGTTCCATATGTCTATGAATATTTCTAAAACATAGCTACATATCTTCAGCTATGAAATGTGACAATGCAAGTAGGGTTCCTTTATATACATCATAAGTTGTTTTCATGGGACACTTTTTTATTTTTTAAAGATATGGCAGGATGGGCATGCTTCAGGTCCCTTCTGTGAAACAATGTCCTCTAATGGGACTCAGGAGATGTGGTGTTTCTGTAGTGACACCTGCCTTTTGCCCTGAAACCTGGATGGTCCCAATCTTCTAGGTTTTCCATGAGTTGCTGAAGATCTGGGATTTCCCTTAGTTCTTGGGCCAGGAAATCAAGATAGTGGAGCCCAAAATGTGTGTTGGCTTGGTGTGGTTAGACAGAGTGTGACCATTTTTAATTATGACTTTGACCATTAGAGAATCTGAAGGATCAAGTTAGGGACAGATTGTCATGGAGAGAGTCTATCTATGTAGTTGCTAAGATGTCTGGCTTAGCCTCTGAATTGACAAAGAGCAATTCAGCCAGAGTTTAGCTCCTTATTTGGAGCTTATTTGGAGTCAGGATCTTGCCAAACTAAACCCTTACTCTTACTCTTACCCTTATTCTTCTCATCTTAACAGATATACCTTGGGAGATTCTAGGGAGTGGCTTTATTCTCTTGCTCTGTATCCTATCCAATTCCAGGGTGTGTAACCTCTTATGTCCCAACCAGCCCAACCTTTCTGGAATGTTCTCCCTCCTTTCTGGAAAACTGCTGCTTCACTATAGTCCGTCATACCAGCTCCCCTCTGTGGAAACCATCTCACACATCAGAATTTGACAACAACTTTTGATGGCACATAATTGCTCAAAAGATGTGACTTTGACATTGTGTTATTTTTTGACATTGAGTTATTTTATGTACCTCTGTTAAATACCCAGCATTTTGTGGTTAAGATGGGCATCTATATAGTCTTTAAATTGATTCTTGTTTTGGTTTAATTGTATAATTTAGCATATTAATTGTATAATTTAGCATATTCAAAGATAGTCATGCAATGAATCTCTATATCCCTAGAAACTTCCTTTCAAGGTGAGAAATATCCCCATTCTTAATGGAGGCCCAGAAAGTTGTAAAGACTTGGTTTTCCCAGATGGCCTATGGAGATGGATTTGGGAACCTTTGATGCAAGACAGTTTTACAGTTTATATCATATCTTTATTTTGCTTTATTATAATAATCATTATGGTACTTTATTTTATATACTATAAACATCCAAATTAATTGAGATGGTGTGAACTTCAAGGAAGAATGGATAGAATTAAAATAAACTTGCTAAATTTATTTTAATATGATAAAATGGAATATAACAAACATAGGAAGGACAATGAAGTGCAATGCTAAAGCTGAATATAGCAATATAGCAAGGACTGTGATCAGGTTTAATACTAGTTTTTGCAATGGAAAGAAAGAATCAAGGAGTGAATGACAGCATGGTGGCCATAGGTTCTTCTGTAAGCAGTATTATCCTGTTGCTCCATCAGTTTCACTCCTTTGGGTTCTAAGTGTGGCAACTTGTACCATGATGGTGTTATACTGTTTAATCAGACCGTTATGGATCTGTTTTGCAGATGCTACTGAATGGCCATCAAGAATAGCAATAGCACTTAGACTTATATATCAGTCCATAGTGCAGGAGTGTCAAATTCGATTTCATTGAGGGCCACATCAAGGTTGTGTTTAACCTTGTGGGGCCAGGGGTGTGTGGCCAGGATGGGTGTGGCCAGCTCAATGTCATTCATCAAGGCTCCATTTTTGGTTGCGATGGCCTTCTGCAGCCCTCTACCAATGAAAATGGAGCGTGAACTGCATGCAGCCTCCCCAAGCTCCATTTTCATTGTCAGAGGGCTGCAGAAGGCCGTCACGGCCAAAAACGGAGCCTGGGTGGGCCATGTGTGGCCCTCCCAAGCTCCATTTTTACTGGCAGAGACACCGTGGGCTGATCCTTTGCTATTTCCAGGGCAGGCCCGCGGGCCAGATCTAAGTACCCCACAGGCCGGATCCAGTCCCAGGCCTTGAGTTTGACACCCCTGCCATAGTGCTTTACAGCAGGGGTCCTCAATCCCTAAGCCATGGCCCACTACCAGGTCGTAGCCTATTCAGAACCGGGCCGTGTGAGTGGCAGGCTGGCATGCATGTGCGCATGCAACTCCACTTGCATGTACAATAGTGTGGCACATACATACATGCACACTAGCCCACCATTCATATGAGTGGAGCTGCATGCATGTACAGGCCAGCCTGCCATTCGCATACCCGATTCCCCTCTCTTTCCCAGCTGAGCACCCAAGCTGCAACGGTTGGGGACCGCTGTTTTACATCACTCTCTGAGCGGTTTACAAATGTCAACATATTATCCCCAACAATCTGGGTCTGTACTGTATACGTTAAGTGATTGTACAGTACAGTGTTTCTCAACTTTGACAATTTTAAGATGTATGGACTTCAAATTCATAGAATTGAAGTCCACCCATCTTAAAGCTGCAAGGCTCAGAAATACTGATATTCAGATTTATGACAAGTCAGTGAAAAATGAAGCTGGACTCACCAACCAATCTCATTTTCACCTTGATTTTAGAGTAAAGTAATCCTTTGAGCTGGGCATGGTAATGTCTTATACATAGATTATACATAGAAGGAATACACCCACCCTCGTCTCCGAGAAAAGCTTCACATACAACTCCATTCTCTCTCATTGCTTGTTTTCCAGAGACAGTACAAACAACCTTTCCTCCTAAGGCTCTTCTAAACAAATGTATAATTTGTTGCCTACGTCTTGCCTTTAATTAAGCCCAGCCTAAGACTTGGAAAGAATCTAAATTGCTTACCATCACTTCACACAGATACCTATTTAGCTCAGGGTTCAAGCTTAGGCTTTTCCCAATTAGCAGGCAGCCATTGTTGGGTAAAGCAATTTAAGTCTCTCTGGGATGTACGATCACCAGTGGCTTTTCTATTAAAGGCTTCCGTTTTGATGTGGAGCTGACAGCTCTCTATGCTTGCCTCAGTGCTTCCTGTGTTGTGCCGGTAATGTTTTCTGACATTCCATCTCTTTTCAAAATAACCTGGTGGCTTGTTTTTCCATCCATCTGTTTTGACTTTTGACGGAAAAAAAAAACAACATTCCTTGGGGGGCGCGAAAGAGAGTTTTGAACCAGAAAAAAACTTTGCTTAAATAACATAAATTAACTCCCCCAAAGAAGCCAGTAAGCCACACAAAATTACTTCTTGTTATCATCAGCCATTAAACCTTGAAAGCTATTGCAAGGGCAGAGGAAGACAGGGGGAGGAAGGAAAAAAAGAAGAAGAGGAAAACACATTAAGAAACAGAAGGATGCTCCAAAATGCCACGTGTTCTGTTTACAAACCAACTCAGCTTTCCCTGGTGAATCTAAATAGGTACCTTCATCCAGCCATTATTCTTAAGTGTAACTGGTACTAGAAGTTTTAGTGCAGTTGTAAAGTTGATGTTATAGGAACTCATCACCTGCTACCAGTCAGTTGCAATACTGATTATATCCTATGAAATAGGGAGACAATTTTCAGGGACAGAAAAAATCTTTCTTGGGGCAGTAGGGGAAGGGAAGAAGGAGACAGCTTACCCATAAAGAACATTATATTTTATTAAGTATTGACCAATTCTTCAATTGATACCTGTTCTTTTCTAATTGGAAACAGAATTGCCCAACAGGTACCGATCGTATCATATCATACCATTGCTCCAACCGGATATGGGAAACAGGGTGGTGAAAGATGGCTACCCTCATTGGGACATTATAGTCTTTATTGATCACTTGGAGAGAGTGGTCAAAGGTTTCCTCTTTTCCGTTACTTTAATATTAATTTTTCCCTCCCAGTTCTGAGAATTTGCATTTTTGGGTCATCATTTCCCCCTCTGTAAAATTAGCAACATCATTGTTGCAAATTTATCAATCCAATTCAGATGAATAAAGTAATTTTAATGAATAGATTTAGTGTAACTTGCAAGTTTATGACTTGTAAAGCAGTTTGGTAAAGAAAATGTAGCATTTTCTTATGATCTTGTCTAAAGTTTGGACTTAGAAATGACTTTTTTGGGTGGGGGGGGAATATCTAAATCCTATCCATTTTTAAGCACTTCTCAACTGGAAATAAACGCTGAAGTACTCTCTTACTTATATGCACACACAAACAGACACACTGTATGTGTGTATGTATATTACTATATCTCTCTATATAGCATCTCTGTCTCCATCTCTGTCTCTATCTATCTATCTATCTATCTATCTATCTATCTATCTATCTATCTACCTACCTATCTATCCATCTATCATCTATCTATCATCTATCTATATACATGCACACACCATTGGTTTCATTTTATTTACTTTAATTATCATTTTAATTAACCAATTTGAAAGATTCACACAGCCACCCAACTTGCCAAAATGCCACAATATAAGCAAAATGTTGTACAGTTTTGTAGAACAAGACTCCGTAGAAAGCAAGAACCAAACACAAGATCTTCTAACATCCTAACACATCCCAAAAGCTTCCTCAGTTGTGATTGGATGGAGGGGGGATGGAAGGACCGTGAGATAGCGATGACCTAGATGACTGAGAATCTCCATAAACATTTCAATTTCAAAGATGGTAGAAGAAAAACAGAATCCATTTGTAAATCAGGTTTAGTAAAAGACTGCAAGTATTCTCCCTTCATTTACAATTACTATAATTATGGTAGGCAAACTGCATCTAGTTTTTGGCATAATGATTTACTCATCAAAGACGTTATTGTCTCCCATTTTTATTTTCTTGTAGATATTTGTTTACAGGAGAGTCTGATGGAGTGAAAGTCAAGCTGGCAGCCACAACACATTAAAAAGTGATGAGCCTTTGATTGGACAGTCACAGAAGCCATCTTCACTTTAAAAAACAAACAAAAAAACCTCCCTCTGGGGATGCCCTGGTTTATTGTAGATTGTGCCAGAAAGGGCAATAATAAGTTCTAGCTCCATCACCCAGGTGCCTAAACTACATATTTTAGGAGGCACCATCTGTGCTAGTTTCTCTTCTCTAATTGTAAAGCTAGGCAACCTTTTGGCGGGGGGGGGGGGTTGGAAGTGGGATTTATAGTTTAATTTGGAGGGAGGAGGGATCCAAATGTGATTAGTGATGTGGTGACATCACAGTGGCTGCAAAGGATCATCCTGTGGTTTTGGAGGGTTTCAAGTACAAAATGTGTGGAAGGGAAGCCAAAATATATACTGCTACAAAATTGTGCTTTTAGTAGCAAGTTTCTACTGAAGTATTCTGGGAAGATCCATACAACCTTTAGGTCATAGGCTGCTGCAGGGGTGGTATTCACTTACCTTAGCTACTGGTTCGCCATCTCCGTGCATGTGCTGGACCTTCCACGCATGCGCAAAGCATCAAAAACAGGACGTGATGATGACCGGGCAGGTGGGTGGAGCCTCCCGCCACCGCTGCTACCGATTTGCTCAAACCAGATAGAACTGGCTGAATACCACCAGTGGGCTGCTGCCCTTATACTACTAATTACAACTACTAAGAATATTATTGTATTAAAATACTGTAATATTGTGGAGCCATGGTGGCACAGTGGTTAGAATATAGTACTGCAGGCTACTTCTGCTGACTGTCGATTGACAGGAGGTCGGCAGTTCGATTCTCACTGGCTCAAGATTGACTAAAGACTTCTATCCTTCTGAAGTCAGTAATTGTTGGGGGCAATACGTTGACTCTGTAAACTGCTTAGAGAGAGTTGTAAAGCACTGTGAAGCGGTATATAAGTCTAAGTGTTTATTGGTATTGCTATCACACTACATTCAATATGTTCTTTAAGCCAGGAAGTCTTTATTTTATTTTATTTGTACATTATAATTGATTTCAGATACACTTGCATAAACCAAAAGGCGTTTCCTTTGTCATTTGTATTTCTTCCTTTGGAATAAAAATAAAAATGAAAATGTGGCTTCATGGTGATATTCCAGCTGTGAATTTTAAAACAGCAAAGACAAATTCCTGTATTTTTGCCTTCAGTCACCCATACTTTACAAATAAACTCTGTAATGTGCCTCAAAGATTATTAGTGCAACATTTGAACACAGTGTTTTCTCAACTAAATTATGCCCTGAGATATATAAGCTGATTTTTTTTTTAAAAAAATAGAAATCACTGGATTTGTTGATCATACAAATCTAAAAGCAGAGTTTAATCCTGTAATTTTAATTCGTACATCCCTCATATAAAGATCATAAATATGTAAATCAATTCCTTAAGAAAAAATGATGAGGGTTATTTAGTCATTGAATAGTCTGTTCTATAAATGAGTCTTATTACAAATATTTACTAAGCTTCAGTTTAATGCATATTGATGATAATGTCCTGTATTTTGGAGCTCTACCGTGGCTGGTCTTTAGAAAATTCCATTAGAGGCTAAGTCTGAAATATGATGTAAGTGCAGAAGGAATCTTTTTTATTTAAATGTTTGTGGGTTTGAGTAAAAACTGGAAAACATAAGTTGTGTTTGGTAGTACTCAAGTTCTTAAAGATCCGCTGATTTTTTAAAATAATATTTAGAGCAATATCAAGTGCATATTTACTGTGTACCTGTAGCAAAGATGAGCACAAGCAAGTACTGGAGCGTATAACACCAGACATGAAGGAAAAATCACAATGTGTCCCATATGGCCATGTCATGTGGGGGAATTCACTGGAGAAAGCAATTATGTTCAGAAGAGTTAGCCATAAAAGGAAACCAGTCTCCAAAGAACATGATAGCTGGACACAATGGTGGGATTCAGCCAGTTCGCACCACTTCGGGAGAACCAGTTGTTAACTGTCTGAGCAGTTTGGCAAACTGGTTGTTGGAAGAAATCATTAGGGCAGAGAACCGGTTGTTAAATTACTTGAATCCCACCACTGGCTGGACACCACCAAATCAGACACCAACAAAAGCGTAGAAAAACTCAAAGAAACAGTGCAAGATCAGAAGATGGTGGAGAGACCTGGCCCATAGAATTACTAAGAGTCGGACATGACTGAATGGATCACATCATCAACAACATCAATGTGGGGATGACCTTGAGAGACCAGGAAGAGATGCAGCCAAGGGAATGGTCAGATAAAGGGCAGCTTAGCCCACAGCAGAAATGTGGACAGGGCAAGGAACACAGAAGGAACCCTCTCTAGTTTCCTGGACTGTAACGGAGACAGAAAAAGAGAAGTACTATCAGACTTTAATTCAGACTTCTGTTAATGTGACCATACAGTGAAGTAGAATTAGTTCATCTGTGTAAGGTTTCCTTTCTGGATTACCTTCCAAAAATGATAGTATCAGAGTCCAGCTTTGGCTGGAACAAACTCTTAGCAACATTTCACCCAAGTTCCAAGGATTTCAACCATTCTGTATACTGCATCTAAAAAAAAACCATTCTTGATCATTTAATCCATGCTTTCTCCAATAAAACGATCCTACTTCTGCATGACTTCCGTGCAATTCCATTTTGAGGAAGTCAGGTGGCTCAGTGGCTAAGACACTGAGCTTGTCGATCAGAAAGGTCAGCAGTTCGGCAGTTCAAATCCCTAGTACAGGTCTCCTGCGTGAGCAGGGAGTTGGACTAGATGACCTCCAAGGTCCCTTCCAACTCTGTTACTGTTACTATTATCCTTTTCCCCTGGTAGAGATGTTTTAAATGGCATGCTTTTAGGATCTGGGAAGAATTATATCGTGTAAAAATATATATTTCAAAATCCCAGATACTTTCATGTGGATCAGACCAGGCTATAATGCAGCTTCTATGCTTTAGAATCAATGACGAAGGTTAATATTTTTTAAAAGTGTGTGTGTGTGTGTGTGTGTGTGTATGCTGGATTTAAGAAGGAACTGGTATGGGGGGGGCATGGATAGGTTTTTAGATTTTCAGTCAAAGCAAACTTGATTTGAAATGTAGGTTCTTGGCTAAAATATCACAAGAATTATAACCATCTTAGCTGCTGAACCAAAAAAAAATGGAAATATTAAAAATGGCATGTCAGCCCATTCCCCCCCCCCGAACTATGTGCATCTGTAATGCACAATCACACTGTGTCTTGCTATCAATTTTTCCCCTTGAGAGATATTAAAATCCTTTTAAGAGTCTTCCTTCATCTAATATATAATCCCCTTGAGGGATCTTAGCAATTAACATGAGGGAGTTGATGCTTTAACTTACACGCTAGCCAAACATATTTTAGGCAATGATTTCATTTGACTAAATTTGCTTGACTATAAATGACAACTTTCTGTTGAAAATGGTAAATATATTTTTGATAGTCATGTCTTAGTTCTCCTCAGCTTGACTGAACTACTGATTTCCAACAAGTAAAAAGTAATTTCTAAATGCAAAACAATGATGGAATAATTTGGACAGACTATAGTAAATGAGACAATTCAACTCCCTGCACCGACCAGATTTATGGCATATTCAACAGATGGTTGTCTACTATAGAGATTGGCAACAAATAATAATTTGAATGCTACTGTTGTGAGAAATAATGACCACTCAGATATCCCAAAGAGCTGTGATGGCGAACCTATGGCATGCGTGCCGGAAGTGGCATGCAGAGCCATCACTCTGGGCATGTGAGCTGTTGCCCATTGCCCTTCCGGGTTTCAGCACGGCAGCCAGCTGGTCTTCACATGAGCAGGGGTGCCGGAAACCAGAAGAGTAGCCACCTGGAGTTCATACATGTGCTGGAAACTAGAAAATCATCTTCCTGGAGCACATGCGTCTTCACACACGCATGCGTGCCAGAAACCAGAAGACCAGGTGGCCAGTGCGCCTGGACCAGTGGTGGGTTGCCCCCGGTTTGCACCGGTTCTATAGAATCGGTAGTAAAACTGGCGGGAGGCTCCGCTCACCGACCCCAACATCATCAAAATGCTTCTGCGCGGCCCCGTTGCAAACCGGTAGTAAAGGTAAGTAGAACCCACCCCTGGCCTGTACGTATCAGAAACCAGAAGATCATCTTCCCGGCACGCGCATGTGCACTGGGCAGCTACTCTTCTGATTTCCAGCATGCGCATGCACACCAGCCAGCTGGTCTTCGCATGCCCATGCGTGCCAGAAATCGGAAACCTTTTCTTTATTCTCTCTAATGCATTTATTCTGAAAGCATATGCATATTCCCATCTGACTTTACATTTTAAACAAGCTGTTGTATCCAGCTCTGTTGTCTGCCTTCTGATTTCTCTTTTAGATTGTGAGTTTGCTTTAATTCTTTGATAAGAATTAAGAAAGCCACATTCCCAACAAAAATAGCATCAACAACAAATTGTTGACTTAAGGTAAAAAGTAAAGGAAAAAGTGACTGTTTTGTTAGCTAGAGAGAAGAGATTGGCAGCATCCATAGGCAAAATATACGAGCAAGTTTCTTTTTCTATGCACCTGACTGCACTTTTAATAGATTCTCATTACTGTCTGACCTTAATGATTGTAAACCTGCTGTGTACATCTGCTGTACTTTTGAGCTAGAGGCTGGTTGTGGTCTAATGGCAGCTGTTCTGGCTGTTTTTCTGTTTCCATCTTCAGTGTGGCCAGCTCAATAGATAGCTTCTTCACTGAAGCAAAGATTACTTGCATATTCCACACACACGTATATATAGAATGAAAGAAGCAAATTGCTTCTTTTCTTGGGAATATGCTAAGATCATATACCAAACAGATCGACAGTGGTAGGAGTAGATATTCCTAGGAGCAGAAAATATCCAGCCCTCAGCTTTCCTGTGCTTTTTCCTGGTCAATTCTTGGAACTCACCTAATTAGTTATGGACTTCTGGACTATGAATTCAGCATTTCTCAAGTCAGTGTCAACAGTTTCACTCATATATTAGCTACCGCTGATTCTGATTAGGCCTCATTTAGGAAACTTCTTGAGTCAGCCAAAATGTAGATTGAGCAAAAACACAGGACAAAGAAGTTGAAGGACTAATTATGGAATAAGGCAGGTAGAACAAGATGTTTGCCAAAGAAATCTTGCCCAGACTGACAGCAAGGGAAGTGATTGTGACAGATTGTATGACAATCTCCAGAGAACAAAATTTGGAAGGACAACAAATGAATGTTCAGCATAATGGAGAAGCCAAAATATGTGAGGCAAGACTGTTGAGTGGCAGAGAGGTGAAGAAGAGGTCAAGAATCTGTCAAAAAAAAAAAACTGGTTAATTCCCCAAGAAATGTACTTCATGATTGTGTCATCCTTCCCTTTGGCCTTTAAGGAACAGGGAAGTTGTTCTTGGCCAGAGTCTTCACCAGAAAGGCCACTGACAAGGAAGTTATCAGTATTTGGGGGCAAATTGTGGCTATCAAAGTAGTTGAAATAGAACAAAATTGGTGTAAAACTATCAATGTAATATAAATAATCCATCATCTTCCTTGAAACTGAAAATGAGGTAACCCCTTCATGACTTAAACCTGAATTATTGATGCAGATGCTCTGCATTAGGAATAACAAGGAGGGTACCCGATTTCAAATATTCCAAATAACTTTTGAGTGCTAGGCAGGGGTGAAATTCAGGTGGTTCTATCTGGCTCGGGCGAACCAGTAGCTGCGGCTGCGGGAGGCTCCGCCCACCCATGTGGACGTCACAACGTCACTTTTTTGCGACATTTTAAGCCTGTGCAGACGACGGTGGCGCATGCACATTTGCGAACCGATAGGGAAAATAAGTGAATTTCAACCCTGGTGCTAGGCACTTATAGTTCAGAGAAAGTATGACAAACATGTTTACTGATTTATACATCTTGAACTAATGTGTGGATTGGAAGATAGTTACTGTTCCAGTTCAGCAATTCTCCAAATGTTCGGCTTTTTTAGAATGCATGTTTTATCATAAAACGCTGATCAGAATACGTTTATCATGCAATGCATATTGAAGTGCCTGTTGTGTTCCAAAAACATTCATAGAACTTCTGTGCGCTTATTATCATTTTAAAAGGCTGACTAATGAAGAACCGGAATGGATTGAACTTTTGCAAAATGGACACAGATCAGCATTTCCCTGACCATAATTTTTTAAAAGAAAAATTAGACTAAGCAAATATTTACTGCAACCTGACCTAGCAAACTATTAATTTACAGGCTGAATTTTTTTTGAAAAGGCTTACATACTGTTAGTTTTCAAACAAATCAAATGTACTGTTTCCAGTTTTTAGAATTCCACTATGTCACCTATTGATACTGACATCTGAGTCAGTGGTGAAATGTTACCGGTTCGCACCGGTTTGGGCAAATATAAAAAAAGTTTTTAAAAAAGCTATCAGTTCCTCCGAACCGTTGGTATTTCCAACAATCAGCTGTGCCGCACGATTTAGATTCACTAGAAAGCAGGATTTCCTCCCCCTCGCTATTCTACTTACTTCCCAAGCTTCTTTTTGGTGCGTACTGTGCATGCGCACGTACAGCACACATTTGGCATGCAGGGTGCACACACATGCACACAGTACGTATTTGGTGCACATGTAGCGTGTGTTTGGTGCACACTGTGCAGTGCACATACATGGCCAGAAAACCAGTGGCAAACCGGTTCAGATTTCACCACTGATCTGAGTGAGCATTTCATTCTGTTCTGCCCCAGCTACAGAACCCAAGAAATGTAGCACATACAAAACTCCAAACAACTCCGTTTAATACAAACATAGTCTTTTTCAAATGCAGGCTATTACTAAAAATGTCCTTAACAGCCTGGCAGGAATTCCAAAGATTAGATAAAGGCTTACAAGAGTTGGCAATTAGCCCAGAAACCAGGTTTGCAAGGAAACTTCACTCTCAAATGCTCAGCGAGCGACCGGATGAACACACGTTGTTTCCTGCAACGTTTGCCAGCTGTGTGCAAACTTAAATAGGCTAAGGAGTGGTCAATTAGCCCCAAGCCTTACTCTTGAGGAGACCTCCTCCTGAGTAACCACTCCTTTTGGCAGCTCTGCGTGCTCGTGCATTGAGAAGAGGCTCCTCCACTTCACTCTCTTCACTTGAAGGAGCCTCTGGAGGATCTGAAGGCCCTGGCTGAATCTCTGCCTCTGGCACCGCATCTTCTTCAGCCTCCTCGCTGTCCAACTCGAGCGCCGGCTGCATAGGCTGCTGGCGCGACACCATACCAGCCTCCTTGTCGTCAGGATCAGCCACAATCTGCTCAGGCCGCTGGCGGGCCACAACATATTCCTTATTTTTCTTTTCTTTCATTAATGCCATCTGATTCTACTGATGAGTTTTATAATGTTGACAAGAAAGGTAACAATATCAGTATGACAAAGGGGGAGGAAGAAAAAGGTGACAAGGAAGAGGAGGATGAAGATGAAGGATATCTAAAAATGGGACACACAGATGTGTTTTCATCCTTATAAGAATCTGGTTATGTAAGTTGGTAATGCCACATTGCAGGTGAGGTGAGGTGAAGTCAAGAAATTACCTTCCCTAAGACTATCTTGTAGATTTCAATGACAAAGAAAATTTTAAAATATGTTATAAGGAGAGGGATCTTCCTGGGGAATATCTTAAACAACAATCCCATAACCATATAATTGGAAGGCATAAGCTAGGGAAAATTGTCCTCTGCCCAAATGAAGCTAATGAAAAAACATCAGCTCCATTTACCTGGGTAAACATAATTCATAATTTTGGGATGCATGGCAGTAGCCAATCCTTATGAGACCTTTGCAGTGTATCTGATTAGCATATTTCAGAGCAGTAGTGCAAGAGAACTAAAAGGATTATGTGTTCTATTTCTGAAGTGCATGGATCATATTTAGCTGAGTAATTTTTCCTAGCTGGAAAAAAGCAGTAGTTCTTCTTCACTTTGAAATATTTCAGCTGCTAAAATACATACTTGGTTAGAAAAAAATGACAAAACAACACATAGATTTGAAACCAGAAATATTTCTGCTGGAGATACTACCAGAACAGTAAAATAAAGGGAATACATATTTAATTTTGCATGTAGAAACAGCAGCAAGAATAGTGTTTGCACAACAATGGAAAAATGAAGAGGTCCTGACAGACGAAAGTGTAATAAAAAAAAATTAGAATGTGCTGAGATGGATAGATTAACACTTACGATAAAAGAAAAGGAAGAAACAGAATACTTTTTAACATGGGATGTATTTTACCAATAGTTAACTAACAAAAACAGATTTTTTGTTAGAATTTAAAAAGAATTTAAAGAGATAACAGAAAATTGTATTGAAAAAATTGTAAGATGGACAAACTATTTGTTTTATGATTTTATGATTAATATTGATGTGTTAGGATTACGAGTATGATTATGGTTATTGTTGTACTTTTACTCAAAATTAATTATTCACAGACAACACGCTGTTCAGATAGACATGGAATTTTTAATTTTTTAAAGAAAAAAAATGTACCAATAAAACATATATTCAAAAAAAGAGAGATAAGTTTCAGCTGCTCGCAGACAAATGCTCACGCAGGCATGTGTAACTTGTTCCTTCTCCATGGAAGACAATATGGTCCTGCTGGCTGAAGCAACAAAATCTGGGGTCAAAATAATAGCATCCTGTGGGAAGAAAGTGACATGGAGCCATTTTCTTATGGAGCCACACTTCATAATATGTCAGCAGTTTATCAGAGGAAAGATGTGTTTGCTTCTGGACTAATTGCTATTGGAATAACTAATTGATATTGGAAAAAACAAAACACAATTGCACCTAGATAGAAGATGGTTGTGCAGTACATCTTAAGAGAAATAGAAAGACTTAAAGACTACTCTGTTTCCCCTGGTCCTTCTTTAATGTTTTCCTTGAATATGAACTGATATTTCTGAATGAATTAAAATACAGGGATATTGGCCCTTTTTAACAGTGACATTCCACATCACCAATCATTTCTATGTAATGATGCACAACATGACTTAATTAATTATATAAGTAGATGAAGGATCAGTTGAATAATCAAAAACTAATTAAAGGTTTAGAAATTTGGGGTATGCCATAGTATGCCCATAGTATGCCAATTGTACTTCACCCCATTGACAGAACCTGACCCAATATGGGAAGTCGGGAAAGGTGGCTAAAATACTTTTGTTTTGATCAATGATTAGTTTATTTGTGCTTAATTCTAACTCTTGGATTAAATCAACAGATTGGAATTAGAATCACCACCTACAATGTGTCTAGTCCAATATGTCTACCCAGACAATCCTTCTACCCATCAACTAATACATTGAATTTGATCTTACTAAACAATATAATTAAAATAAAATAATCTACTATTTAATAATCAAGCCAAATACTAATTGAATTACTAATAGGATTTTCAATGTATTTGATTTCAAGAGTAGACTTTTTCCTAGTGAAATGTAATCTGTGATGCTGATTTAAAGATAGAAACAGTGAAACATCAGCTATGCTGCAAGTTTAACTACTGGATAATAAACTTGGAACGAGAAGTTCCCAATCAAGAAGAAAAGGCACTCATATGATAGAGATGTAGGCGTGATGGTTATTTTCAAAGTTCAAATATTTCTAGTTTCTAATGAAGAAACGTGTTCAGAAACGGTTTTCCCTTGTCTTCTTAGAGCTATGGAAAAATTGTGAGCTTGGTCACCCAGGTGGACTTGTACCCGAGTAGAACACAGTCTCCAGGTTTCGGCTCTAATGCCTCAAAGACACTAAATGAATGAACAGATAAATAACATGGATATCTGTAATAGCATCAAAGCTGATGTGAATTCACTTGACTAGACAGCTTATTTTGCAGAAAACAACCACATAGGCAGGGCCAACTAAAAGACTGTTAAGCCTGGAGAGAAAGAGTAACTATTGAATGTAAATTATCTACATTAATTGACCCCTCTCCTACTCCCTAGACAAGATGGCTTATTCATACATTATATCAAGTTTTGGGATCAGACTCAGGGGTGGACTGCTGGGGGTTCGCAGAGGTTTGGGAGAATCTTTAGCTTAGATCATGTGCAGTTCAGAGAACTCCCAAATCCCACTCCTGGCTGACCCTGCCTACCTCACCCTCCCCTTCCAGGAGTCCCCACGTGGCCCGTTTTGGATGCAGATAAGTGCAGAGGCTCGGGAAGGATGAAAAACAAGCCTACCGGAAGTTTGGGAAGGCCAGAAACAGGCCCATTTCTGGCCTCCAGAGGGCCTCCAGAGCATGGGGAGGTAGTTTTCGCCCTCCCGAAGGTTTGAGGAAAGCCTCTGGAGCCCAGGGAGGCCAAAAACGCCCCCTCCCACAGTGGTGTAGGAGGCCAACTAGGCCATGCCCACCTGGCAACCAGGCAGAGAAACCCTTGCTAAAATTTTTGAAGCCCACTCCTGATCAGACTCCATTGAGATTGCTTCCATCATGTATATGTCTGCATGTGAAGCATCAGGTTCACACATGAAGATTCAATTAAACTGATGTGTGGGTAAAATACTACGCACAGCAATCTTCTCAACTATCTGTCAGCACCTGGTTGGAATTAGATAAGATTCAATAACATTCAAGGGGGGGAGAGGGGATTGGACTTAGTTTGCTAAGTTGTGACTACGTAGGAATTCTAGGTTGATCCCCCTTTTCACTCTGCCCCCATTTTGTCTCCTACAGTATATGCAAGGGAAAGAGACAATGTGGAAGGTCACAGAGAAAAGTCCACTTCTGATGACCGCTAGATCATCTCCTTAATGCTTCCAATACTGATTTCTGATTTGATTTGAAATGCCAACCGTCTCATCATTTTTCTGCCAAGTTAATGATATCATTTCAGGTATCTTCAGTTAATCTTGAAGAAAATGATTCATTATGAAGTCAGTATTAGTTATCTTTTCCTACATGAGTGCAATCATTAAAGGGAGGAAGAAAATCTAATGAGATTATTTTTTCATCAACAATATATAACTTGAACTAATTACCATTTAATTTAATTTTCTCTGCTTGTGAAGATTAGAGAGCAGAAAGGTGGACATTTTCATTGCTTTATTAACTCCCTTGTGAATGCATGTGTACTTCAGCTTCTGCTTTGTTCTTTTTTTAAAAAAGCAGTGGTTGTGCCCTCTATTGCTTAGATACTGGTTTAAAAGTAGTCTAAGGGGCAAGACTGAAAGACTGAAGGAATGTTTAATGAAATAAAGTTCTTATTCATAAGACTGCATGTCAAGGAAAACTGAGTTGCTTGTCCTTTTGAATCAGTTCTTTGCTTCTCTATTCTTCATTGAATCCCAAACATTGATGTCTCTTTCAAATCAATGGGACTTAGATCTATATTGCCAGCTATGGACTGCATCAAAAATTGCTAAATGAAAATAAAGATGCTTTCAGTTATATCTCCCAATTGAAGTTATGGAAGCCTTTGGGTTAAGGAAATGGATCCTGGGTTTTCCAGTTAACCATCTTCATGATATACTTAAGAAAGAATTTTCCTTCAAAACATGCTTATTTATTCTTTTATTACCAAAGATAAAATACAAAACAAAGAAAATGAAAAAAAAAACCAAACTAACAAAAAAGCAACACTAATAACAACAAAAATGTACAAAAAAAGAAAAAAGAAAAAAACCCAAGTATCAAACACATCTAATATTAAACAGAGGAAAAAAAATCTGTCCCAGCTGAATGCTGAAAGATACATCAAGAATACATTCCCCCCCCCTTTACATTAAGGTAAAGGTTCTCCTCGAAAATATGTGCTAGTCGTTCCTGACTCTATGGGGTGGTGCTCATCTCCATTTTAAAGCCGAAGAGCCAGCGCTGTCTGAAGATGTCTCTGTGGTCATGTGGCCAGCATGACTAAATGCCAAAGGTGCATGGAATGCTGTTACCTTCCCACCAAAGGTGGTCCATATATTTTTACTTGCATTTTTTACATGCTTTCGAACTGCTAGGTTGGCAGAAGCTGGGACAAGTAACAGGAGCCCATTACGTGGCACTAGGGATTTGAACCGCTGAACTGCCGACCTTTCGATTGACAAGCTCAGCGTCTTAGCCACTGAGCCACCATGTCCCTTTCCCTTTACATTACAGATTTACAAATAGTTATAAATGTTCCTATCTGTATCTAACAAAAATGTGATATTCCATAAACAAATATCCTTATTGTGGAAATCTATTTATCTAATAATCAAACTGACCCAACATTGGTTCATATATATCTATGGAAGCCTTGGTGTTGAGGAAATGGAGCCTGGATTTTCCAGCTAACCAACATCATGAAAGAAAGAGTTTCTTTCTTAGTTTCCCTCCTGATGTTGACTTCGTCCATCTTCTCTTCTATGTAATTGATTTATTTAAGCCACTTTTTCCCACCTTGAGATGACAACAGATTGCTGCAATGGTGGGTGAATGATCTATTACTTTCTGAAAATAATGAGGAAGCACAAGAAGACCATTATCGGTGGGTGAAACAACAAACAGAGTCAGGTGATACTTGCAGCTGTTCAGTTCCGCTGTGCCAGCTTGTGTATTGCCATTTCATTTGCTGTTCAGTTTTGAAGAGACTCTTAAAATCAGCCAAAACATTTGAATGTCTAATAGCTATTTTTCATGCTGCCATGAAAAATCAAAAAGGAAATAATTAGCATCAGTCTTTGGTAGTAAGGAAATGGTATCTGTCTTAGTCAGAAGAATGTTTTGAATATTAACAAGATGAACAGGGGTGCGGGTGAGGGAAATTCACAATCTATATAACTATATATCTATATATAGTGATATTTATATAACTTTGCTAATATTGCTGAATATATGGAATGTAAAATCGCATATTACTCTTTGTTCTCTCAAAAGCGAAAATGAACAATAAGGTTAACTTGAACAGAGAAAAATACTGAAACATTGAAATCCACACCTAACTATGTTGCCATTCAGGCTGAAATATATTTACTGTATATACTCGAGTATACGCCTAGTTTTTCAGCACATTTTTAATGCTGAAAAAATCCCACCTCGGCTTATATTCGAGTGAGGAAAAATGCCTTTTTTCCTGTAACCCGTTTTGGCTTCCAGGGGCTGCAGGGAGGCTTGCTAAGGCCAAAAAGAAAGAGAGAGAAGAAAGAACGAGACAAAGAAAGAAAGGGGGGGGAGAAAGGGAGAGAGAGAGAGAGAGAGAGAATGCAGGTATCTCTTAACAGAGGCTTGAACTTGCCTGAAATTAGATCAAGCCCTACATCACTTAACCCAATGTATCAGATTAAATTGTTATTGAATTATTTTTGATATATATACTACATTCTCTTGTGTAATTTAGTTATAGTGTAGTTTACACTATGCACTTACAGAGCTAGTTTACTGTTTTTCTTTGAAATCAATATTCAAAAACATTTAACCTACTGATGCCTCAATTAATGTAATTTTATTGGTATCTATTTTTACTTTGAAATTTACCAGTAGCTGTTGCATTTCCCACCCTAGGCTTATACTCGAGTCAAAAAGTTTTCCCAGTTTTTTGTGGTAAAATTTGGTTCCTTGGCTTATATTTGGCTCGGCTTATACTCGAGTATATACGGTACTTGGAAGTAAGTCCCATTGATTTTAGTACAACCAGAACAAATGCATAGGGTTTCAAGTTTAGATTTCATTTTTACTATGTATGAACTATTATTTTTCTGTACTTTGGACTGTGAAAGGATTAAAGAACAAGACTTGAGCTAACTCATAGACATTTTCTCAACTTGTTTGAGGTAACTGAGAAGTCCTATTTCAAGGAAGTTCTGCTACTATATCACATACATTATCTCTATGACAGCGTGGTGGAACAAGAATTAAACAGGATGTTGTATAATACTGCTTCATAATGGGAACCTCGGAAGCTATTGCTCCTTTTTACAATGCTTCTCTTGAGGACTTTATCTAAGAGAAAGCTAAGACAAGTCTTACTACATAATTACCCAAAAAATTGAACTGTAGTGAATACACTATGGCATATTAAAATTTGACTCTGTTTAAAATGGATCAGTATTCAATCCATAAAAAACTATAACATCATCCCACCTTAGACCCCAAATGCTTTTTAGACAAAGATCAATTTTCATCAACATCTGGAAGGCTACCATGGAGGATGATAATCTAGCTCCTTTTGAAAGGTTGCTCCATAGGAAAAGTGCCATTATAGAAAATCTTCTCCAGGCCTTGACTTTTCATAGCTATCCACTAACGGAGATCCACTATCAGTTTTTCTCAGGAAGAATATACATAACAGGTCAACCATAATTCTATCTAGAAATACAAAGGCTCTGACTTTGTGCTACAATGGACAATTGATCACTTTCCTGTCTGTAACTGAGATTCTAATCTGAGGTGGCGCAGTGGTCAGAGTCCAGTACTGCAAGCTACTTCTGCTGACTGCCAGCTGACTGTGATTTGGCAGTTCAAATCTTACCAGGCTCAAGGTTGACTCAGCCTTCCATCCTTCCAAGATGGGTAAAATGAGGACCCAAATTGTTGGGAACAATATGCTGACTCTGGAAACCGCTTAGAGAGGATTGTAAAGCACTGTAAAGTGATATATAAGTCTAAGTGCTATTGCTATTGCTAATCAAGGTGAGTTGTGAGAACAATTAGAACTCAGACCACACGTTTTCTGAATAGTTTTTATCCCAGAGCTATAATTGCACTCAAAAATGAACTAAAGGACCACCATCAGTGAGCTGTTGTACAGTATTACTTGGTCTGTTGTCTGGATGTTTGGGTGGTTTAGGGGTTGAGAATTGTGGTGGGTGGGAGTGTGTTTGGGGATTGTTATGTGTGTTGGACCTGGTCTTTGGGTGTTAAGTGAATTTCATTGTATGGGTATACTGTGTATACATGTACAATGACAATAAAGTTATTTATTTATTTATTGTGTCTGGGACTGGGACTGGGTTCACCACAGGTTTCCAAGGCAGTTGTTCCCCTGTCTTTTCCCTTTCTGGATTGCTTTTCTTGCTGGCTTGGATCTAGGAAGATAAGACAATTGTCTTTTGCATAGGAACTAAGAAGGTTTGCCTGATACGCCAGTTGCGCCCCTTTCTGGATCGGGACTCCCTATGCATGGTCACCCATGCCCTTGTCTCGCCTGGACTACTGCAATGCTCTCTACATGGGGCTCCCCTTGAGGAGCACCCGGAGGCTCCAACTGGTTCAGAATGCAGCCACGCGGGTGATTATGGGAGCGACGCGGCGCTCCAATGTAACACCTCTCCTGCGTGAGCTGCATTGACTCCCGTTGGTCTTCCGGGTACACTTCAAGGTATTGGTTCTCACCTTCAAAGCACTCCATGGCTTAGGGCCAGGGTATTTACGAGACCACCTGCTGCTACCGATAACCTCCCACCGGCCGATACGCACTCACAGAGAGGGCCTCCTCAGGGTGCCGTCGGTCAAGCAATGCTGGCTGGCGGCTCCCAGGGGAAGAGCCTTCTCAGTGAGGGCACCCGCCCTGTGGAATGAGCTACCTCCCAGAATACGACTGATCCCGGACCTCCGGACCTTCCATAAGGCCCTGAAAACATATTTATTCCACCAAGCTGACCTAGCATAAATAGTTTTTTAATGGGATTTTAACTTTATAAGATTTGGGGTTTTAAATTGGGAGGCCGATTGATTTAATGTATTTTTAATTATCTTAACTTTTGTATTGGTATGTATTTTAATTTTGGCTGTTCACCGCCCTGAGTCCCATTGGGGAAAAGGGTGGTATACAAATTAAATTAATAAAAAAAATAATAATAAAAATAAGGAAGATGCATTAATGATGTAATCAATACTGAATGATCCTCATTCCTCCTAAGGCTCCAGGGCAGTGTTTCCCAATCTTGATAACTTGAAATGGTGTGGAACTTCCAGAATTCCCAGACAGAAGTCCAAACCTCAAGTTGCCAAGGTTGAAAAACACCAATCTAGGGAATGGCAGCAATCAGAGCCTGTAGTTTGGCCCTTGTAACCAGCAGCTGCTGGAAATAGCAGGTGGGTGGTTATGGAGAGCATGAGCACTAGAACAAATTTCCAGAATTATACAGTTTTGATTAATATGTGCTTAAGAACAACAGTCACCATGACAGCACCTCCAGATGAAAAGCAGGGTGGAATAGAAAAAATTGTGCCAGTCCCTCTCAGATACATCCCAAGCTGTGGTACACTATGTCCTTAAGCAAATGTTCTTTCACTGCCTTTTCTACAAACATTTGTAGAAATGTTTATTTATCTATTCTGAAATGTCTTTTTATCTTTAGCCGAGGACATTTTCTATGACAGCATGTTTTCTATTTAGTCTTTTACCTGTTTGACTGTTGTTCAGGTAGATCAACTGGATTGACCAATTCTACACTTTTCTATGTACTATCCTTTTCAGATCTTTTAATTTTACACATCTTCATCTTCACATATTTTATTTCTCTCTGACTGCTGGACACCAATTTTGATTTGATATGGAGTTCAGCCATAGCGACCACAGACACTGCTGGGCCAACAGTTGTAAGGCTCTTGGGCAAATCCTTAGGAAAATAAAAAATAAAAACGATAATGACAGTAAGAAAACATGGCCATGTGAAAATGTAGTCAATAGCAGAAAACCTGGAATGTAAGCGATGGTGACAGAATCAGCTGAAAATCCCATGCAGAATCTAGCTCAGATCTCTCGATCTAGTTTAAATTCTCTTTCTGTGCAGTTTACATGTTAAAGATGTCTTTGAAACCATGTCTAGCATTTATAAAGAGCCTGCATAAGACCTGATAAACACTATGGACAGTTTATCTTTCAGTGGCTACCTTATTCCTGGAGCTTTGAAATGGTGATAGAGGACAATGCTAAGTATCTGTAAAGGATCATGCTTTCACCAGCCTAAAATAGCCAATAGGAATTGGACAAATCCCAACCCAACCTTTGATCACATCAGAGGTGAGGATCCATTCTTATCCATTGCAAAACAAACAAGCAAAAAACCAACCCTCACTATTCTGAGACTGGAACATTTCAGGATAACTGAGGTGTGGGCAGAGGATAAGAAGAAGATAACATTACAAGGACAGGGCAATAAACTGAGGGTGCAATTGCATTTTTTGTCATGATAAATGGCAAGAAAGGAAAAGCCCACAGTGTTACATAATGCAGCATTGAAAAGAATTACTGTATATTCAGTCAAAGCCTCTTGCCAGTAAATTTATTGTGACACTCTACACAATCTGACAAGTAAGGAAATCTCCCTACCACTTTTGTTCTCCCACACATGACATTTATTACAGTAGTTTACTTATAGGAAGGGACATATTTGCTAGCTAGGCAATTTAGTGTAGCGATCTTGCTAAAATGGTCCTCACACACAGCATCCAAAATTCAAGGCATTAACTTGGTTGTCTTGGCACATGTCTTGAGATTTAGTTCTCATATAGGATTTATCTTTCAAATCAGTTCGGTTACGGGTTTTATAAAGTTCCCATGAACAAATAATAGCTATAGTTGTAGTGCAGCTTGTACAATATCTCTGATAACTGTTTCATAGTCAATTTGATTTTTTTTTAAAGTGAAAGGTTGTAAGAAGACGATCCTGCCAACTGTGTATGAGTCATTGTTCTTGATCAGGAGATGAATCAGTGCAGTGACTCATGGCAGAATGGATATAGAATTATAATAAAGTTCTATTATTATTTGCATTTGCAAAATATTGAGGCTAAATACATAAAAGAGAAGGATTATCCTTTTCCAAATAGATCAAGAGAATAGATGCCTGGTTTGAGAATCATGCAGAATAGATAATTACTATATATTTGGATGGATGTGAACAGCAATACCCATGGAAGTAGGGAGAAATAAGGTTGAATTACATTGTCTTTATTGAAATATTTTATCATAGATGCTGAACCTCATTATAAGGAGCTGAACCTCCTTATGAGCTAAGATGGCCTCTGGTAGCCATGTTCCTGACCAACTGAATGGCATGTTCAAAATCTGCCATCTAGCCCTGTGGTTAAAATGCAGTATTGCAGGCAAACTCTGCCTACAGCCTGGAGTTCGATCCTGATAGAGCTCAAGGTTGATGCAGTTTTTCGTCTTTCCGAGGTTGGTAAAATGAGGGCCAAGATCATTGGGGCCAATATGTAAATAATGCTTACATCGTCGACCACCCAGAGAGATGTAAAGCACTATGAGGGGGATATATAAACTCAAATGCTATTTCTATCTAGATTACCTATTTAGATCAACAAGAAGCATTTCATGATGTCATTCTAGTCCAACATTGTTCTGTCATCGCTCACAATTTGGAAACGGCTGTTGTGGCATCTTGGCTGAATGACATCAAGTCAACATGGGCACTTAATGGTGGGGGCAAGATTGCTCTAGAGATCAAAGGATCAGCTTCCTCTGAGAAACGACACCATATCATTTGTATTCACTGAGGACAGACGCTGAGCCTCTGCTCATTTCATCAAAGAACTATTTATGAGGCTGTAAAAAAGATGAGTTTCTCCGAATAGTCTCCAAATTAAACTTTTTAAAGTTTAATGTTGGCACACAAGAATAATTACAGTTATAAACCATTAAACATTTAGAAGAAATTTATAGGATTAGAGGGAGAAAATTTACAGCTGTGGCCCTAATGCAATAAATTTCTTCTGCGAAAGCAGCTTCACGTAACATTTCAATCCAGGACTCTGCTTTTTATTATTATTATTTTTTTCGTCTCTCTCTCTCTCTTTTTTTTTTTCTTTTTTTTTGGGGGGAAAAATACAAATATCATCAAAAAGCTCAGGTGATATTTTCAGTTGTTATTTATACAGGAAGATGAATACATGTCTTAAAGACATTAAATAAAATCCAGCAGGAAATAGTCAAGATTTAAAAAAAAACAAAACCCAGCATAACAGATATTGGTCTTTAAGCTCATTCTGTGACAGCCAGCTGCAGATCCTATAAAATCCTAGAAAGTGTTGCTATTGCTGTTTATTTCATCCCCCAAATTACAAGCTAGCAATTATCTCAGGCTCCAGGGATTTGTTTTGCACATTCATAAACCAGGGATGGAGATATATGACACTACAACTAAAGTAGACTATTTTCAGTGATGCATTATATGCCTTGTGGAAAACTTACCTGAATGCAATATTCATTATTTAATGAATATATCCCTATCTCTATCTGGAAAAGAAAACGCATATTGGTACAATGTCTCACATAATTAGCAGTTCAGTTAAGAGTGCCATCCGAGTTGGTTAAATCCTGCCACCAATATTTAACTGAATGAATCGCAAAACGTTGGAAGATATATAAATTGAGACCGGGCTCTTTCAAAGTAGACAAATTAGAATCAGATTCCACCCAAACTTTCGCTGGTGTTCTGAAGGAACATGGAAACATAAACATTTCTCCCCATATAAGGTAAATGTCAGTGCGGTGATGGACAGCTCTATCTTCCTATCCCAGTGAATGGGGGGGGGGATTTCCCCCAGGCCCTCCAGTCTCAATCTGGAGAGAGATGTTAGTGAGGCATCAAAGGAATGTTCGCTGTTCTTTCCTAATATTCTCATTCTGAAAGCAGGAACATTAAAAAGAAGTTTCAATGAATCAGGGAAGAGCATAGCAGTGGGTGTTTGCCCGAGAAAAGCCGGATATTTGTCTTTCTGTCTCAGTTATTTCATGCTCTACCATCATCCAGTCATCTACCTCACTCCTTTACATTTTTTTTTAATGCAAAGCTACCCAGAATCCCCTTACAGGCAAGATGGGCAGCATTTTTTTTAATTTTTTAATTTTTATTATTTGATTTATATGCCGCCCTTCTCCGGAGACTCAGGGTGGCTTACAGTGCGTTAAGCAATAGCCTTCATACTTTTGTATATTTATACAAAGTCAGCTTATTGCCCCCACAATCTGGGTCCTCATTTTACCTACCTTAGAAAGGATGGAAGGCTGAGTCAACCTTGAGCCTGGTGGGATTCGAACTTGCAGTAATTGCAAGCAGCAGATGTTAATAGATGTTAATAACAGGGTGCTTTAAACCACTGTACTACAGGCTCTGTAGCATAAAAATATAAATAAACAAACAAGCAATGCATCCATCCATACATACATATATACCAGAGGTGGGTTTCAGCAGGTTCTGACCAGTTCTGGAGAACCGGTAGCGGAAATTTTGAGTAGTTCGGAGAACCGGTAGTAAAAATTCTGACTGGCCTCACCCCATCTATTCTCTGCCTCTCAAGTCCCAGCTGATCAGGAGGAAATGGGTATTTTGCAGTAACCTTCCCCTGCGGTGGGGAGGGACTGGAGATTTTACAGTATCCTTCCCCTGCCATGCCCACCAAGCCATTCCACACCCACCAAGCCACACCCACAGAACTGGTAGTAAAAAAATTTGAAACTCACCACTGATACATACATACATACATACATACATACATACATACATACATATTATAGTAGCATTTGAGCACACTGCTTAAAAGTCTTAAGCTATTCTTATTCATCATAAATCTCTATCCTTCAGAAATGGGGTAGGTTTTCATATTGGGGGAAGCCCACCCCCACCCTGGAAAAATTAAATATTTTTGGAAATATTAAAAAAGGCAGAATATTACATTTTCCCAAAGGGAGAAATGGAGAAACATGTTTCAGAAGCAGAAAGATCCCCCAAGTCTTTCTTAATAGCCCACAGCAGATGCCAGCACTTAAGGAGATAAAGAGTTTATTGAAAGAGGAAGACAAGTATCCAGATAGCTCTATTCATAAGCAAAACAAATACTGCGGGCAGAAATCCATTCAAGACTGGATATTTTGAAACTCCTTCCAGCAAAGTTTGAAAGTTAATAAAGGCAGAATGGTAGGATTAGAAAGCAGCCCCTCACCCAAGATTCAAAACAGGATGAAAGCCATTAGCCACAATAGGAATTGCCTAACACCTGTTCAGAACACAAGCCCCTTCGTTGCACCACCCCCAGAACAGTTCAAACTTCAAAATCACAGAAACCTATAAAGATCCATCCACTCATTCAACCATTCGTTCAGCTGACCCAGAACTGCATGCTGTCTTTGTGGTGGTTCTGTTCATTCATAAACGGGCCTTTCTTTCTAATCAGCCTCCAGCCTCCATTTTATTTCCAGTGCCTTTGTCTCAGCTTGGAACTTGTTAGGTGTTAATGTCTGATCTGTGGGCTCAGTGTTGTAAGGGTTAACTACCCAGGGACCACCTCACCCATTGACCACTCCTTACCTTCTGCTCCGCCTCCTGGGTACTTAAGGGTCCACCATGCGGTCCAGAGGGCAGTTTGAGCCTTTGACCTACAAAGAAAAGACACAAATGAATAAATAACTATTATCATCTTACTCTCTCGTATGTTTGATTTATTGGGCTCGATCCTTGAACAATCCTTACAAATATGGTAGCAGAGGATGGTTCGAACTAGCCCAATCTGAGCACGAGGATGCCAGACAACCTCAACTTGAACGAAGAAAAGGATAGAATAAATACCTGAGCTTACAAGAAGAGAATGGAAGCTCTACAAATATCAACCGAACGCAAGCAAGCAGATACGCAGGAAATCGATGAAAGACCCGACTGCCCAGACTCTACAGACGGGTCGGAAGGAAGCTCATCCGAAACAGATGGTGAACCCGAGGGCGTACACTGCAGAAAGGATGACCTAAAAGAAAAACTACAGGCCCTGATAGACTCGACCACTAACAGATCCAACCTCATCGCGGAACTCCGAAGCCTACTCGATGACTGCGGACCAGCGACGGAGGAGGAAGAAAAAAGAACGGGCCACAACAACGAGAATGCGGTAAGCGATAAAACTCTCTACCCCACAACATCGAGAGATGCCGAATTAGAATTCGCGCCCTCTCCCTGGCAGCCGTCGCGGCAATTGACGTCACTCAAAATGGCTGACGGCCAACCAACCAGGCCCCGGGATTTAAAATCCATGGCGGGAACCGAGGCCTACCTCTACCGGGCCCAAGAAAACGACTACGAGACCCGAAACTACCCGAACGCTAGACCGACCAGCTCGCCTACCGAGCTTGAGGTGGACGAAGCCATCAAAACGCTTACCGCCGCTTTCGGGTCGAAAATAAAAATAATGGGATCCGACCCCAACATGCCTGGGGACCCAGGCAGGAACACCTATGCGCATGGGGGAGAACACGAGGGCCCGATAGGGAGATACGAGGAAGGAGCGTGGATACAGACAATGGCGCACCACGCCAGAAGCCCCCCCATGCCTCCACCCGGTTACGCGACCGAACCGGGAAGAACAAACCGACCCTTAATGGACCATGAGTGCCATCCGGGACGACCGGGACCATCGGCGGGCAGGGACTTCGGCCCGGGACCCGGATACTACCGGCAAGCCGAACCAGGCCGTCGAGACATTCGCCCGACTTCCGCGACCTTCCCGGCCTTTCCTGGCGGTGCGGCGGAACATCAGACCTCCCAAGCGGCGACCCGGATGATTTTCGGGCACCAGCAACCAACCCAAGCCGAGCCATCAACTCACCCCAACAGATGGAGCATCCTTCCAGGCGCAGCACCTACGAGCTCCTACCGCGGCGACTGCAGAGACGGAATGATCCTCGAGCATGCGCAGAGCCGACCTGTAAATAAAAAAAGGGAGACTATAGAAGCAAGTCAGTACAGACTGACTCCAAGCATCCCCCTGCCTTATTGCGAGTTCCCTTTTGACCTAAACCATGGACAGCAACTTCCAGTAAGTAGCATTTATCACAATTCAGGGACATTAACCAGTGACTTTCCTAGACTAAGAATAGATGGATCCAACTTCTTGGAGTGGAACCAGCAGTTTCAATTTGCCCTCCTAAAGGAACATTTAATATTTTTAATTACTGACCCACCAGAGAAACCCTGGACTTTCCAACTAGACTGTATGCATCACAAGGCTTACTACTTGCTATTGGCCAGTATTTCCCCCAGCATATACCCTAGTATTAACCATAATTTGACTGTTTCTGAAATAATATCTATGTTACACAATCTATTTCACAGTAGGAGTATAGCCACCACAACTAGAATCACAAGGGAGTTTTACTCAGCTAGACTCAAATCAGGCGTGTCAATGAGTGAGCACATATTAGCGCTCAATGCCACTAGGGCAGAGTTAATCCAAAGGGGAGAAACAATAACAGAGGGGAGTTTGATAAGCGTGATTATTAATTCACTGGATCCAAGTTGGGACAGTTTTATTATGCAATTAGACAGCTCTAACCTAGAACGACTTACGCTAGATATGTTGACTAGCAAACTTATTGCAGAGGACAATTTGAGAAAAGACAGATCAATGATGCGCAGAGAGACCAAAACAAGCAAAAGAGTAGAGTTCCAGACCAGGGAATACAATGACACAGAATGCTTTAACTGTGGGTCCAAAAATCACTATAGAAGAGATTGTCCCAGGAACACGAGAGACGCGGGTCACTTCCACCACAGGGACAGAATAGAACATAGACCCAGGTTCACTGAAAGGCAGGCCGCGGAAAACAGATACAGGCGCAGGGACTCCCCCAACCCGAGAGATAGGAAGGGGAACAGAGATAGTTCCAGGGAAAGCTACAGAGGATCACTGAATGGGATGAGGGACCAAGACAGTACGCAAGAGTGCATTAACAGAGAGAACATGTGGCTCCTAGATTCAGGAGCCACAAATCACACAACTTACAACCAAAAACTGTTTACCTCATTCTCGAAAGAAAATTTCGCAATCAAAGTGGCCAACCAAAGTAACGTGCAAGTGACTGGGAAAGGCAGCGTTAACATTCAAGGGATAGGAAGAATAGAGGGGGTATTACTTGTCCCAGAGGTACCCTACAACATACTGGCCACGTTAAAATTGAGCAGAGAGACAGGGACAGAAATTATCTTCAAAGAAGGGAATGTACGCTTAACTAGAGAGGGAAAGGACATTGGGAAAACTATGATTAGTGGAAATCTACCATATCTCCAAACAGATTTTGACAATTACCCGAGGGTAAACGTCAACACCCATAACACCATAGAACACACACCACACTCTAGTGTAGGAAGTGACACTGAGGGGGCAGAGGAGACAAACCATGACATAGTACCCGACAAACAGAACACACAGCAAACAACAAACACAAAAAAGCCCTCATTAGGCAAACTGATCCATGATGAGTGCGCGCACCTTTTACACAGAAAACTGGGGCACAGTAGTTTTCCGGTTGTGCAAAAAATGGTCGATTGCTCTGAAGGATTAAAAGTCAAAGATTGTAAAAATTACTTGGAGTGTTCGGTGTGCAAGTGTTCCAAGCTAAAAGTCAAGGCCAGACCTAAGAAATCTGAACGCACCATTGAGTCTGTTTTCCAAATGGTACACACCTGGTAGGACCCTTAAGGCCCTCTATTAAATACAAAAAAAGATTTTTCCTTACCATAGTGGATGATTTTAGTCGATACGGTTTCGTATACACCCTCAAACATAAACATGAGGTGTTCCAAAAATTTAAGGAGTTTTATAAAAAAATAGAGCTTCAGCACAACATAAGAATCAAACAAATAATGACGGATCGGGGATCCGAATTCATGTCTAGGGAATTCTCTCATTGGCTAAAGGCGCAGGGCGTATTAAGGTTCACGTCAGCTCCGTTCTCGCCTTTTCAAAATGGCGTCGTAGAGAAAAGGAACGGAACCCTACAGACTATGATGAGGTGTGTACTTGAAGATGCTGGACTAGGGCAGCACTTCTGGTCAGAAGCAGTCATATATTCCAATTATACGTTAAACAGATTATGGTGCAGCGTAATAGACAAAACGCCATACGAAATAATGTATAAGAGAAAGCCACAGATAGCCCACCTCCACATATTCGGAGTCACCGCTGACGTTCATATTCCCAAACAATTACGCAGAAAGGGAGATAAGGTTTCGAGAAGGTTAAAGTTTATGGGGTATGAATCAGGAACCAAAGGGTACAGGTTTATTGACAACAATAACAACTTCATTGTGTCACGCACTGCTGTATTCCACGAAAACGCCAACTGGTCGAGGATACACCTGAATGAGATACTCCCTGAAGGGAAACCCAACAGTTGTGACCATAACACAATAGAACAGGGCACTGAGGGAAACAATGAACCAGAGGGAATAAAAATAAAGAGTCAGAAAGTAGAGATCAAAGAGTGGAAAGAGAATCACCCTGACATCAAAATAGAATCACTATCAGAGAGAGAGGCTAGATATTTACACGACACGGAATCGCCACCGGAGAGACCAATTAGATCCAACAGAAATAAAACCCCAAAGAGACTAGAGGACTATGTGTTGTCACTACACACCATTCACACAACACCCAACAGTTACGAGGAAGTATTAAGATTGCCCAAGGAAGAAAGAGAAAAATGGGAGCAGGCAATGGAAAAGGAGATGAATAGTTTGCAAGATTTAAATGTGTACACACCAGCTAAGGCCCCAAGTGATAAGATCACCATAGGTACTAGATGGATATACAAGATAAAATCACTAGAGGGCGGTAAGACACTATACAAAGCTAGATTGGTAGCCCAGGGGTTCGCACAACGTTTTCCCGAAGACTACACAGACACATATTCGCCCACAGTCAGGGCGGAAAGCGTAAAATGTGCATTAGTGATAGCTTCAATTTTAAATTTAGAGGTACACCAATTCGACGTGCAGACCGCATACCTGCATGCTGAACTGGATAAGGAGATTTATGTCAGGGCGCCACACAGCAAGAACACACACAAAGGGGAGACTTGGTTACTAAACAAAAGCTTATACGGTCTGAAACAATCCGGTAAAAGATGGTATGAGTGTTTGTCCAAAACATTAAGATCAATGGGTTTCAAAGCCACCTCGGCGGACAATTGTTTCTTTATCAAGAAAATGGGTAACTCTGTTGAATATGTTCTTGTGTATGTCGACGATATATTGTATATCAGTGACCAAACCAGCAAATGCGAAGTCTTCGCCAATGAATTAGGAAAACACTTCTCTTTAAAGACATTGGGGAAGGTTGATAAGTACCTGGGAGTACAAATCACTAAAACTAGCAAGGGTTTCAATCTATCCCAAAAAGAAAAAATATTGGAATTATTACATAAATGCAACATGTTTGATGCGAAACCCTGTGAAACACCTATGCAGCCAGACTTCCTAAAGGGCATGCATGACGAATCTGAACCTTTCAAGGACGACACATTGTACAGATCCATAATAGGCTCCTTATTGTATATATCAAATTGGACTAGGCCCGACATTGCATTAACCGTCAACCTTCTATCCAGACACGTTGGCAAACCTACCACTTATCACTGGGATGCCATAAAAAGATTACTTAAGTATTTGAAACACAGTACCGATGCATTTTTATGTCTAGAACCAGAACGTACTAACAAACCAGTGTTAACTTGTTACGCGGACGCAGATTGGGCAGGAGACGCAAAAAGCAGAAAAAGTACTTCAGGGTACGTATTTTTTCTAAATAACAGCCCCGTACACTGGTACACTGGTAAGCAAAATCTAGTGGCCACTTCAACTACTGAAGCTGAATACATATGTTTATCAAAGGCCGCTAACAACTTGGTATGGTTTGATGACCTACTGACCAACATCTGGGCCGAACCCACTTACCCTATACATATACATGAAGACAACAAAGCCACAATTGAAATAGCCAAAGCTGATGCCGTGGGACAAAGGTCAAGGCATATTGATATTAAGCATAAACATGTGAGGCAGCTCTCTCATATCGGGTTCATAAAAGTATTGCATTGTGAGACAAAAGAACAAACTGCTGACATACTAACTAAACCGCTGTCAAGTAAGCAACACACATACCTAACGACCAAACTAGGTGTCACTTCTCTTAATGCAAGATGTAATGGTCAAATGTCATGTACGCCCACAGTCAGTCATCTAGAGGGGGATTTGTTAGGTGTTAATGTCTGATCTGTGGGCTCAGTGTTGTAAGGGTTAACTACCCAGGGACCACCTCACCCATTGACCACTCCTTACCTTCTGCTCCGCCTCCTGGGTACTTAAGGGTCCACCATGCGGTCCAGAGGGCAGTTTGAGCCTTTGACCTACAAAGAAAAGACACAAATGAATAAATAACTATTATCATCTTACTCTCTCGTATGTTTGATTTATTGGGCTCGATCCTTGAACAATCCTTACAGAACTGGAACTGGATATTTCTTCCAACAGTATCCAAGCACATTATTTTCCTCGATGTACTGGTTTTAAATAAAACTGTAAACAAACCAGATTCTGAATCCTAGAAGAATTTGCTCTCTTTATCCACAAAAAAGCCCAAGGTAATTGCAAACATAAATGGGAACAGGGTGGCCTGCTACGGGTTCGCCCAGGTTCGGGAGAACCCATAGCTAACGTTATGGCTGGTTTGGAGAACCTCCAAATACCACCCCTGGCTGGACCCACCCGTCCCGCCCATCCCATCCCGCCCCTCCTAGGAGTCTCCACGTGGCCTGTTTTGGATGTGAGTTAAGTGCAGGGCCCACACGGAGGCTAGGGGAGGGGGAAAAATGGCCTCCCGGAAGTTCCAGAAGGCTGGAAACAGGGCCTCTGGAGCCTAGGGGAGGCAGTTTTTGTCCTCTCGGAGGCTCAAGGAAAGCCTCTGGAGCCTTGGGAAGGTGAAAACATCCCCCCACACCATGGTGCAGGAGCAAACTAGGCCACACCCACCATGGCCACGCCCACCCAGAAACTGGGCAGAGAACCTGTTGCTGAAATTTTTGAAGCCCACCCCTGAATGAGAGATGACTACATATATCTAGGCCAAAGGTTATTAAAATGATCTCGGTTGCGGCAGGCTTTGAATCCTAGCCTAGGAGAAATGGCTTCAACACATCCCAGGAACAACATCGGAGCTCTCCATCCAGAAGAGTGCAGTGTTGTGAACAGCTAAGAAACTGCTCAGGCAGGCATGTGCGCACAGACTCACTCAGAAAGGACCAGTCGCTGTCACTATCGCACATAGTAAAAGAAACAGGATGTTTCCTGATCTTCAATATCTTTGCTTCAGATATTTCAGAGGATGAAGATCTTGCACATCTTCAAACTGGAAAGGCCGTGCCAGGAGAAAAATTCCTTACATCTATTCATCTAAAATGGAGGGGAGGAAATTCCAGTTGCTAACTTCATTGCGGCTTGTCTTTTGCTACAAATAAAAAATAAAGGTTTTTCTGTCACAAAGACAAAATAAAACTCAACCTCAGCCCCTTCTGACATTTGACGGGTTTCGTATCCTTATAAAAATTTACTATACCTGGAAATGTCACCGAACAGTTTCAGCCATTTGTTGATTTCTAAATATAGAGGTACAGAATTTTGCATTTCTAAACAAAGAGAAATTGGGTGGCCTCCAGACTGTTGAATCAGACAGTTTTGTGAAGTGCTGAATTAGGATCTGCGCTAAATCTAACACTGCTGTTCATGCTTACAATTAACCCATCACAAATCAATGTCGCAGGATTTCCTTAGTACTGTATAAACTCACAAATAAGCTGAGAATTTTAGGTGTCAAAATATACCACCCAAATTGAGTTTGGCTGATCTACAGATGGGTTTATAAGTAAGTAATCAGAATAGAGCTGGAAAAGACCTTGGAGGTCTTCTAGTCCAACCCGCATTTCAGATAGGTGGCTGTCAGTCTCTTCTTAAAAACCTCCAGTGATAGAGAACCTACAACCTCTAACGGCCAGCTGTAAAGGGCTGCCAGTTTGACACCTCTGTTTTAGAGGATCTTATCAATTACATCCAACCATTTTCTTGGTCAGTGAAGCACTTTAAGAACACTTTAAGAAGAATTCTCAAAATTCTTCTCAAAAAAGAGCCTTGGTGGCGCAGCAGATTAAAGTACTGTTAAAGTACTGTTAAGTAACACCAACTGTCTGCAATTACTGCAAGTTCGAATCTCACCAGACTCAAGGTTGACTCAGCCTTCCATCCTTTCGAGGTAGGTAAAATGAGGACCCGGATTGTGGGGGCAATAAGCTGACTTTGTATAAAAAAGAACACTGCTTAAGGGTGTCCGAAAGCCCTGCTAAGCAGGTATATACAAAGTATGAAGGCTATTGCTTAACGCATTGTAAGCCGCCCTGAGTCTCCGGAGAAGGGCAGCATATAAATCGAACCAATAAATAAATAAATAAAATATTTATGGACTGAGGATTTGGACAAGGAAATGATTTTCCCACATTCTTCCCAGAGAAGGACTGGTGCAACAAATATGTAGAAATGGCCACAGCTTAATTTATTTCCCCCCTCTTTATACTAATGCATTATTTGAAAATGCAATCATACTTTCTTACTTTTTAGATGTGTTGATCCTGGGCATTGTGGGAATAAAATTTGCAGCCAACAGAAAAAAAATTCTTCTGGTGCAGAAATTTCAAAAACCGCAGTGTTTTTTTTTTCTTAGGGAACAAATAAGAAGGATAAACATTTTTTCAGGGGGGGGGGGAAAGGTGCTCTTGTGAGAAAATATGGCCTGACCCCTGTAATCTAAATGTCCACTAAATACCAGCAGTTTCGGTAGTTCGATCCTGACTGGCTCAAGGTTGACTCAGCCTTCCATCCTTCTGAGGTCGGTAAAATGAGGACCCAGATTGTTGGGGGCAACATGCTGACTCTGTAAACCGCTTAGAAAGGGTTGTAAGGCACTATGAAGCTGTATATCAGTCTAAGTGCTATTGCTAATTACTTTTATTTTTAAAAAAGATATGCCACAATTTTGCCAATTTGCTATCAAGCACCAGTGATGCAATCAGATGTGGCAGTGGGGCGATGGTTTTTTTTTTTAAATGAAATTGTGGAAAAAGGAAAAGTTCCAGGAAAAGAATTACCACAACAACAATGACAGAGATAGGTGGTAGAACATGCAATCTATAAACCATAAATTGTCCTTCCCTTCTATAAAGTGAAATGTCAAGAGTCAGGCCAAAAACCAGGAGTAATACACAGTGATTCTTCCAAGCCAAGTTTCTTTTTGTTTTCACACCTATAGACAGAATCTTGCCAGACTGTGGACTCTACTATCTACATTTACAATATACTTTGCAAACCAGTGGTTTTCAACCTGTGGTCCACGGACCCCTGGGGGCTCTGATGTCATCAAAGGAAGTCCACAAAGGCTTGAAGAAATGTTATGATTTAAATCTTGAGTTAAGTCTTGGTGGTCCGTGGCCATGGTCTGTGGCCACAAAAGGTACTTAAAGGGGGTCCGTGGTGAAGAAAAGATTTAATTTAATTTAATTTAATTTATCATATTTCTATGCCACCCAACTCCCAAGGGACTCTTGGGAAGATTGAGAACCACTGCTGTAAACTATTAGGGAGGGGCTATCTTCACCCTCTTTCTCTCACACATAACATCAGGAATGAGTTGCCTCTTACACCTCTGGAATGCACCCCCTCCCTCCTGGCAATCCACCTCCTTACTACATTTGCTACACTTTTGGAAATCTTGCTTGGAACATTCAAGAAACATTAAATTAAGCAAAAACATAGAAGCTTAAGAGTAGTAGTAGCCATACTTTTATTTACTATGCACTTATTCATAATATAACAGTGCAGTGATATTATTTTTTTTAAAAAAAAGCCAGGTTGGAGCTCAATATTGATATTGAGCAATGATAATTATCAAAGGGGTATTTATGTGTGTGCGTGGGTGCACACACGCAGGTGGGCATGCATAAGGTGTAGAAAAGGAAGGGGAATAAAATCTGGGTTTTTCTTTCTTTGTATGAAACACACATGAACTTGCAGAGTGATAGATCAGACTAAGTCAGTGCTGATAATTACAGCTTTTATCTCCAGGCAACTGAAAAAGCTTCAATGAAATCCAACCTGAAAAAAAATGTGAATTCTTGACTCTATGAGCATGATATGTAGTAGTCAGCATCAAAGCCTAATAACCCTATTTGTTCCCCGTTTGCTTATTTATCCCACATACTGTTGGCGGTGATGATTATAGCCTTTAACACTCCAGGAAAAAAAAAATCTTTGTTTTCTCATTTGTACATGACATTACTGTTTGTCTCTTTTAAACACCATTCACGGAGTAGTAAGGAACTGTGTAGTCTTTCCACAGTAGATTCCCCCTCCCTTGTTTTGCAAATATATAATTTAACTCCTTTCTTAAGTGTTTGTGTAATTACATAATTAAACAGCTAAACAGTAGATTAAAGTTGGAATTGTCTAAAGGCACTGAAGGTGAATTCAGGCTCAATGTCGGCCCATGAACAGCTGAAAACTGCACTTGTCAACCTCCCAATGCTTTTGCAAACTTATTTACCAGGTCACAGAGGGATTGTTGCCAATCTGCTCTTTCATATGTCTGGAGGCAAACACCTGAGGTAGAGAGGAGAATGGCAAATAGGTGTTGCCCATTGATGATCTTGTACTGGACTAGCTGCAATGGTGAGAAACCAAATATAGTTAATGTGACTTTAGCGATGGCATTGAATGACTAAGTTGGAACAAGTATACTTTGGCATCTAGTTTGGATTGAGAGTTGGATCATGTCATTTGAACAATAGCATTGGTTCCAAAGAAAGTCTCCTACTAACAAACCAAGATATCAACTCCAGCGGAAGGCTAAAACTACTTTTATTGTGATTGGTTATAATAACAAAATCTTGCAAGCTTGATTGTACTGTATTGCCTCCACTCCATATATTCCAGTGAATTAGGAAGCCTCTGCCTGAGCCATGTTAAATATGATATTATTATTATTCAGATTTTAAAAACATTTCTATCTCTTTGCCTAAGTAACATTCCTATGTTTTTCCATCAAGATCATCATCCTTATTCTCAGAAGCTGGTCTACTTGCAGCAGATTCCAGTTAATTACTCAGTGGTGATTGCCTACAATTTGAATTTTCAGATATTTTGAACTACAACTCATTAGGCATTTAGGGTTTTTGGAAGTTGAATCCCCAAACAGCCGGAAACCATCAGTTTTTCTGTTCCTGATTCATGAGATATGCTTTGTTATATAGTTCATCTGTGATTAAAGAAGCATGACCCTAAACAGTAGGATGATCTTTATGCAATAGGTTTAACACTCAACCTCTATAAGCTTTTATTTATGTATTTGGCTTGTTTGCCACCCATCTTGCCTACAGGTGACTCTGGGCAGCTTACAAACATTGAAAGCCAAAACATTGAAGTGATAAATACTCATAATAATAGTAATATTTGATTGGTCTCAGTGAGGGAATCTCAGTAACAAAAGTAGAAATTTGTTCCTTCAGAAAAAAGGGGTTGTGTATGAATTCAGTAGAGACCTTGGTATTATCTCATAGCTTCTATTATATTTTGTCTCACTCTCCTTCAACACTTTCAAAACTCAGATGACTCCAAGGGTCTTCTGTAGAAGGACAATGTCTTTGAAGAAGCTCTTTCTGCTCTTTCAAGTACAGAGACAACCTCCGAGAACAAAAAGGGAAATGGACCAGGTGCTTGGTTTTATTCTTTGAAGAGAGGATCTTGAGTTGCTTTGCAATAATTGATGTGTGTGTATGTGTTTGTTTCAATAAAGCAAAGTAGACCATAGGAAAGCTGTCTAGATCAGGGTTATCCAACCTTGGCAACTTTATGACCTGTTGACTTTAACTCCCAGAATTTTTCAGCCAGCCATTTGTTATTTCCTTTTTTTATTATTATTATTTTTAAAATAACATTACAAACAGCATATACAATACTTCACCCTATGCTATACATAAGAAAGGAAGATTCGGTTCTTCGGATATATCCTCATGATCGCCAAAATCCACGTTCTCAGGGTACAGGTACCGAAGCGTCCAATTTTCCAAAGGCATATTCCACGAATGGTTAGCCATTTGTTATTTCCAAGTGTGAAATTAGAAGTGCTTGAGGAATTTGAACATTGAATATTTCAATGTCAACTGAATGCATGTTCTGCCTCCTATAGTTCATATAAATTTAAAAAGACGTATTTTGAGCAAAATAAGCACTACAGATAAATGCTCCTTAAATTGTAATTATCACTCAGTATTTATAAATTATAACTATATTTGCAATAACATATGTTTGCAACTTTTTGTGATTATGTTATTTTTAAAAGGGGTAAAGGTATTGAAGACAGTAATTAAAATTTGAAGCATTTGAAACAACACAGTGAAAAGTATAAAACAATGATTTTTCTCCTTTTCTAAAAAAAATATTTGTTTGTTGATTTAAAAATTAAATTTACAGGGTACCCTACTCATATAGTGACTCTGGGCTGATTCAAGATAAAAACAGTCAATATACCTGGCAAGTTAGTCTCAATGGATTAAAAGGCTAAATGTACTAAGATAAAAAGATGCTTGTTTGGTTCTTAATAAATACTTAATACAAACTGAAGCTGATTGCACTCAATAAAGAGAAATTCAATATATCAGTGTCTTCAAAAGAGTATAAAAAAAGTCAGGATGGTTAGTGCCATCTCTTTTTAATGGCCAGAACAAGCTTTGATTGTACAGTTATCATCTTGATTCTATACCTCCAATGTATACCCTTGCCTCTCTTCAAAATGAGATAGAGACTAGTATTTTATTGCTTGGAAATAGGTGATGGTAATTTTCCTAAGTGTGTTATTATAAGCAGAGGTCCAAATGTACAGAGTAATTGGGACAGAGTTTAATTCAAACCATATATATTTTGAAGATTTCCAAAGTTCCTAGCTACTGTATATTATAATCCTCTCTAGGAACGTGGCAAGTTATTCTGTATGCACACTTAGATGTACAGAGACCTGCTAAGTATGAATGAACCCCCACACTCTTCCCACACTCTTCTTGTTATGGATGAGAAAATGAATGAAAAGTACAAGTCAATAATCTAACTAGGTGGTTATGACTTTATATCGTGCGCATATGGGTCTGCATCTGAAGAGAGAAATGGCTGCCATTATATAAGGCGTTATGTCAATTAAGCATCAATTGACAGTTAAAAGAGCATTTATTGAAATTTAATAGGAAAGATGATGTGTAATCAAGTTTAAATTTATAAGACACAAATATAATTAGATTTTCAACACATAAAAATTGTAAGGAATATTAAGACACTTAATTAGGATTTTAAAAGCCAGCAATATCAAGTTAATAATTGTGACAACTAATAGAGTATCTAAATGTCAGTTATTTTATTAATTGATATTTAATTTGTCATAGGCTGCCTTGGTAAATGTTAATTAAATGCCAGAAAATTCCCTACAATTTTACCATATTAATAATCCTAAATTATGCCTTTATTGCCCTCATAATTGTGAGTTAATTACTCAGCAACCAGATTCACCCTCCCTTTTAGTAAAAGCTCAAAAGGACTTGCTTTTTGTTGTTGTTATGGGTCAACACTGGTCAACGTTCTCCACTAGTGTAATTTTCTTGGCTACTCAAAGCAGAGCAGCCCATTGTTCATACCGATATTTCCACAATGCAAAGAAATATAAAGCAGGCCTTCTTCCATTGTTATATTGCAATATATTGATATTTAAAAAGCAAAGGCAAACCTGGGATTTTCTAGCTAGGATGAAAAAATGGAAGATCTGCAGATAGATCTACACTTGGTTCAAGTTAATCCTGACTCTCAGCTTTCACAGCTGACTTCTGGTGGACATCTGGACTAGTCCATTGGATTAGTAGATTACTTTGAAGAAATGCTTTTATGGCAGGATCACTTGTACAAAGTTAATTAGATCCGTGATTTAGCTCTCCCCCCACCTTTTTTTTTGCACTCATCTTTTTTTCCTTATCACCTTTCTTACAAATTGCTTTTTAGTTGACCTTTAATTTGCTAGTCAGCAGAACACATCATGAACTTCTGCTAATATCTCTTCTTTATTTTTATGCACTTATCATCCCTGTAAACAAATAGGACCTATTGCACTATTCTGTAGGTACCTAATTATCCATTCCATATCTTCTTTTGTTTACCACTTATCACTTCTGTCTCCGAATTTGGAATTTATTTCATCAGGGCTGCTGGTTTGAGAGGTCTTTGGGACAAGATGTTCTCTCAATTCACTCTTCTTACAACTACTAATTTGCTGACCCTCTTTCTTTAGGAAACTGCAACCCACTCTTTATTTTCCCTCTGTAATGCCATGGACATTAGCCCTAGAGCAGTGTTTCCCACCTTGGCAACTTGACGATATTTGGACTTCAACTCCCAGAATTCCCCAGCCAGTATGAAGTCCAGGCATCTTCAACTTGGTAAGACTGAGAAATACTGCTCTAGGGCTAATGTCCATGGCATTACAGAAGGAAAATGAAGAGTGGGTTGTAGTTTCCAAATTATCATTAAATTACAGAGACAAGCAAACAGGCACCAAAAGAAGTTTGGACTTGTAGAACCATTTTGTTCCTAAGAGAAACCATTTTGTTCTTTCCCTCAATTTGAGGCACCACATTCCTAAAGCCAGCCAAGGAATTCTAGCAAATGAGGCAGAATATTTCCTGCTCAGCTCACTACATTTGTGGGAATAAAAATGCAATAACAACAAAGAACGAATGCTTGTTACCCTTTTGCAAAATCTTCAAATCTATTGCCTCAGGCACCCGTCTCCTCTATTTTATAAAAGACCTGACCTGAATAAAGTAATGGACCTAGCACTGAGGAAAGTTTAAAATGTCAATCCTTCACTCCAATAACTCTTGGCTAGGAATGATATTGGTACCATCTTGAGAATGCTGTGCTTTGATTTTTCGAAAGGACCTTTTACTATTGTAAAGTAGACAAAATGTCAACAAACTCTTCATTCATATATTCAGGCAATTAAGAGATATCAATGTACTTTCAGAAATGTTTTCCACTTTGCCAATATATAGGCAGCCATTCTTTTCATCTGTGTTCTGCCCCAGCTATGGACCCCAAAGAACGCAGCACACATAAAGTCCGTACAAACCTTAATTGACTAATTAAAGACTACTAATGAGCTTTCTTAGTAGTTGTTCGAACACAAGTACAATAAATCAGTCTTTTCTGAACATGGGCTGTTAATTTAACTTCATTAACAGCCGACAAGAATTCAAAGAATAATAACTCAGTTCTGAGGCACAGTATTTCAGATAACCATAATCTTACTGTGGTTGGCAGAATGCCCAGAAACAATTTGCAGGAAAACTGATAAGAGAGAAACAAGAGCCAAATCAAACGTTTACTGGAATCAAGATGCGAAGGAATTTGAACGAAGTTGTTTCCTGCAAATTGTATCAGTCGTTGTCCTTCCTTAAATAGACTAGGGGTGTGGCCAATTAGCCCCAAGCCTTACTCTCGAGGAAACCTCCTCCTGAGGAGCCACTCCTACCTTTTCACAGCTCTGTGCACTCATGCATCAAGAAGAGGCTCCTCCTCTTCTTCCTCTTCACTTATGGGAGCTTCTGGAGGTTCTGAAGGCCCTGGCTGAATCCCCGCCTCTGGCACCAAATCTTCTCCAGCCTCCTCATTGTCTGACTCGAGTGCCAACTGCACAGGCTGCTGGCGCAACACCACACCAGCCTCCTTGCTGTCGGAATCAGCTACTAACTGCACAGGCCGCTGACGGGCCACAACAATCTGGAAAAGTTTAAGAACTAAATAAAAAGGTGAGAATTTCATGTTGCAGAATCTTCATGGCTTCTTTGCTAGCAAATGAACACCATATGCTAAAAACTCTAAAGGACAGGCTCTTTCAGGGGAGTGTACATCATATTGTTCTTTAATAAAGACTTACTGCACTTCAGCTGTGTTGGACTACTTTTATAAATATATCAATTTTTGCATCTTTAATCAAGATGCATCTTCTTTATTATTTTTCCTGAAAATTCAATATTACTAGCAGGCAAATGCATGGACAACAACATGCTAACAAAAATGTACTTTCAAATAAAAATGTTGTGGTGGAAAACACCAAATGCAAAAAGTCCAGTGGATTTTGGATCCAGCAGGTAAATAGGTTGTCCTCTACAGTGCCAGATTAATTCCTTTTTAACTGAGCCAAGCTATTGCCAAGGTATATAATTGTATTTCTTAATCTAGCCATCATTGTATTATAAAACTTGAATGATCCTCTGTGTTAATAAAGATGTCATCTTGGCTTTGAAGATACAAGAAGGCAAATATGAGTGTTTTAATTCTAATGAAATCATTTGGATTCAAGTTTCATCCATAAACTGATATGGTATAGTTCATCAGTAGATGCCTAATGTAAAGACATCAGTTGTGTTATCTGTAATTTCATTTGTGAGCTCTCTAACAAAACTAGTAGATTTGGGCTCATCATAAGAATAGCTATGAATACATGAAAATCCACATTGATCCAGCTTTAGATCTAATAAAATTGATCTAAAATATAGCAAATGGCTTCTCTATAGTGCTTGCGTGACTTTGATATGAAAAGTACTGCTTTAGTTTCAATTTATCTGTCATCTGACTACATGATGACAGGAAGGTATTTTATTCATTTCATTTTGACTGTGGTTAGACTGTTCATTATGTCAATAGGTCTCACACATTTATATCTTCAGGTTTCAGCTTTCATTCATTTTGAAATCTGGCTATGTTGTCTGAAAGTGAATTTTTCTTCTGTAGCTTACCTATATGCTTTTCTTTTTAAAATAATTTTTATTGAAAGTTTTAACAACAATAGTAAAAGAAAATACAAACTAAACTCAGAAAGAAGGGAATAAAAAAAAGAGAGTAAAAGGTGTGCAGAAAAAATAAAGAAAGGTATAAGTGAAAGAAAAAAATAAATATTTAAAGAAGTAACTTCTGATCTTCATCACAACTTAATTGTTATACTGCCTAAAAATAGATGGAAATATCCTTTCCCCATAATCCATCCCTTATCTACACACAAATACACAAACCATTAATATTTCATTCCTAGTGTCAGCAATAATTCTGTAAAGGGATCTCAAATTTATACAGGCATATCTTATTTTAACCTTGATCAAATCAACCAACCAACTTTGTATACCTTCCTTTTACTTCTAACAGTCATAATCAATAGTTCAATAAAATGCTGTCAAATGATTCAATCACCCTTCTATTTTTCTTTTTTTAAGACTTTAAACAACTGCTTTTATAAGTCCAATAAAATGTCCTTATCCAGGTCAGTTTCTTTTCTTGTCATTTATATTTCCACTTCAGTTATATTTCCACTTCACTTTGCCATGTACTTTAAAAAAATTCAGTACTTCTACTTTTACAAATTCTTTATGCTCTAATATTTTTGCATCAGTCAAAAAATTATTTCATCTCTTTATCTTTTAAATCTTCCAAGACTTTTCATTTCTTTCACATTAGGAAGTCGTCCTTTAGATGCTATCTATTCATTGAAGCATCACTGCTGAGATCGAAGCTGCTATATTTTTTTTTGACATATTCTTCAAAATACTCCTGAAGTATTTTAAATGTCATAGTGTCTCTGTCATTTTGCAAATTCCAAAGCCAACCAAAGACAAAATATAAGCTTTTCTTTTTTTTGTTTCCCTTAATTTGTTTATAACTTTCTTGAATCAGAGTTTTATTTAGCTTTTCACTATTTATTTCTAATTCTTTAAGTTCTTAAGTTTATACTATTTTTCTGTTTTATTCAAGAATGGAGGTACACTCACCAAATGCCTTTTAAACTTGTTGCTTTGAAGATCTCTAATATCCTTAAGGTAGTTGAATGGATAATTTCTGAAAATGATTAGAAAGTGAGTTAGCAATCTTAGTATCCTCTAAAAGGCTCCTTCACTGTTAAGAACATGAAAGCTCCCTCTGTCTCCTGCATTCAAACCATTGGAAACCACTGACCTGTGATCCCCTCATGAGGGATAGCCATCCAGAACCCAAATGCACAATCTCCCATCAACTCCTTATCTGGTCTATTTACCGATCCTTCGGTTTTAGCCACATTGTCATCTCCGCTCATTTAGAAATGTCTTAGCTCACCAATCCTCACCCAGAACCTCCATTTACCTATATGGTTTTTTTTCAAATGTTTTAAATACTGCCAAATAATAGGTTTATTAATGCAATATGTCATTTTGTTCTTGCATTCACTCTGAATGGAAATATTTAAAATTACAAACAGTTCAACAAAACTTAGTTGTCCTTAAATGAGACAAACTTTGTGCAAAAGAATTAATGGAAACCAGTTTGATGCGAGATCTCAAAACAAAGATACAGTAATTTCAAAGCATTTCAACATCCCAGTCACTCCACAGCATGGTTTAGAAAAGAAGAACTTTAACAGCACTATTGAGCAAAAAATAGTTGAACTCGCAGACATCAAAAAATTTCAGGCGATCTTAGAGGTTCCAATAAACACAAAGAACATTTACCACATTACAATTGTTAACCATTGATTTACTCATCTCTCTTGCAATAATCTGCAACTGCATAGCCAACGTAACTTACCTTTTTTTAACCCATTCCTTTCTTCCCACCTCAACCTTATATAAATCCAAGAACTCTATAATCAGTCTTTATCTCTGATGAAGTGACTTGCTGCTCACAAAAGCTTAGGGCCTTTTAATAATATTTGTTATTGAGAAAAGGTGCTGTTGTTTTTTTTTTGTCAGCATGGATTAATATAGCTCTTATCATCCATTGTCTCTACTCTAACTGAAATATACAGATTCTGCCCCCACCCCTTTTTTTTAACAGTATCACTTGCAAGGTTCCAAAAATAGTCCAGGCTGTCCCAGATCAGTCTATTCTGTCTTGTTTCTGATTATTCTGAATAACAGAACTGTGTTTTCACTGGAAAGGTTCTCTCTGTACCATAAAGTCATTCGAGTGGTGATTCTGTTTTTTTCCCCCTTTTCTTTAACTGAGAAAGAAGGGAGATTTCTGAAGGGAGAGATCTTCCAATTTGACAGATATCCTGACCCAGGCACAGGAAGGATTTCTTTGTCTGTATGATTACGTAAATCTAATTACTCTACATGCTGAACAAGAAGAGGGATGCATGTCCTCGTTCTGTAAGTGAGAGAGGGAAGATAGCAAAGACACATTTAGAAAAGGAAATAATAGAATAGAATTCTTTATTGGCCAAGTGTGATTGGACACACAAGGAATTTGTTTCCAGTGCATAAGCTCTCAGTGTACATACAAACAACAAAATGATAAATCATGATCATAGTCGTCATAAAAATACATTCATCATAAAGCATAAGATAAATCAAAAGAATCATGAAGCAGAACTTCAAGACCTCTGCTATGAACCAAATGCAATCCATATATAATAAATGTATAAGGACTCCTATACCTTATTTCTGCAGTCCAAAGAAGCAACAAAACAGAAGACATATTGCATTACCAATGCCAAAGGTGCTTTTTCAAGAGGCAACTGGACTTGTTTTGTTTTTTATTTCCTTGAAGATGTTTCTCTTCTCATCCAAGAAGCTTCTTCAAGTTCCGAAGTCTATCAGAAGAACTGAAGAAGCTTCTTGGATGAGAAGTGAAACATCTTCAGGGAAAAACAAAGGAAGTCCAGTTGCCTTTGGGACAATCATGACCTGGATGCCTGAGAATCACCATAGACATTTACCAATAAGATTTGCACTTAGCTGAGTTGGCTCTGAATTGTCCATAAACTGGCTAATGCCATTTTAGACAAAAGAAATACATTTGTATATTTATTGTATTTATTATTGTATTTATAAACTTCCATAAGGCACATAACCTCTCACTGCACATTAGAAGCAAAGCAGCTTCATGAGTAGTACCGTGTATTTATTCATTTAGTGTTATTTTTATTATCATTATTGAGATTTTATTTCCAAAATATTTCAGCAGGCATCGGGACGTGCTGGGACTGTCTGCATTTCAAAAACAGTTTTGGAGAAATTGCTTTGGATCTTACAGGAAGGGGTGCACCACACCCTGTTTTGGCTCAGGGAGAGGGAGGAAGATTTTAATGTTAGTGAGGAATGGAAAATATAATAAATTAAGGGATATATGGCCATCCTAAAAAGCATCAGGATTTTAAATGGTATTAGTAATTTAAAGCAGTATTTGAGCAATTCAACCAGGTTAATAAAGAAACCATGTTTTTCTTTGTAAAAAAACCAACACCTCAGAATCTAAAAAGTTTTATTTTTATTGGCTCCATTACACCAAGGGATAGTGCACGAAAAGTGAGTCTCAAAATAAAACACTTTATTGAATAATAGAAGAAGGATAGTATCAATATATTTTTATCTGGTCAAGAAATTTCTCCACAATAGCCTTTTGGTGCTTAGTGATCCAATACTCATAGAGCTACTAATGGCTTTCTAATCTCATTGACTGTAATACTAGAGTTTTAAATCTATTTAGCTCAATTTTCTGACATGCATCGGAGACGAAAGGGCATATTGACCGGCTTTGTGTTTTATTTTTATTAGATTAGAAAATGACCAGACTTTTGCATCAGTAACATCACTTGGATTCTTTTTCTTCTGCTTCTCTTTTTAATTTTGGATGATGGAAGGAAGAGAAAGAGAATGCAGTATGCTAATTAAGTTCATAGATTCAGACTCAAGATTAATCTATGCCAATTAAGTTCATTAGGGCAATTACATTATAGTTCAAATGTAGAATGAATTGTTACGATGCATTTTATTCATTGTTGCATCCATACACTCCAAATAGTATATCGTAGAATTTGGCGATGGAGACCTTAGTACAGTCTTGGGGGAAATGATTTATTTAGCCTAATTTATTTTCTCTCTACAAAGTTTCCTTGTGTAGCCAAGAGATTTGAAAATGACCTCTACTTAGGTCGATGGAGGCTATTTTAAGCCCTGATGAATTCAAGAATGATTTTTTAGACAGGACCATCACAGACTAGCTTTTCATTTCATAACAGCAATTCCCCTACATCAAACTGTTACCGTGCACAGGAATTAGCTTGAAAACTACCTCTGCTGACATCAATGGGAGCTATTGCCAAGTCTTATGGGGATTGATCTGTTTATATATATATATAAAATCTTTGAAAATCTTGGTTTACGTAGGAAACTACCCAGCTGAGGAGAAATACACATAAAGGGCCTACGATAAGAGAAGAAAACAAATACTTGACCTCTACGGGTAAGAAACATGTGATGAGGGTGTGGCTAACTGATGAGGACTAATTAGTCCAAAATAGATGTATATTAGTCTCCCAAAAGGCAGCAAACTGCTTGCATGCTGTCTGATAAAGCCTAGAACTAGTGGATGTGATTTCACTGAGCTATGGCTACATTTTGAAAATCTTGGTTTATGTAGGAAAATACCCGACTGAGGAGAAATACATACATACATACATACATACATACATACATACATACATACGTACGTAATATTTTTTTTTTTAAAAGTCCAAGAGTAGAAGGAGGAAGAATTTTGAGAATGAATTCTAACTCTGAAAATGCTTTGTTAACTCAGGAAAATTTTAAGTATTCAGCCTTTTGTATTTTTACTATTAATTTGGAGTGAGCATCTGCCCTTTTATAGATATAAACAAAGTATCATTTTTAATTATTCCTTTTCAATGTCGCACTTCCAAATCTGCTGCCAGATTTGAAGGCATTCTAAAACAGTTGCTCTCTGGACCCTTTTCTTCCTTTCTACAACTTTCTTTGCAATCCCCCTTATCTTCTGACCCATATATTTACTTGAAGCAGAATGTTAAGTAGGATCCAATCTGATTCGGTCATCGGGACAAGAGATTTATTCTTACAAGCTTTTGGAGTCGTGCTGGAGCCCATCCTCAGGGAAATTCTCTCTAGCAGAGTGTGCACTTTGAGCTATTCTGTGTGTAGTATTTATATGGTGCCTGTTGTGTGTGGCTTTTTAGTTGTTGATTGAGTTGTTGATGGCTGGCTTTTAAGTCGTTGACTGTTGTTTCTATGTGCTGCCAAGCCTTTGCCTCCTAAGTACTTGATAGGTAAAGGTAAAGGTTCCCCTCGCACATATGTGCTAGTTGTTCCGTACTCTAGGAGGCGGTGCTCATCTCCATTTCAAAGCTGAAGAGCCAGCGCTGTCCGAAGACATCTCCGTGGTCATGTGGCCGGCATGACTAAACGCCAAAGGCACATGGAACACTGTTACCTTTCCACCAAAGGTGGTCTCTATTTTTCTACTTGCATTTTTTACCTGCTTTCGAACTGCTAGGTTGGCAGAAGCTGGGACAAGTAACGGGAGCTCACCCCGTTACGCAGCACTAGGGATTCGAACTGCTGAACTGCCGACCTTTCGATCGACAAGTTCAGCGTCTTAGCCACTGAGCCACCATGTCCCCATGTACTTGATAAGCTCATGGTAAATCAGCACTCCTGTTGCCTGATGAGGGGCCCTTTTCCCAGGCTTCAATCACTTCCCTGGCTGTTTTTGTGCCTGCTCGTCCAACAACCTTAGTAGCTGGGAAATTGAATGTATGTCCTTGTTCATTGCAATGTATGGCTACGAATGAATTCAGGCCTCTTTGTCTGACGACTCACTTGTGTTCTTACAGTCTGGTTAGCTTCCTCCCCATCTGTCCTACATAGTCATAGGCAATCCATGCAGTTAAATAGCTGTTTTCCTTCACTCAGTTTCCTAGAATCACTCGCGAACTATTAGTGTAGGACAGCGTTTCGCAACCTTGGCACACTGGCTGAGAATTCTGGGAGTGAAGTCCACATATCCTAAATTTGGTAAAGTGGAAAAATACTGCTATGGCAGAGTCTTATGAAACCTTCAGTATTTTAACTTCTGCCATAAGCAGCAATTTCAAAAGAATGCTGGGTAGACATTATAAGCAATTCCTTTTGGATCCCATAAAAACTTTAATTATAAATATGTAGTTTAAGGTGGAAAAACAGTGTTCTTATTGTATTCTTATTAAAGGCACTAGAACAGATAACAAAATCGAAAAGAGAGATTTTGCTTTGTTCTTTCCCTATTTTTTTTTTAATTGGATGACTGTTAGATGACTGCAAATGATTTTCAATTAATTTTTGCTGGCAACTAGTGGTCATCTGAGGTTTTGCAGCCCAGATGGGAATCCTAGTTCTGATGACCAGTAGGTTTCTAATCTGTGCAGCGGTGTTTTTTTTTTCCTCCCAGTAAAGCTATTAATTTTAAACTGGAATAGTTTAAACTGGCCAAATGTTTTGGTCGAAGAATACCGTTTTTTTATGACTGAGTTAACAGCTCTTGTAAGTTATCCTATATTTATAAAGCAGAAAGTCAAATTATATATTCAACTGAACTGTAACATTTTTTTTAAATTCGAACCATTACAGTTTTAGTAAGCAGTTTAGAGCCCTTCAACCAATTCAGCCCTGGCCTAAGAGAATAATTACATAAATACCATTGACAATTGAGTAGTGATTTGCATTGGGAATAGGCAACTAATACAATATATTCTATAATAAAGTTCTCTAAAATAACACGCACTGTGAGCCAAAGTTCCTCCTATATAAAAAAATAACAAGTGCTATCTTTACCTTTAAAGATCACATTTGTATATTGGGTTGGATGTGTCATTGTCAAACATTATATTTTAAAACAGTAGCAAATCTTTTAGCAATGAATGCTTCTGAGTATAGTTTTAAACTTAATTAAATGTTATTAACATTAATATTTTAAGGGGCTGGGCAATGAGCCAACTCACTCAAAATGGAATATTTGCATTGCCAAAGTTGAGTTGCATTTTCAGCCTCAGAAAAAGAAGTCCTAATTGTATATTTTTCATCTCTTGATGGGTGGCCAGTTGCTCATTGACTAAAAGGAAAACCTACTTCACTTCCCCCTCCCAAAAAAGAACTTAAACAGTATCTAATAATCTAGAAATACAATGCCAGTGTAATGAAGAATGCTTCATTATACCATTTCTGATGGCTCTCCAGGTGATAATAATAGATGGCTTTTTGGGCCCTTCACTCTTTAATTGTGGCTATTTTTTATCTTTGTTGATTGGACTTCAAAATTTAAATATAGGATTGTTCTCCAGCAGCCTTTGGAAGAGAGACTAGTTCTCTGTAAAATAATACATTATCTTGCCCAGTACCAAGGCAATGATTAAGTGCCTAATGTCAGGCGCAAGAAATCAGGAACCAGGGTTAGGTCCAAAATGAATACAAGTTTTTTTTCATGCTACCTCTAAACAAGAATCTGAACTACTGAACTAAGAATCTGAACTATTAATCTGAACTACTAATTACAGTCAAGGCAAATTGGCAGTAGATAAGAGTTAACAGAATTCATGGAGGGCTGGATTTAGGTCTCTTGTGGACACGGAGAGACTCTAAACTGATGATGCACTTGATGTCTCCCTCAGGCTCCACCTGGTCATCTCCTACACCTAGGCAGTTGGTTCTTTTGGATCCAGAGAGAATGAGCACTCCAGTGAATAAAGAAATGTTAAGCTTTATTATTAGTTCAGGCAAACATATTTAAAAGTATAATATAATACATACCATGCAACAGGATACCCAAATGTCTTATAAACTGTAAGGCGCTCCTTAATAACGTCAGCAGAGGTGTGTGTGTGTGTGTGTGTGTGTGTGTGTTTGTTTGTTAATTAGATTTGTGTGTCTCATCAGGGCAGCCAGTGTTTCAAAATACCAATGTTAGGTTCTGTGCAGAACCCCCAATAAACAACAACTCCAAGGTTTTTATCAAAATCTGGTGCCATGACTTCATAGCCCTGCTATGGTCATGGATGCAAGACCTGGTCTTAACTTTATGGCACATGACTCTGAGATGGGAGATTTTTACAGTTTTGCAGCTATGTGAAGATTCTCCTTTATTCAGCAAGCAAGAGTAAAAAAAATAAATAAACAGATTAGCTCAAAATGACTGCTAAGCTTCTATGAATCTGAAGGAGAAATCCAAATATGTCACTCAACTTTTTGAAATAACAATGGCCTTCTGCGTATCCACTACAAACACGTGTCCAGACCACTCAATCGTCTGTGAACCAGAGCTCCAAAGGATATGAAACTCTACGGCAAGCATGTCCAAAGTCTGGCCCGGGGGCCAATTGCGGCCCATGTTCAAATTTCGAGCGGCCCGTAGCCTATTCTCCCCGCCGGCTCAGCCTATCACTCATCCCCGCCGGCCAGCGTTTTCCCCTTCACCGCACAGCGGTTTCCACAGCTGCCTCCTGCTGCCTCCTGCTCCACAGCCATCCTGCTCTGCAGAGCATCTCAGCCATATTTTTCACCAGAAGATGGCAGTAGACCTGAGTCAGCACTCTCTTGTGAGCTTCTTTGCCCATTTCTAAAATGGCGACTGTAACTAAAAAAAGGAAAGTTGACAGCGAGAGCCGCTGCTTCCAGGACAAGTGGAAATTGGAGTATTTTTTCACTGAAATACGAAACAACTGTGTCTGCCTAATTTGCCAAGAGACTGTGCCTGTTTTCAAGGAATTCAATAGCAAGAGGCACTACCAGACGAAACATGCTAACTACAACAAGCCAGCTGGGAACAAACGTGGCGAAAAATGGAAGGAACTGGAAGCTGCTTTAACGGCAGAGCAGCGCTTTTTCACAAGAGCCCATGAGTCAAATGAAAATGCCACAACGTCTTTCATAAAATAGTTCGTTTGCATTTAATGTTAATGGTTCAAAGAATGTCAGGCTGAACGGTTGGCCCCCACACATTTTCACCTCACCAAATCTGGCCCTCCTTGCAAAAAGTTTGGACGCCCTTGCTCTATGGAGAACCAGCAAAGCTGCAAGAGCAGGATAACCCATCCGTTAAGAGATGCACACATCATAATACACAAATAGGGTCTTTGCCACTAATGCTTTTGTTTGTTCCAGCAAAACAAAAATTCCTCAAACACGATGCCAAATGTTAAGCTGCTCTCTTCAATTCATAGGGCTTTCTTTTTAACAGCAATACCTTAAATAAAGGAGAGAAATGACCCAGTGTTGTTGTTGCTTTTTTTTCAACCTCACCTCAGTGATTTTCTTTCACTGGTGGGTGGTGGCAGTTTTTAATTTTCCAGCATTGAAATTACCCACTGAATGGAGACCTTTGGGGAAAATGGTTAGTCAGTGAAAGACCAATCTTATAGTACTTTTAGGAAAACCACTGGATAGAAAGAAAGGATGATTTGGCTTTAATCAAGTTAAGTATAAATTGCCAGGAGGTTCGCATGTGATGTATCCCACAGATAACTCAAGCTACTTCTATTAGCATCAGTTTTCTACCTCATTAACTTTATTTAGCCAGTGGGAATGAAGAGACCGTTTCATGCACCTATGCACCCAGAATTCATTCATGTCAAACAGTGTGGAAACTGGCAGGAAAGTGTCAACAGTCTAGAGCAAGGCTTTCAGACAGGGAAGAGAGCCGGCTGGCCCTTCTGCTGTGCAATCTTATGACTTCATTGGCTGCAATCCCATCACAGCAGGAATACATATTTCACCACGCAGGGCCTGGCATTCTTCTTGAAGAGCAAGAAATTGGTCTTGTTTTCATTTACGACGCCTCTGTCATTCATGCTCTGGTGTCAGGGAGATAACTTTTGCCTGCTAGCCTATCTGGTGCTTTTGAATACATGCTCTTGCTCTTCGTAGTTACATTCCTATTTCTCTCATTTCATGATGATTATCCCTCATTAAAAAAAGAAGAGCAATGCAGGGGAGTTTTAAGAATTAGATTTTAAGAATGTCTATGGAGATTCTCAGTCATCCAGGTCATGGTTGTCCCAAAGGTGCTTTTTTCAAGAGGCAATTGGACTGTCTGGTTTTTCTTTGAAGACGTTTAGCTTCTCATCCAAGTGAAACGTCTTCAAAGAAAAACCAGAAACTCCAGTTTCCTCTTGAAAAACACCATTGGGACAAGTTTTAAGAATGAGTTAAATATGACACCTTCTTTGTGTTCTTACTTAAAGTACCAAAGGTGCTTTTCAAAAGGAAACTGGACTTCCTTGTTTTGTTTTTTTTCCCTTGAAAACGTTTCAGTTCTCATCCAAAAAGCTTCTTCATCGAAGCCCTTTGGGTGAGAAGCGAAACGTTTTTAAGGGGGGGAAAAGAAAGTCCAGTTGCCTTTTGAAAAGCACCTTTGGAACTGCCATGACTTAGATGTTTGGGAATCTCCATTGACATACTTACTTAGAGATTAGCATATTTTCTAGGCATATTTTCTTCATCATGTGATGGAGGAGAATAGGAAAATATTTTGTACTATCCCTTTTGACATTTTATTAAGATATTTAAAATTTAATAGCTGGAGCAGTGAAGTGTTGGCCAATGAGTAAGAACACACAGTTATAGCTAATTGGTTGAAGAGAGCTTACCACGGCATGAAGGATTCTGAGCTGTGATTGGTTGCTGTGAGTGAAAAGGCAGAATTGCCTTGTTTCCTGCCTTTTTTCCTCTCTGTGCCCTATGTGCTCTCTATGATTTGCTTTATGATGTTCCTTCTGTGTTGATTTTTCTGTCAATGCTATTTTATTTGCTGTAAATATATTTATATCTAATATATCTTATATATGTGTGTGTGTGTGTGTGTGTGTAATATTTAAATGTAATATAAAATATGTATGATATGATATAATTAATACAATACAATAATACAATACAATACAATACAATACAATACAATACAATACAATACAA